>JAQISU010000060.1:2832500-3295000 GCA_029339505.1 Unio delphinus | reverse complement strand
ATGAAGGTAAGTATAAAGTGTACATTACGACTGAGATGAGTTTTCTGAAGTAACTGATATGAATGCATATCGTCCGTGTGTGTGTGTGTGTGTGTGTCTTGCTTGAAAGATTTCTAAATTGTTCAGTACCTTCACTGATTGTGTGTCTCCTTTTCTCTCTACCATCTGTAAAATATGAAGAAAATAATTGTGATGGTAGAACTCTATGACTGCTGCTGGATATTGTTCCAGTGAAAATTACACGAGGAAGCTGCCTTTGTTGATGATGCTGATGCTGATGATGTTGTTGTTCATGAAAATAATGATGAAGAGGGATAGAGAATTTACATGAAGTTGTCATAATATTGAAATTCGAAATCCTAAATTTCGTACTATACCGAAATAACTAAATAAAGAATCAATATTTCGATAGATCATCAATAAACAGGCACATTATTCAGTAATAGAAAAATACATAAAAACTGTTTAAGTTCTGAAAACACGATAAGCATAATAGAAATATTCAATACCATCATAAGTAAGAAGCACGGTGAAAATTTATTTGGTTTTCGAATACAGGAAAATCAGAATTTTGGAGAGCGATTCTGTTTTATTTATCGAGATTAGCCGGAAATATTAAACGTGGTTAAAGTTTGATGTAGACCAAACATTTTCTAAAGAAAGGACAAAAAAAAAATTATTGCCCAGAAAGTCATACGATCAGATTGTTTAAAGACATCCTTTCACTCCTTTAACTAAGTTGTTCCCTTCTCATGAAATAATGCTTATGGTGATGTGGTACCATACTAGTAGTCGTAGTAGTAGTAGTAGTAGTAGTAGTCGTAGTAGTAGTAGTAGTCGTAGTCGTAGTAGTATAGTAGTAGCAGTAGTAGTAGTCACCACGAGAACTGCAACCATAGTGAACATTGTAACAGTTATCATTGCCACCACAGACTAGAAATCTTCATTGTTCTCGTTATCGTCTTATATCTATTATAACGAAACAAGGATTATATACTTACCAGCGATACTATTTCGGAAATATCTCCTAGTGCATGCAAGCAGCAAAATACTAACGTTCCATTTCTTCGGATGGAAAACCTTGAAAATACCTCTATATCTTCATCGGGGAAGAGGACAAGTTCGTGGCATGCAGTGCATAGCTGTGGTTCTGTCATTAAAGGGTTCTCCTGTGTATGAAACCGGAATACAGTTATCACTGTAAGTAATACAACCAACAGTAAAAATAGTGTCACGAGAATTGTTACCAGGTACTTTACACTCAGAGTGTTGTCGTCTGATTTTGCAACGGATGACCTTTGCGATGATAGTTTCATTTCTACCGACATGTAAAATCAACCAGGAAGTGTATTTCAGACACTCTCAGGGAATATCTGGTATGTATCGTGCCTGTTATCAACTTATAATATCGCTAACATTAAGGATTACGCTTTCTGTTGTGTTGTTATGTATACAGCATTTTTGAACAATGGATACGAAAGGACATATCGATATGGAAGTGTTTTTATTATCTTCGAAATGCCATCCATCTGCTATAATTTTTTTCTGTGAAAAAGATAAACACCAGTGTAAACGTTTTCTTCTCAAAATGAAATCATGCTAGTATTCTATTTTATGTTGACAGTGAGGTTACATGTTTAATATGAATATTGATCCAGGTGAGTTCCTGATTTTCAGTTCTGCTGAAGTTATGTTTGTTTTGAGTACTAAATTGAAACTATTTCAAGGAATGCAAGAATTATGACCTGAACTCGATGCATGTGTCTCAGTTTCAGAATAAATTATTTGCAGGTAAAAATAAGTTCCCATAACGAATCAAAATATGTATGCGATACATGCAGTTTTGCGACGGTTGTCACATGTTCGTGTCATGTATCGATAAATTTATCTTGATATATATATATGCCAAACGATTACATTGGGATCCATTTGAGAAATTTTATTTCGTACCTTAGGAAGTTTCCTACCCAGATCCACTAGTAAACGGTACATATTGTTTTGCCTGCACACAGATGTCCATATTTCATCACAGCCATGTATAGTGTTACGTACTTAGGCTCGAATAATCAGCAACACAAAAAGAATGAAAACTAACAAGCTTGTAAAATTTAACAAGAAATTTATTAAGTACAAATATTTCCATAAAAAAAATAAACTTACAGTTTTAGAGAATCAAGTCCAAAAATAATCCAATATAGAATTCACAAAAATAATCCACTAATGAAATTGCAAGAGTCCACGTAAATAAATGTCCGAATAGTTCCCGGTTCGAATCTTGACGATGTAATCCAATATGAACGACGATTTCACGTGATTTAGTCAGTTCTTGTTTTATAATAATAATCCAAATTAAAATCTATGAGCACATATTCTTTTCCAGATAAAAAAAATAATTCCTCTTGCTCCAACGAACTGAAATAATTTACAATATAACTCAAAACACAACTATTAATTTAAAGCCCAGAGATTCTATTGAATAGATCTCTCCTAAAACATGGTTTATATATCTGTTTTTCATGTAAACAAGGGGTCACATGATATTCTAGAAACTAACAGAACAAACCTACGTTCAAGAAATCACGTAAATACTATATGACCCAACTAAAATTAGAAAGCTGTATATACTTTACTCCATCTTGTCCTTGGGACCAACCAATCATTTTTAAAGTAAAGCTCTAATGTCCTTGGAATCAACCAATCCTTTTAGAAGCTTGTTTACACTCTGAAGCAAGGTCAGAAAATGAGGTAATGAGGTTAACCTCTTTTTGTTTACAAGAAAAGCAAAGGTCATAGAGATCTTCTAGAATAATCTCCCAATTAACGAATTTTAAACTCAAAATGACAAATTTGGATCTGACAATTAAAAATAAATAATTTAAGTCAAATGTACGTAACAATAGATCACAAAAATTATGATGCTAACAGGTCGGTAGTATATGCACTTTTTCCTAGCAGAAACACTTACACGTCGACCTAGTTATTAATTTTTATCTATTTACAGAGTACTTATGGATTCCTATGAAAGAAACCAAGGTATATAGTATTAATTATATAACTTTTAATTCGTACTAATTGCCTGTTTGCACCAGTCCATATTCCATCACGAATCATAATGATTGTATAGATAGATGAGATAATTATCTGGTCATCTTGCGAACGTGCTTCTTACGCAAGAGTGCATTTAATATTAATTATATAACTTTTAATTCGTACTCCTTGCCTGTTTGCACCAGTCCATATTCCATCACGAATCAGAATGATTATATGGATAGATGAGATAATTATCTGGTCATCTCGCGAATGTGTTTCTTACGCAAGAGTGCATTTAAGACCGACTTGGTAGCAATATGTTGTAGTGTTTTGTGCTTAGTCGTGCTGGAATTTCAACTGGTCCACTCAGGTAAGGCCAGGAGTGGCAGTTATATTATCCTGACACCATACCAACCTTTCTTAAGACTAACCTCGTAATGCTGATCATGTATCAAGGCAGCTGCTAATACGATTTGTATAATTCTTTGGTATGACTCGGTCAGGGGTCGAACCAGCGACTACCTGTCGATTCGTAATACCTTTCAGTCACTTAAAACCAACAAGCGCGCAAGTCATGCCAGTATCTCCCTTCTACCACCAGCTACTTTACAGTCATGTGGAGATGGGCGAGAGACAAAGTAACATACGTGGATATCTAGAACACATCCAATATTGGCGGCACTACTTGGATATTCAATAAAGGTGGACAAACATTGTTCCTACAGCCTCAATAATCTATCAGTGTGGAGGTAATTGATTGACTTTCCCAAGAGGGAATGAACCTATCTCTTGCTGAACTTTCAATGGTGACTGATACTGAGAACGCATGGCAAAACCGATGTAGCAGATGCTATCATGGCAGACGTCTACAAAGCCGGAGGATTTCACATTGCACAGAAACTGAATGTACACTTTTCAGTCGATTTGGTCTCAATGACCCTTTTGTCAGGACATCATGTGACAGCTTAGTGGCTTCTCCTTGCTCTCAATAGCTGGTAAACTCCTATTAGAAATTCTGCTGAAATGACTTTTGCTTCATAGCCAGCAAGGACTATTGCCAGAGGGTCAATGTGGTTACAAAAAGGACCATCAACCACAGATATGGTGTTTGTAGCTCGATAAAACCAAGATAAATGCCGAGACTAAAAATTGAATGCGACATCATTCGACATAACACATATCTTTGTCATTGTAAGTGGTGAGACATCCCCTCTAGATGATCGTGAAAAACTGTTGGTTCCCAGCTAAATTCATCGTAATGTTCTGTTTCCTCGATGATATCATTCTCGCTCTCGTCGTGGAAAACGACGAGTCACTTGAACAATTCACAGTCACCTGTGAAGGCAATAAAGAAATTGTGTTGGCCTCAGCTGCAGTATTGTGTACTCTGCTCAGTTTATAAATGCCTTCCGCGATTGAGACACGTGGATTGACATCAGATATTTGGCTGATCACTTGATGTTCAATCGGAGGAGGCTATGGGCGAAGACGAAGTTCAGGATGTGGCTGTTCATAATCTCATATTGCTCTCGAATGCCAAATCCGAATCTGACGTGGAAGGGAGTATGGACCGTTTCCCTTGTTGTGCTTCAACTTGAGGTAATTGCGGTATTTCAGTCAGGATCAATTGACCTGATGCACTATCCTTGACCATGATTTGTGAATAGCTGAACCTGTCATGCAGTGAACACGTTCCGCTACCTCGGCAATGCATTTTTACGTGCGCTACATGTCAATGTCTAAACAGATGCAATAATTGCCAATGTAGATAGTGAATACGTGATCGCAAAGAGCCTCACAATCATATTTTTAGGTGTCAAAAATAAATAAAGCAAATTTGTGATGAAAAGAAATCTCATTGAACACTCAAAATCAGATGGATATGCTCATGCTGCAGCTGGTTTGCGGGATATTTGCAGCATTAAAGATCGTGTACGAAGGATGATGATTAACCTGTCTCTTTGGTTGGCTTACAGTCGAAACAGTGAAATAACACATCTATCATTTAATCTGTTTCAAATAATAAACACAAGAAAAGGAAAAATTTGAAATAGAAGAATGTAAGGGAAGATGATACTTTACAAGGCAGTTTGAATTTGAGTTAGTGACTGGGAACACAGGTGGTGATGCAAAGAATTAAGTCCATTTACCCAATATTGGTACTTTTTTATGCTGTTATTCAAGAGAGTGCATCAAATATCAGGTATATTCCAAGATCAATCGGGGAGGAAATATTGTTGGTGTATATGATCCGCATTTCTGAACATTATTCTAGAGACTCGTCTAAGCATGAAATTAAATGAGATGATTATTCTCCTAGAGGTGTTAAAATGAGCCTCTTATGTGATGTTGTACAAAGACTGCGACTTAACACAGACATGCCAAAAGGTTGACTATACAAGACACGTACGGTCAAGATTATATTCCAATACTCTCAGACTTAACAATATACTTCGGTCGTTATCATTAATTAAAACAAAAGTAAAATGCTTGGGATATATAAGTTTGCCAAGGCCTCTGAGGTTAGTAGAACACATGGAAAAAGATTGTACTTCCCAGCACTCTCAGTTATCTAAAACATCCACATGCAGGATCACTGGAGGTACAAACCTCGGCTAGAAAACAGCAAGTCTGACTACCGCATCTAGATGCGGGATCAATGGAGGTACAAACCTCGGCTAGAAAACAGCAAGTATGACTACCTCATCTAGATGCAGGATCACTGGAGGTACAAACTTCGGCTAGAAAACAGCAAGTCTGACTATCCCATCTAGATGCAGGATCACTGGAGGTACAAATCTCGGTTAGAAAATAGCAGGTCTGACTACCTCATCTAGATGCAGGATCACTGGAGGTACAAACCTCGGCTAGAAAAAAGCAAGTCTGACTACCGCATCTAGATGCAGGATCACTGGAGGTACAAACATCGGCTAGAAAACAGCAAGTATGACTACCTCATCTAGATGCAGGATCACTGGAGGTACAAACCTCGGCTAGAGAACAGGAAGTATGACTACCTCATCCAGATGCAGGATCACTGGAGGTACAAACCTAGGTTAGAAAACAGGAAGTCTGACTAATGCATTAGATGCAGGAACACTGGAGATACAAACCTGGGCTAGACAACAGGAAGTCTGACTACTGCACGGAAATCTGAACTATTGATCTAATCACTTTAATGCACAGGTTTAACAGAAGCCAATGACAATTCAGAGAGAAATGTCGATTTTATCCTAAGTACAAAATGGCTGGAAAAATATCCAAAGAATCAACGAAACAAACGAAACAAACGAAATGATTATGCAAACATATAAGAAATAAAACAAACCTGTCTTGGGGAAATCCGTCGGTAATGCCGTTATTTTATATGCTGCTGTGTTACCTACTATTACCTGATGAGAAATGCGGTGAGGGCAAACTAGCTTTCTCAGAATTCAAAAACGTACATAAAGGAAATAAAAACGAAGGAAACTCTTAAATAAAATGCAAGGAATGAATGAATGAAGGATAAATCAGCCATAACAAAATAATGAAACAAACTATCGACCACCATCTTTCTTATATCTATCTAACGAGCAGCTAAGATTTCATTCATTCATAAATTCATCCATAAATCAATCATTAACTCCCTTATTATCCATCTATCTGTCCATCCAACCAGTCTGCAAGCTGCAATGTCATGCCAATATATGTTTTTATTTGGATGTGGGTGGTTGGATGGAAGAGAAGGACATATAAACATATCTAAATATATTCCATATCAAAATATCAAAATGTTAACTGAATCGTCCGGAATATATACGTCCGGAATATATATATATATATATATATATATATATATATATATATATATATATATATATATATATATATATATATATATATATATATATATATATATATAGTGCTATTAATGAGCAGCAATTCATCAGAGAACAATACTTATTGTTTGGGAAAAATTTAAAAACAATTAGGCTTATTAACGTTTTCATTGTACTTTTATTAAATGAGCATTATTTCTTTTGTTTTATTTCATGGTTCTATTTTTGGGTCAAAATATATTAAATGTCTAACGTGCACGTGTCTATCTTTAATAATAAATATGACATCCCATGTTAACACATTAAGGCTAATTAACTGACAGAGCTCAGATTACAATTATTTTCCTGATATATCTTTTACATTTTTTGGACACTACTCGACATGTGAGTATGTCCAAATCCTAGAAATCATATATTAATCTAAAATATTTTCCAGTACGAGCTCACAGATATTTTCTTGTGGTAGGTTAGTAGGAATATATTTCGAGATGCTGAACCGTAAACAAAACAACGTGCAATGATCACATCGTTCACTTTCTGGCTAGCAACAATGTCTTATTGAGCACTGTTGCCAAAATAACACAATCATATCATAGTACTCGTTACCTTAAGAATACACGATTTCCCTTAATTAGTTCCAAGAATGCTAAATATAAGCAAAACATCACCGCCAAACAGAGAGAAAGAACATTTGCTAAATAGACTGGGACAACATTCGTGAGTACTGATCCAGAAGTAATAATTACGACCTTAACCTTGTTAATCTTTGAACTTTCGAATTATAAATCAGTGGTCATTTGTGTCTTCCAAACCCTCTTAGAGCAAAGTTATTGAATTTCAAACGCAATCACGAAATAATGCAGATATCCAACTGCAAATATAATGTCAAGACAGCAGCGAAGATATTTGTTGTTTTAACTTACTGTGTTTATTAACATTTGTCTCCATCTTTTAAAATACCTCAAACAACGTTATCTTTATATCTATCTATCGAGTACATACATACCTCAAAATTATGAATGCTAGCATCAAGAATCTCGAGAAACGAAAACTCTGAAGTACGACCATTTTTTAAATCTTGCTGTGATGAACTTAGAAGAGTTTGAGCGTAAACACATGGTATACCAACAAATTCATTTTTCCATACATTCCAGTGTACGTCTATTCAAAGGTGACTTTAAAGCCAAACCTTGTGTATTGGATAAAGACAATGTATCCCTTCGGCATTGAAACGGTTGTTGTAGTTTTTAGAAACCAGTGCTAGTAAAAGTGAAAGTAAAATCGTTATAAGAAACAGAGGATCTCAAATTGGTAATGCTTTAATATTTAATTGATGAAAAGAGTTAAATGATATCCAGCTTTTGCGAGCCTGGACATCATTCAACGAGTTTCCCTTTTTATTTATTTATTAAATTCATGTACTTCTGTTTCTTTTAGGCATAAAACGATACCCGAGGGTAATTAATGTATATTGTGTCGTCTTTCAAAATAGTGAGTTCGGTTCATCCTATGCTGCACGTGCGAAGTGCATTTTGATGAGATGAACCTAATGCCTTCAATGCACAGACAATATCAGTGTATAAATACCTCACCGCGTGTAAAGCTCTTTACATTATGGATTTTCTTGTCAGTCAGCAGTCTACTATAAGAACTTGCACACCTTCAGCTACTGAGCTGCCCAGTCTATGGAAATGTCTAGAATGTTTGGTGTTGTCAGATGCTGTCGAGTGTCTGGAATGTCCAGTATATGGAGTGTCCCAGCTGCAGAGCTTCCCAGTGTATATGATGACCAGTGTCCAGATTGTCCGGTGTTGTCCAGTGTTTGGAGTATCCCAGCTGTAGAGCTTTCCAGTGTATGTGATGTCCAGCGTCCAGATTGTCCGGTGTTATCCAGTATATGGAATGTCTAGTATCTGGAGTATCCGGTGATGTCCAGTACCTGGAGTGTCCAGTATCTGGTGTGTCCGGTGATGCCCAGAATCTAGTGTCCGGTGCATCCCGAAAGTGTAGAGCCGTCTAGGGTGTCCAGTGTGGCTGGAGTGGCCTGATCGTTCCATGTATCGGATGTGTCGAGGTCTACGTGGTGATTGCTGTAACGCCAACCACAGGAAATCAAGTTTGAGGTTCATAAAACCCATTGTATATATCGGGACTGCAAAGATAAGTTATATATTTGTTATGTTTGCATTATTTCACTACGAATGAATTCAGTTTACTACACGAGTAAAAATCTACATTGTTTGCTAGGTGAGTCAACTGTGTCCATCTTTCTATTGTTTAGACATTGTGAATGATTCACGCCTTGTGTTTGTCTTTTTTAGAGTACTTTATTTGTATTTGTCTTCATTACATTTGTGCGTTGTAGATAGTTCTTTGATTGGAAATTATTTAGATAAAAAGAAGAACGAATATAATGACAGACAGTGCGCTTTTCATTTGTTGTGAATAAACTATAGTATCAAAGCAAAGTTGAACTAGTAAAAGTAGATTGTACATTTCAAAAAATGGTAAATCAAAGAAAAAACTTACATTCGAATAAACAGAATATTTATAACAACAAAATCATTTTTCAAAGCAGAATGATCAATGCGATGTGATGCCACATTATTTGATGTGGTACACACTAGACCTAGAGTAGAAGTGTACCATAAAATGTCACTTTTAAAACTAAACCTTAAATTGTTGCTATTTTCATGTGAAATATGATTACTAGATGCATAAATTCCCACATACATGTATTCTGCAGTGTATTTGTGACGGGCTTTTTTCAGTGTCTAGGTGTTTGGAACAATACACTGTATAGAAGACGTATACACATTTATGTACGAGTCTGATTTGCTTCACATAACGTTATATTCTGCGTAAATATGTCCAGATTCTTTTGTGAGCAGAGGTGATTTTATTTACTTATGTAGGTTAACATTTACACCACGCTTGTATGTACGGTGGATTCTATATCTATGTTACAGATATATCGCCCCCTCCCCCACCCCACCATCAGATAAGCAATACCCTTAGTTTTACTTTATATTGTTGTCGTTAACTAAACAATTCTAAGGCAGTCAGCTTGGATTTTAGTTTACGTGTCAGCATGTTCCTATAGCATATATATATATATATATATATATATATATATATATATATATATATATATATATATATATATATATATATATATATATATATATATATATATATAACCTGTCTACCATTCATCAATACTATCAACCCGAAATTATTCTTGATTTAGTTTGTAACTTCTGTTTTCTAACATTTTATTTGTTGATGAAGCCATAGAGAAATAAGAGCATAGCACGGAATATTTATATTAGAGCTCCTTACTACAGCTCGCTTACACTCGTCTTACATATCCGAACTTACCCAACTCCTGTTATTAGCACACTTGTTTGGCCATTATGTTATCGTTGCAAAGTTAACTGACCCAACCTTCAAATAACACTGGGGACATTGAATACATTTCGGTGATTGCTTGGTGATTGTCAATTATACTTCAATAGCAGAGATAGGTCCCTGGCTACCTAACATTCATTCTTCCTGATCGATAATTTTCTAGGTTGTCTTTAAGTTTCATTAAGTGTCTATATATACTCTATGTGCTGATTATGTCAGTATGCCCTGCTTTACAATCCGCAAGTCATGTAAACTTATAATGGAAAGCCTATCAGCGTGTCCACAACATATTGTATAAATTATTTATTTTATTATCCTTTCCTGGAAGGTCTGTTTTAACTAGGCTAAACACTGTTTATATAGGGTGTTTTATGGGGCAACAAAGCGATTACGCTATTTAGAACAGAAAGTTTTTAGCAAAGTACTTAGCACAAGCACTCACCAATGTAGTCAATCCACGCTGATCCGATAACAGCATTGAAACTCATATTATATTGGCCGCGAGATCAACCCAGATATGGGTAACGCGATGCGGTGCAGATGAAAATAAAAATCCCTGTCTTGTATTAAGTACATGTTATGTGTACACTCTACTCCAAGAACGTTTATAATTAATTTCGTTTTATTCCTTTTCTTCTTAATGAGATAGATAAGTAACGACGATATAAAACCATGCTGCCCAGGAGGTCTATCGTGTTTGAGTTACCATTGTACGTGGGCCCTTTCAAGAGATATTAATATATTTTATGTAATGCGACTATTACGTGCAAAGACATGAGATGGCCTGTTCTCGTATGCTGTTTACTCAAATAAAGTTTTTCCTTTCATAAAAATAAATAAAGTACCTGGAACCCTATTGCAAAATATCGCCTTTAAAGAGAAAAAAATAACTACTATTAAGATCTGATATTGGTGAACATAATTATTGCATGGCCATCTTCCACGCACATGAGAAAGATTATTTACCGAGCAAGATGTGTGCGTGTGTGTCTATGTGTGTTGACATTTAATGAAGGTTTTAGGTATATCGCTACGATTGCAGTGTGGCAGTTTATAGTGATTTCTAGGAGTATGGCATCATCCCGAAGACATGTAGCGGCCTCCAAACGAGGTAGCTGTAAATATCATTTTTAAAGTCTTTGTAATGACTCAGCCATGGTTGGAACCCGCGACCTTATTTCAAAACCCCGAAAATTATTCCACGGCAATAAGATTAAGGAGATACACCCCGTCATCATCACACTTTATTTCATATATAAAGGTAACCATTTGCCGACAAGCAATACTGTTATAAAGCGTTACAGGTATGACATCTGCTTGACCAACGAGTCATTCAATCAATTAATCTGGACACAAGTGTTAACTCGACAATACGGAACTTTACAAATTCTGCAATTTACGTCTTGATCATCCTCAGAACTAAGTTGACTTTATAAAACTTGTATAACTATGAGAATCAGTAAAGCGTATGCGCCATTTTCGAACGCTTTCCTCTTTTGATTAATTACAATATTTTCTGACAGAGATATGTAAAACTAATACGATTTGAAGATGATATTTACTGCTAGCTATGACAAGTATTACACATTGCATAACGTAGGACTTTTAAACTTTACAAATGCATATGAGATCACTTCCTACAACTGAAATAAATTTCCGTAAATTTTGATAATGTTTAAGCTCTTTTAGGAATCAACCAGGCACCTATATAATGCCAGCCGCTTTCATTAAATAACTAGTTGTTTCCAGCGATAGCAGCATAACTGCTAGCTGCTAGCTAGCTGCTATAAACATTGACAAGTTATTGTCCATTTTGACTCCAACACGCATAGGCTATTGAAAGAATTAACAAGTGTCTGGAATTCATAACAGGTAGCTGCCAAATCAGCATGTAAGAGCCGTCCTATTGTTGTCCCCAGGTTTTCCATACATAGAGGGCTGCCTGTCTTAACGCCAAAGTTGCAGACGAGAAATTTGATGCATTGAAACATTAACGGATATCTAAACACGTTCTTCCCTATTAAAATATTGAAGGTATAGCATAGAAGAACAGCAATTCACAAGATCCGCTACTGTATAAGAATTTCAATAATTTGTTCTTATTATATGGACAACATTTATAGTTTCTGAATGCTTAAGTCTCGTCTTATCCCTAAATATATCACGCCAAATGTGAAATGTCAACCATACAGAATAAACATAAACAGGAAACTCGTAATATGTGCTCTACGTAATGTATGTATTAATGTAATTCGTACGGGCATTTGTAGATCTCCACCAGCTTCAGATTTAATCCGTATTTCTTAGAAAGGAAAATACAATCAATGCTAATTAATAAATACGAGTGTTAATTGAATAACCGTGGATTTATTGCATATCTTTTACGAGAGAAAAACATGATAATGGCTTTTAAAAACAAATATAGAATATAAATTTGCTTCTGCAAATAACCAGCTTCGCCTCTGTTTCACATTTCACGTTTACTCTAATGGATGTTACGGGATAAGATGCACAGAATAATTTAAACAAAAGTCTTAAGTTATCACCTGACTTCATGGCAACATCCTACAGGATAAACAATTGTATTGTAGAAAAAAAACTTGTTGAAACGCAATGTTGACTTGTGCAAGTACTGTGTTATTACTGACTGATAATTTCTACTGGCATGAACAATGTATAAATTCTTCTAAAATGGTGTTCATGTCAGTCACGTCACGTTAATTCGAATTAAAACAAAATGGAATACAGAATAGGTCACATTCCTGACAATTATCTCAGCCAAAAATTGTACATCTGCACAAGCTATATACTGTTCACCAGATTTGATCTTTCATAGTCTTGCCCTCTTTTTCTGTTTTTCGAATATTATTATTAAATTATAAATGATCACTTTTTTCTACAATTACGGATATTTAACCTATTCATGTCTCTAGTTTTCTTCTTAAGAATTAATAATATTCAGAGTTTGGAATATATATATATATATATATATATATATATATATATATATATATATATATATATATATATATATATATATATATATATATATATATATATATATATATATATATATATATATCCTGGTTCTCCAGTAGAAGGGTTGCTTTCCCCACCCTTTTTACAAGCCTAGATTTTGTAAAAAGGAGCTTTTATCGATATAAAAAAATGGTTATTTACAAACATCTTGTCATCCCAGAAGATGTTGCTTACTTCACCTTTTCTACAAGCCTCTATTTTGCAAAAAATGAGCTTTTGTCGATATGAAAAGAATGTTTATTTACAAACATATTGTCACCCCAGAAGGGTAGCTTTCCCCACCTTTTTAAAATGAGCTTTTATCGATACGAAAAAGATGTTAATTTACAAACATTATGTTAGCCCGGAAGGATAGCTTTCCCCACCCTTTTTACAAGCCTCCATTTTGTAAAAATGAGCTTGTTTCAATATTTACAAAATTTGATGTTACGTCAACAGATAGCAAATTTTGTAAAAGAAATAATTACCAAGTCGTAATTGAAACGCTAACACGGTTGGTATTTTCCCATCGTCGCGAACTTTTCAGCTGCTACAAATAAAAATAATTGCGTTATTGATAAGGGCACACATCGGAGAAGCATATTCCGTTAGACTAGATCGAGAGCGATTAGCAGAAATAAAGAAATTTCTTCCCGAGCGAGATAGAGTCAAACAAAACCTTGAACAACGTCACGAATCTCAAGTTGATTTTGTGACAAGTGCAGAGCAGTTATTTAAACCTGTTACAACAACTAAGGGAGAAAAAGCTGCTCTCCCTGAATTCGAAAAGATAAGAAAAAAACTTTATGTACAACCACACATGGTAGCTGCTAAACCTACCCGAGAAGAAACTTCAAAAGAAGTTACACTATCTAAATCGTTTACTAATGATACGACTAAATCGATTACAAAATATGATAATCTAGATGATCTAGCTTGTTTTGCATTGCAAATTTTAATCGTAAAGAAACCCATGTAAAAGTAAGTAAGAGTTCAGATGAAGCAACAACTCATTTCGCATCGTCTTCCGCCGCCATATGAAGAATCTCCTCAACCAAAACAAAAAAAAAATCAAAATCTTCTAGATCAGAAACGAACAAATTTGATGATACAAAAGTAAAAGTTTGGAACAGGTCTCGTTACCTGTCCTAACAATATCATCAATGATGTATCCCGGTTGGAAGCTCTCATAGGGGGTAAACGAGCTGGAAATTATTCATCAGAAATAATTAACGAAGCGGCTTATATTTGTCAATGATTATTTCAGGGTGGTATTATGGATATCGGTGTATATCGATCTCTTATTGATGAAATCATTGATGATTATCATGGTGATTAGCAATTTTAGATAAAGCAAACAATTATATGAGACGATTATACACGATCAACGACGAAAAGAAATCCACGTGGTAAATTCACCAGTACCGGTATATAAGGTAGTTTGCGGAGATGGAATTGGAAATATTATTCACGGTTTATTTACGACAATGGCTCCCAGTGCAGTACAGATTGTAAAACAATTATCAATGAAAACTATCGACGTTATTCGTGATAAAGCTACTGGGGATATTGATGATCTTGTCGGGAAAACATTATCAGTGGTCAAAGATAGGTTAGCAAGATTAATACGCAAACCTCAAGCACCGAAAGCGACCCAGCCTGTAAAATTACCTAGTACTGAAGTTATGCCTGCAAATGTCAGTAAAGTAATAAATCAAATTGTAAATCAAAAGAACTAGCGGAGTTGCTTGTGTATCTGATAAACAAAGATAAAAAAAAATAACTGCCCATCTAGTAGCAGGAAGTGGTGTTCGTTTTAGACGATAATCAATTATAATAAATGTTTAAACGCGAAATCAACTTCGCATTTGGTATGGATGCACCAGTAGGCAGGGATGAATCTGTGCGTGATTATCACTATTATTCTTATGACGCACCTAAACCTTGTGCAATAGGAAGAATTGAATTACGAGTTCAGGATACAAACGCGCTGAGGCATTTCTCGAAATCGAAGGTCAACTTTTAAAACCAGATGGTACATATTATGGAGAAGATGATCGAGTTGGTTTTGTTAATAACGGTATTATTTATGGCGTTATTCAAACGCGCTACATATATATATATATATATATATATATATATATATATATATATATATATATATATATATATATATATATATATGATTGACGGAAGAGAAATTGAAACAATTCACGAGGATGTTGATACGGCGACAGCAATGCTATATTTAGCACGATATTCAGATGATTATTCAAGATCGGTTGGTTCGTCAATGATGTTTGCAAAGCTTACAAATGATCATCCAGAGCATTACAATGTAACAATGGGTCGTGCGAGAATTCCTGTTGGGGATGGAGAAGCAAATTTAGTTGTATCGATGAATGAAAATCGCAATTTGGGATTTGCAGCACGCAAAGCAATGTTAAATGATAATGAAAAATTGTCATGCGTGCTTCCACTATCTCATATATTTTGGATTTTGTAAAAAAGTCATAAAGGTTATATTTCGCGCTAAACATACAATTGTACTTGTACGAAAAGAGTATAACGACGCTATCTGGCGAAAAAACACAGTTTCTGCTGGTAAGGTAACGCTAACAAAACTATCGTTGTGGATGCCGGTAATGACCCCGTCATTTGCTGAAGAACGGCGACTACTTTCCTTAATGGAATCGGGTGGTAAATCGTTGTTATCGTGGTTGTCAATGCCCACAGATACTGTTCCTGGTCACGCTGCCTGGTTATTCACATGGCATATAGCATGACAGCATGGATTGTCAGCCCCTCGACATAATCTTAACGTATTTCAGGAAATTACAATATTAAATAATCAGGAAAGAAATCCCATGGTATTTGATATACTTAATGTTTCCGAGGTTGCGCTAAATAAATTATTAGCATCATCAAGTTGCACGGGCATACCATCGTTTGATGATATATTTGGGACGCGATCTAGATATTGATACTAGTTTGCAGATATCACAGCGTGATTTTACAACGCTATACCCAATCTATTACTTTTCGCTGGAACATTTAGATCTATATAGGCAATCTGTTGTTGATATACACTTTCGAGCTCGTGTAGATCGGTTTTCCGTTGGTTGTTTTAGAGCAATTGCTGTCATTCTCAGTGATAAGACTATGTTACTTGAAGGTACTGGTGGACGAATGAGAGTTGTTGATGCACCAGTTGAAAACTTGTAAATATGTTCCAAAAACATGTCGACAACTAGATCAATCACGTTATTAATGAAACGTCACACAATCACGTTAATGTCACTCTGACCCCTGGTCAGGCGAACAAAAATACAATCGAAAAACGCAAGCACATGCGGGGCAACAATAACATCAAAACAGGATCAGATTGTTAATGGTGGTCTAAATAAATTGTCATTGACTAAAACTCAACTTAACAATTTCAATAAGGCGCCAAAAGCAAAAACTGGCTTTTAACTTCATTTTGCTCCACCCGCAGTCAAAAATATGATTAAATCAGGTGGTAGATTTCCTCTCCTCGCTAAGTGAACAGCTTTGATTGCCGCGGCCGCCCCTGCATTCGCGAAAAGCTGCCGCGTTAGGTGCTGTTTGAACCGCTGCTGAAATGGCAGTAAAGAAAGCAACTGGGAACGGATAGACGAAAAAAGAGGCGATCCGTAAAGGGATTGGGTCTAAAACTAACAGGCAGTCGTTTTACATACAGAAGCTTCCTGAGACTACCAGGAATTATTTAATCGTAACATCATTGTCAAATTTTGATTTACTTGATACTGCTAAAACAATTAGCGATAAGAAACTTCAGAGGTGTTTTTATGCGACATCAATTACCACAACAACCCAACAATATTGTAACCGGTATTATTAATCTTGTAAATATAGAGCCATACCAAACAGTTGTATTTCAACATAGACAAGGGAAGTTAAAAACGAGTAACGTTTCACTGAAAGATATTATATTTAAACTTAATGGAGTAACTGGACATTCTATAGCGGTGTTTGATTCCATAGACAGGATCAAACCAGGGGTTATTTATTCATCTGTGTTAGATAGTATTAACGATCGACTAAAATTATCCGGCGTGACAATAACAGGGCAAGCTCAACAAGAACTCGAATAAAATAACCGCTTTTGGTAATCCAACATCGGACAACGACGCAAGAACAAAAAAGTTACAAAGACGATAAATATAAAACCACCGACGGTAAACTAACAACGTTGCGATCCGAATATGATGTTCACATAAATACATTTATAAATTTTCCTAGAAATTTTAGAAAAATCAATGAGACTGTTGTTAGTTTCTTTGGGAATGCACCGATTGTTTCCCTGAAACTTTCTGATATTAAAAGAATCATCGATAAGGTTAAAGTAACGCATGATGAAAATATCATCAATACAGTATATTAGAGCCCCTGGGAGTTTTGTTCATTTTGCGGCTTGTAAACTAACTAGTAAAACTATTTTTTTTACCATATCGTGTGCATTTACTGGTGAGTGCTTGTCTATTATTTTTTGTTGTAACGGTTGTTAATGTATCTGTTGGGGTACGAGTCTTACATTGCACAAAATATAAATCCATATTTACTTAGTCTTTTATATCTTATGGAAATCAGTGACACGAAAACAAGAACCTTTAAATATCATGCGATGTTACCAAATTCTTTTTGGATGATTATAATGGTCCATCTGGAAGTGGTAAAACACAGTTGTTACTTAATCTGATAATGAAAGTTTAAATGGAAGAAATTATATTTAATGGCACCATCTATAGATGATCAACGGTGTTACAGCGTGTTAAAAGATTTTAACGAGAATACGATATCACTGAACGATGATGACGATGTTATCAAACTTATTTCCGATATCGATGAAGCGCCGAGTGTTTAACATATTAACGGATCCGTTAACAATTTAGTGGTGTACGACGATGTGATGTTGGATAAACAGGCCCACCTTGCCAGGATATTTTCACGTGGTAGACATAAAAACACCGATGTGATTTATGTAACCCAACGATATATACAAATTCCAAAGGTGATCAGGGATAACTGTAATATTCTTACTGTGTTTAATGGAGTTGACACTCACACACTTAGAAATATTCATCAAACCTGGTGTAACGGTGATATGGATATAAACAAATTAAAACATTTCTTTAGCCATGCTCAAGTTACTCTACATGGATGAATAACGATACATTTACATGATCCTCGAACAAGATATTGAAGATATTGATAAAATATTTGGTTAAAACCATACCAGCCGAGGAGTGCGCGACGATGGCAAAACACCAACCGGGTTTTCATTTCAATTACAAATTTGTATTTATTTATTTTACAAAATTTACTATCTGTTGACGTAACATCAAATTTTTTTTTTAAATTGAAAACGTTCATCTTTTTACAAAATGGTGGCTTGGAAAAAGGTGCGGAAAACTACCTATTTGGGGTGACATTATGTTTGTAAAAAAAAACATTTTTTTCATATCGATAAAAGCTCATATTTACAAAATGGAGGCTGGTAAAAATGGTGGGCAAAGCTACGCTACTTCTTGTCCACTAAAACAGTAACAGTAAAGCTTTGTAAGATAATCCAATCTATATTATTTACTTTTTCGACATTATTTGCTGAAGACCATTCGATTGTTTAATTTCTTGCAATATGCCATGCCATCGAGCAAGGACTTTCTTCATCACAGATTTATTTTATTATATGTGTTTGTCATCATTATCGCTATCTCACGTGGTTAGGTTCTATTATTAACAAAGTATATTGATGTTCCGTGATCAGTAACAGTCCTGGTTGAAAATGCACAAAAGAAACAAATATATTTATGAGCTGAGGAAGTATTGAAAATTTCTGACTATAGCGAAGGATGTTTGTCAGAACGTCAACATTTATACCACATCCAATAGTGTTTAATGTATCGATACAACTAGGTACAGTGTGAAGGGGCAAATTTCTGTTGATCTAACAAGAATACATTAGTTGAGACCAGAGAACTATTAACGTTTTAACTGATATTCTTAATTAACCATTTGTTTAAACAGCAGCCGGACGGACTATTAGGGGCACGGTGAACGTTATTTTCACGGTAAAGATGTCACACATGAACATACGCAGAAAGTCTGTAATTATCAAACTCCCAGATCAAGCTGATCCCGATTTCGCCACCACTGCGAAAAGAGGCAGAGAGATTTGACTGATTGATTACGCTAATTAACGTGCGTGTTTCCCAAACAAAATGTCTTAGGTTTTAATTTCGCCTAATCGAACATTGAAATCAGTCTAAGATTTTCTGCAAAAGAAGTCAGAGTAGGCTCCGCGGGATTTGCAAGAAAACAATATTGCCAAAGGAACCGGACTGACTAATTTGGATGGAAGTTGAAGGCAAAGAGAGAAAATAGCTCCTAAGACTTGTAATCCTGAGACTTGTAATCCTGAAACGCATAATCCCGTGACGCAATCTTACGACGTACAATTCTGAGACTTATTATGAGACAGAATTGTTGAAAGTAGCATCCTGATATCCATGGCTCTGAACAGCTACAGTGGAAGTAGAGCAAACCGTGGGACAGGTTATGCAATCGCACAAGACGTTGATTTCGATTGTTCAGTCGATTCTGTGATGAACTAAATCTAGCAGTAAACAGATCAGCTATTTTACTTAAATCCATTTGTGCTTTTCCTTGTAATTTCAGAAAGTTTAATTTTCTAAACTCAAAGAGATTCCTGATGTAAAGACTTGAGTTGATCAAATTGTTTGTTTACAATTCCAGGTGCTCGTTTTGGTTTGTTCTATATATATATATATATATATATAGATATATAGATATATGTATGCATCACAATAATACAGTCCGTAAATTAAATCCTTATTTGAAATTTCTTTAAAAGTTCAAGTCTACATTACCTAGAATGTTTTTTCGTTGAGCACTTTGTATATATAGAGAATAAACAGTTGAATCAAATAATATGAAAAATGTACAGCTCACGATATTGATTCTCAGTCAGAGAAAAATAAATTGTTTACAAAATTGTCATTTAAAAATAGTCTACATGTTTGCAATATGGCCAATGTAAACCAACATGGGTTTGTTATGTCATGTATCACAAATCCTATAATGAAAAAATGGCTTAAAACTGCCCACGACAAGAACATTAACAGTAAATAAAACTACTGGCATTTCGCAGTTAATAGCGTTTGGGGAGACGGAATATTTGTAGCATGGAATCGAGACTATATACAAGTTTGTATTAAATGTCAACTTACAGATGTAAATAAACTCACCTTTGTGCATAGATGATGGTAGACATACATTGGTCTCCCCAACTGACATAACTTTATCCCACCCGCAGCGTATTTATATATTGAATATGCCTTGCCATTTAGACTCAAGAAGAGATTTGTTTACGTCTTCTGTACAGTCTGATGTTCTATATCAAATACTGCGAACATCACGTCACACTTATATTATACTAATTATGTGCATTTCTGCACGGAATAACAACAATGTAATGTGTCGTTTTGATGTGCCATTTCAAGGTAAATACTAGCACTGTGCAGTACCAATGTCACATCACACTGACTGGATATTTTATGTTGCAAAATGATTATGTGATTTGCAAAATGTTCTGTTTATTTGGGTGGACGCTTATTCTTTAATTTTAAAGATAGCAAAACTGTATAATCTACTTTTATTATTTCACTATTTGAGATTATTTTTACGCACAATAAATGAAAGATACATCGTCTGTCAGAATGAACGACATTATTCATTTTTCTTTATGTCTAACCATTTTTTACATAAATAAAAACAAAGAGATCAAAATAATCACAAATGAGTTCTGATTTTTTATTAAATTTATGAAACGTGTTAAATAATATCCAGCTTTTCAAGTGAATGCGAGCCTTCGACTCGTTTCATAGGTTCAGTATTAAATCATTATCTGTTTACATATTACTTTCAATGATCTTAAAGAATGCTTCTTTTATATATTACTTTCAATGATTTTAAAGAATGCTTACTATTGTTGATTACTTTCAATGATCATGAAGAATACTTATTTTTACATATTACTTTCAATGAATTTGAATAATGCCCAATTTTACATATTAGTTTCAATGATTTTGAAGAATGGTTATTTTTAAATATTACTTTCAATGATCATGAATAATGCTTATTGTTATATATTACTTTCAATGATTTTGAAGATTGCTTCATTTTACATATTGTTTTCAATGATCTTAAAAAATGTTTTTTTTATACATATTACTTTCAATGATCTTACAGAATGCTTATTTGTACATATTATTTTCAATGATCTTAAAGAATGCTTATTTTTAAATATTACCTTCAATGGTCTTAAAGAATGCTTATTTTTTATATATTACTTTCAATGATCTTAAAGAATGCTTATTATTACATATTATCTTCATTGATCTTAAAGAACGCTTATTATTTGTACATATTACTTTCAATGATCATGAAAAATGCTTATTATTTGTAAATATTATTTTCAATGATCATGACAAATGCTTATTTGTACATATTATTTTCAATGATCTTAGAGAATACTTTTAAATATTACTTTCAATGATCTTAAAGATTGCTTACTTTACATATTACATTCAATGATTTTGAAGATGTTTAATTGTATATATTACTTTTCATAAACTTGAAGAATGCTTTTTCAATGACATTAACGAAAACTTATTTTTAATATTACTTTCAATAATCTTAAAGAATGCTTATTTTTACATATTGCTTTCAATGAACTTGAGGAATGCTTATTTTTAAACATTACTTTCAATAATCTTAAAGAATGCTTATTTTTACATATTACTTTCAATGAACTTGAGGAATGCTTATTTTTAAATATTGCTTTCAATGATCATGAGGGATGCTTATTTTTATATTACTTTCAATGAACTTAACGAATGCTTAAACTTAAATATTGCTTTCAGTGATGATACTAAGTAACTAAGTATCATTATATCTTGCATTTAATGTGATTAATCTGCATCTGGCTGAATGTATTGTGCATTTTGACGATCTTATTAGTGTTATAAAGTGAATATGCACCAACAATGTCGTAATGTGTTGGGGTACAAATTTATGTTTAATTAGTATGGAAAATACTAGCGTTGGGATCAACTATAGCAATAGCCAACTTTGGCATAAATCTGCAACAATTAATAGGTATGTTAGGGCTGTAGGAATGTTACATAGTGATGAAAATATAAGAACATAATTAATACGGATGTCCTCTTGGTTTACTGATGATGCCTTCAAACAATTTATCAAGCATAACGTATTTTCTTTCTGGTTATATATTGAATATATTTATTTTCTAGTCCTAGAAGTTATGCTGCTTACACAACAATTGGTCACTATGGAAACAGATCTGACAAAAATTGTAGTTAATACGATGATTTTAAGGAAATAATATTTTAACAATCAAAGTACAGATCACACAAGTGAGCGAGAAAAAAGATTTGTTTTTTTTGTGTTTATGACAAGATAGCAGGCATATGAGTTTGGCATACAATAATATGGAAACGACAACAGTGCATGCAAATACAATTTGACTCTGATAAATATTTTATAATACTATTACGCTGAAAAGCTACAATAAAATGGGAATATGAAATATACGATGATTTTGGTAAAGTCTTCAAAACGCGAAAGCCCAAAAATGTATGGTGTCATAGAGAAAAGAGTTTTAGGAGATCAAAGTCAAGCATTTGCAGAAAGAAGAAAAAAAAAACACTTTGCAACTTAGGTATACAAACAATGCCAATGATAGTACAAATCTCTGGTCTTAAACTAAAGCAAGCAAGAAAGGGAATAGTTGTTCAAACTTACAAATATAACATATTTCCTTAGAATACGAGCTTATATTATTTAAAATACATTCCGATCAGTCACGTTTTATCTCGAGTTCAAATGTACAAAATGTTTCAACAGCACTCTAGTGGTATTACCGGGAGAAATGTTGAATGTGTTGATTTGCTTGTAATAGATCAGTATAATTCAAAATAATTTAAATAAATAAATCTACCCAAATGAAAAGAATGAATACAACATTAAGATTGATCCTGCAAACAATGTTAATGCAAGAATTAATACTTTTTCAAGTAACCAACATTATATCAAAAGTAAGACACACTAGTAGAATTAGGATGAGGCCCAAACGTTCATTTCGAGATAATTTCAAGTTGTCAGAAAGATACAATCTTTTATTAACATTATAATTGAAAAAAACATGTTAAACACCAGAAAGACCATGTTTTTAAATGGGGAATTCCATCGTCTCAGTATGAAGTACCAGAAAAGAGCGTAGTAGATTTTGAACAAATAAGGTGTTTTGAAAATCGCTACATATTGACGTTAATGAGGACACGCTTAACATATGTACCGTTGTATCCGTTTTCCGTTATCTCATAAATCATGGTGACGTCCATTTTCTATTGGTTTTATTCTCAAAGATTGACTTTTATCTTGATACGTTTGTATAAAAAATGCATCATCATGTTCTCTTTCCTATTCCATCAATCCATTTCCATTTTCGTGCTCTTGTTTATGTTTTGGCCGGTTTGGTATAACCGCTGGCACTGTGTAAGTTCATTGTTTCCTTGTTCTTGATACTAAAGACGTGCTTTTGTGTCACTGAATTTGACTTAACTCACTTTCAATTTTTTGAGCTTATCATTATCTAACTTTCTACATTTCTTTGCAAATAAATTGAAAGACAGCGTGAAAATTTTTTTATGAATTAAATTAGCCTAACAATAACGACTTAATGATAGCAACACGTCTTTCATGCATCACAAAATGTAAGAGACCCTCTATTCATAACACACGACGAGAAATAAATGATATAAGTTCAAACTACACGATCTTGTGTTTGATACGTAATTGTATAGTTAGTTTGGTATCTTGTTTTGCACTGTTCGTTTATTGGATTAAAAAATATTTAAAATCATCATATGGCAAAACCGATACAAAACAATTTCGTGAGAAAGAAAACCATTATCACGAAGGAAAATCTTGGTATAAGACACACCTTTCATGATTTAAAAGAGTTACAATATAGGTGATTGACTATTGATCTGAAAATTCATATCCATTTCTCTTGATACATTTTATGAATGGTTACGGTTATTCTTTGATGATTATCAACATACAAATATTGTGTTTTTTTCATGATGAATTTGTTAATAATGACCGTCTGTAAAAGAACACTCTAACCCAACAAAGTTATAGATTTTAGTGCTATCAAATGTAAAATATCTTTGTAAGGCAATTATACACACTTTCGGGTCCATAACCAACTGGTCGTCTTGTTCAACAGGGCATATCAGCAGTGTTTTACGAAATAAGTGATCGTTCAGACAAAAACTAAATGAAGCAGACATTTAACGGATATTCTGATGCTACTTCACAAGCCTTTGACATCTGTAATTGAAATAATAACTATAGTCAAGATTAATCATTGAATCTTAATTTGAAATAACGTTATCTTTTAATAGCTGAATGATTGAAGGATAGTATGTCCACAATATTGATCAAATGACTACAATCCATTCCTTATCACCAAGTAACATCAAATATATATCCTTATCACCATCATTTCCTGTATGGAAGCATTATGTCCGAGTCTAATTATTATATGTTTGATAAAAGCTTTCCAAAACCAATTTACTTTTCAAGGTGACTGACAGAAGCTGTCAACTGTTGGCCTCCTAATTCATGCCTAACGTACTGGCAAACTGTAGACATAATATTTTATACTTGTTAAAATAAATACAATTTGAGAGGAAAACAAGTGCAAAAATTAGTAAAGCTTTACATTGGTTTAAATGTTACATTTTTGCTTAGGAATAACTTCTGTATACCTTCTAGTCAAGACGTTTTGGCTGCTTGATCACTGGAAAGGGTCTGTACCAGCACACCACATGCACGAATGGGCTGGATATAAACTTACGTATTATCGATTGTGGGTTTGCTACCATTTAAAAAGTGTGGCAAGTTCTACAGTATTTACAAGCATCAATGTTTACCTTATCAATGATTCCAAATTTTGCTATAAGTCGTATGGACTGCTATATGACCAACCAATGGAATGTCATGAGCAAGACTAGAAAATCCCTGTCGATATGACCTTGGAACGACAATTTGATAGCTCAATAATAACACGTCAAAAGCGGGTGCCTTGAGTGGTCGCCATTGTTTTATAAAGACCCCATTGTTCCAAAAACAATCTGGTACTCATCCGAAAACAGATACTTTATATTTATCATGAAGAACTTAATCAACAACGTTATTAAAAACTGGAAGAAGGAAAATAAACTTCTATTTTTAAAAAAATATATATTTTTGAACTAATGACCAAACGGTAAACATAATGCAGCATGTGTAGTAAGGTGTCCAAATCGTGGCTGTCATTCTCCTAACATACCTATTTGCATTTGTGTGTTCAATATATCAATAAAGACATAACACAAACTATCCATAAAGTAGATACCTCTGTAATTATTGGATCACTCTGCCCACCACATTTATACAAAATACAAATATTGCTCTACTTTTATGCTTAGAAAAGTAGAGAGATTCAAAGAGTATATTAAACATACAGTTAATCAATTGTAGGATTGCTTCAAGCGTGTACTTCTTCTAAGTGAAACTGCTCTTATTTAATAGAAGAATTTCATTGAACATTCCAGATGTGAGGTAGGTCTTCACTAACAATACTGACATGGTCATCCAAGTATATAGTTTTCGCTCAACAAACGATGTAGTGTATTCATCTCAGTTTTGGGCTCAAAAGGTGATACTTCTTGTTGACAATGAATAGCTACGTCTTTGGAACGACACATACATTTGATATTGTCTCTCCTGAATCAATTCTTTTGTTTGTAACTAACGGAGGTATCTTTTCCTGAAAGCAATGCTACATTTTTGAAATGGCTATTTATGCTCCAAACATGGCCTATTCATATATTTGTTTATGAATGCACACACTAACGTTTAATATAAAATTCTTTAAATTAAAATTAGTATGGTATAGGATGATCCATGACGTGTTTGGCGCCGGCCGGGTTGGCGTGACCATTTTGGCGCTTGGATGTTTTGGCGTGGGCCGTTTTGTTGCCGGCCGTTTTGGCACTAACAAGAGGATTAAAATCAAAATATTACACATTATCCTTAAAATAATTAGAGGCCATGTCGGGATTATCAAAAGAATTAAGAAATAACAATATAAACAGGACGATTCAGATAATTGACTATATTGATATATGGTCATGCGAGTCATAACCACGTAAGCATTAACAATTTAACCTTTGGATATATAACGTGTTATTCATATTTGAAAATGAAGGCTATCAAAAGGTAAAAGAAGTCCACACAAAGGATTAACTATTTAGCCCTTCAGGCTCAAACCCATTTCTATATAGTTTTTTGTGTATATAAGTGTGCTGTCGAATGTATCAACGTAAACGAATTTTTCGGAAATGAGCGTTATGAAATCAATGCGTGGTCAAGAAAAGTACGTGCACGACGGATATAAGTACATTTTTGATACATACAGTGCCCACAAGCAGATACCATTTTGACGATGCGAGTTGAAAACGAATGTAAAGCCCGTCTTCACACAGCTGCAGATGATAGCCGATTCATTCAACTGATGAATGAACATAATCATGGGAGTGATGTTGCAAAAGCAGAAGTGGACAAGATTGTGAATGATATGAGGATAAAGGCATCAGCTTTCAGACCTTTTAGCTTTGTGGCTGTTTGAATAAATTTTACAACTCAAGAAATGTTCACTTTTATGTTTCCATTATAGTTTTAGTTTAAGTTATTTTAATAACACACAGGCCGATCATTGGAATAGTTTTACTTTTATTTTTCATTTTATATTTCACTTACACACTACATCTCTTTGATCGCTGAGCTAATTAATGTTGTCCTTACCTGCTCCAATAATGTAAGGTTAGCTCGCAAGAGGAATAACCATTGCTCGGCACCAAAGTGGCCGGAGCCAGACCGGCCCGTGCCAAAACAGCCGGCGCCAAATCGGCGGCGTCAAAACGTCCTGCTTCGGTAAATGACGAATTCGGCACTGCATTCACTTTACAATCCATGACGAGTAAAGAAAAGCTGATTTTTCTACAAGTACATTGACGTTAGATAAAACAAGTTGGTATATATATATATATATATATATATATATATATATATATATATATATATATATATATATATATATATATATATATATATATATATATATATAAAGGACGTAAACTGTAGCCTTTCAAAACCTTTAAGAACCAAAAATCTTGCACATGCCTTTAAAGCTGATAGTATAACCCATATAAACTTGTATATTTTAACGTACGAATTGGCACACGCCAAATATTACTGCGTTCATTTCCCATTTAATGCAACACCGATTATTAGAAATAGATAATCATATTAGATAACTTTGTGATGATATTAGATAACTAGTCTCTGCATAGTTAAAAACAGGGGTTCCTTGAAGCTAACTGGTAGATTCATAACATATAGCCGTTTCTTTATAAATCATGGATAGATACTAGATAACTGGTCGGTAGATTGTAGATAAATGGGAGATGGAAAGTAATTAAATGGCTCGTGAATATTTATAAGACAACTGGTTCATGGATTATTAAAAATTGGTTGCTGAGAGTTACTAGTTGGTTGCTGGATAGTATTTAACTGGGTATTGGGTAGTAGAGTACTAAGTGGCAGAAGTGGATATTGATATGTATTGACTATTCAGCGCAAATATTTCCCAGACTTTCTTTTCTTCTCATTCAGGGCTCTAAGTTTAAAATTCACCTTTTGTTTCGTTTAAAAAGCCATTAACAGCTACCATTTTGTAAAAAAACTGATTTTAATAAATTGTCAAAGATTATTCCGCATAACAATACTTTTGTGTAGAAGTTAAAGAATTATTTAACTAATACACCGTTTTTATTCTCTGCTCAATACCTGATTGTCATGATTCTTGCAAATATCAACCATGAACCAGAAGAACGGTTTTATCGTCTTTTCTTGTTACTGCTGCTGTCGCCAAACAATATTATGACAGAGAGAGAGAGAGAGAGAGGGAGAGAGAGAGAGAGAGAGAGAGAGAGAGAGAGAGAGAGAGAGAGAGAGAGAGAGAGAGAGAGAGAGAGAGATCTACGTACGACACACGCGACAGGTGGCGATCACACCGGTCTTCGTATCGGCTATAGTTAGCCTTTATGTCTTTTTAGCACTTCTCGCCATATACGGTGCTGCTCTCTTAATTCGTTATGGAGTTTGACCTGCATGTATCCTTTCATTTGATCAGGCTTTCATATCAAAAGAATGGTAATACAGTGTGATTACCTTAGTCAATCCTGCAATCCATTCCTTTGTTAATTACAGCAGCTCCTAATAAACATATACGTGGAAATTAACATGATGTGAATATATCACCCATATCCTAAAGGTAATTGTTCTCAATGGTACAATGATGGTAGTGAAATTGTGAAATATAGCAAAATGTCCAGAGTTAACATTTTCGTTTATTTGTTTGACAGACTTTAAAATACATATGTGACACATCTCTGCAAAGTGCACGACTGCAATATTAGAATATAAAATAAATGAAAAGCAAATTAGCGTTCATTGAATGAATAAAAATAAAAATTTTAATAGATTGAGGGGTACGACCTCGGGTCAAGGTTTGATGGAAAGGCTTAGAAGAGAAAGGGGATTGCTTGTGATCTACACAGACACTATTTGAAATTAAACAGAAAGTAGAAAAGTATTTATTTGTTCAATAAAGTTGTTGAAAATAATGAAAATAGTTAAGGTAGGAAATTTTATTAGGTTTTTCAGTTTGTTTTACAGTCAAAAAAGGTGTGTTTTAAGAGTACTCTTGAAAGGGACCACTGTGCCTTTGTGTCTAATGTCAATGGGCTATCCATTACATGTTGCTGGGCTCTGGTATGCAAAAGAACGTTGTCCATATGACCACTGTGGAACACCAAAACATTGATCAACTGGGCTGGAGTGTATTCCATTTGCAGATAAAATTTGTATCCTGTTGACTAAGTATGACTTGAACCACGGTAAGGCTATATTGTGATTGCCAAATACATACTGCAGACGGTGAAGTAATTGTTAATGTCCTATTGTGTCCAATGCTGCAGAAAAATCAAGGATGATGAGTACTGTAATATTTCCGCTATCCAAGGCAGTGAGAATGTCATTAACTACTTTCAGAACAGTAAGTTGAGTACTGTGGCAAGGGCGATCACCAGACTGTACATTGCTAAGAAGACTGTTTGAATTCAAATAAGATACAAGTTGAGTTAGAACAACTTTTTCTAAGATTTTGTTTTATATGAACCGGAGATTAAAAACTGGGCCGTACTTCTTTAAATCGTTATGGTCACGACTGGTTTCTTCATCATAGGCTTTACCATTGGAGTTTTGAAAAATGATGGGAATTACATTGATTAGAGAGATATTGATAATCAGTTAGTGAATGCAATATTGGGTCAAAGCCCTCAAGCAGCAATGATGTTGGAATAGAATCAAGGTCACATCACTTTATTGCACTCTTTACAAAACTGATTGATTTAAATCCACGAGACGGGTTCAGTGATCCTAAGGGTTGTCCCTGAAATTGAAATCATGCTGTAAAGCGTATCTTAAATGCTAACTAAAATCAATACTTTAATAACTACGTATGTTTCTCACACATTATTATTGGTACAGAGGTTAAATGTTTCTTTTTTTAAATCTGAAATTGTTAGACATACATTTTAAGTATGGCATCACGGCTACATTGTCTATAACTATATATTTACAAGGGCACTCTTGTAAATTGAGAAATATGCTTAATATATCGGTTGCAGTTTGAAACGGAATATGTATTTCAAATTCTGTTTAATTAATACTTACTGTACATTTTCTTTAAGCATCCGATTCTGTAAACCACATACCACATCTGTTGGATGGATATAAATGTGTTCATTAATGCATTTACTATGTGTGTCGTGTGTGAATATATAACGGTGATGATTTGAAACATACTGTCCCTTCGATTGGTGTAAGGATTGTGTTACAAATAATAATGGATAACGTATTCGTATCGAGTAAATTTTCAAGTTCATACTATGACACAAAGATAGTAAGTACTTTAGTTTCTTTCTTAACAACGTTTAACAGCTTCAGATAGCCATCCCTGTGCCAACAATCGTGGATACTGTCGTCCATCTTGCAACAGTTATGAATACGTTGACTGGCCCAATACACCAGTGTGTGGCAACTACTTCTGCTGCCGGCCAAGTTAGTTGGGATCAAATATATAGCCGAATAACCATGCATAATATTTGTCCTTTAACTGCATTTTGGTTAATTAAAAATGGTCAAAAATCATATGATTCTCTCTCTTTATATGCCTATATGCATACTATAAATGACATTTTATTATTTTGTAATCCACTCTATCCTCGTGACAACAATATTATATTTCTTGGAATTGGTTTTCCTTCTATTACATATTTATACCCCGTTGCGAATGTGGAAGTATCATTTCATGTTTGTCACTCGGGCAAGTAACACCTTGGTGAATGTGTGTGAGTTTCTGTCTCTCGTGCCATTTGTACGTGAAGTGATACGCTTTTTAGCATTGGTATCACTAACTATATTTATTTCGCTTAGTACAAAATTATAACTTTGTTCATATCAATCTAGCCCATTTCTTTTTTATAAACGAAGCATTGTTTTGTAGATACGAGATATATGATATTGTTTCATTTTTTAAATTTGATTTCATCAGTTGTTACATTGGAAATCTAAACGTCTGTTTATCATCAATATTTTACAATAAGAGTACCATATCTTTGGTCTAATCCTATTTATTTCGCTAAGAGTCAATGCTATTAAAATACGTAACATAAAAAAGTGAAGACAATAAGCTTTGTAAAATTTAATAGATAATGCATTTTCTTAAAAGGCAAAGTGAAAAATAAAAAAGGAAAGAATTGCGAATTAAATCCAAGTTGTAATCCTAGATTAGAAACAAAAGTCCTCGTAATTACAGTTCTCAAAAAAAGTGAACTTAAGTCACGATCAGATCTATATTTGAAGGCGGTGATGTTTGGTTTAGTCATCGAAGTGCTGATATGTCAACAGTCTCTTGTTGAATCACATAAATATTATTCCAGGTTTGAATTCAGTACAAATTCCAATGAATGTCTTTATCCAGGAATTTAGTCAGAGCACATTTGTATTCCGAGAGAAAAAAATTACTGGATTTCAATATTAGAAAGAATAAAAAAATAACTGAGCCAGACATGGTCGCAACTTAATGCAACTCAACGTTCTACATGTTAAAGTAAAACTGACAACCATTTATAAAGACATAGGTAATAAAACTAATTAAGACACAAAAACAGATTCCTGGATGATAGTCAAGTTCATTCCTCTGAAAAAAATAGAAGTTTGCTACAAATTGGCACACGATAAAATATCACCTAATCCAGGTATGACGTACACCTCAATTAATTGCATGATTGAACTGGCTATCTCTCTCATATTACTGGTACTCGTTTAGCTGCTTACATCTCAGGAGTAATATTACTATAATTAAACTCATTCACTTCTTCATATTAGGTTTACTAACCATTTGACAAGTCTGACAAGATCTATTTACAAAAATCACGTTTACGTTTTGGTCAACATATGTGATTCAATATTTTGCGAGATGTATTATTTATCCCCCACATGACCATACAAAGGAGCTTCATGGGCCATACTAATAGGTTCTTGTCTGTAAGGGTTTTAAACTATAATTTGATAGTTCATTGACCACTCGTCACCTGCACGATCAGGTACATCGGAAGGTATTCATTTTCTCATAAGAATAAACTTTAATGAGATAACAAATAACAAACATGTACAATTTGTTGCTTCACTGTCACATATTACCCCTTGAAAGAAAACGAAGATCTCGTGTTCGTCTTTCGGTTGGACAATAAATGATTATTTGTTACCTCGATTAGAATAAGCAGAATAAATAGTTAAGAGAGAATCACTGTATGCAATACCATTTTGATTTATCCAAACAAGGAGTGACAATGACCTCAGCATGAGCTTGACCAATACTGTGTCAGATAGAGGAATACATTCTTGATCAACATCATTCTCAAGAGTTTTCGATACCACAGCTCTAGTAACTGCACAAATTGGGTATAAATCAGGAAATTCTTTTACAACAGGATCGACATTTTGATCCAAACAAGCACGATCACTTACAAATGGATTAACTACTACCTTTTTGCCAGATATCTTGGATATTTTAAAGAATATTCTTTTTGTCAAGACAAGATAACTGACTCGTTAAGATTTTGTCAAGACTTGTAATTATCATATAGTCACCTTGAAATTTTCAGTGCTACGTTTTCTGAACATCCATCACACTTTGAACAATATACGCGACAGGCATCAACACAATCTTTTGTCAAGTCGATTGTTCGAGTCGGCAAGCTCACAAACTGTCCATGGCTTGGTTAAGACATGGAACTCGACGAGTCTCCAATACATACAAATATTAGGCTAATATGAAGCTGATCAATTAAAATAAAAATAGTTATTCCATATTTATCACAACTTGCTTTAAAGTGTATATTTTCACATTATCAACTCTGCTGGAGAAAATGTCTGACCGACCTACATATTGACTAAGAGATGGAGATGACAAACGATAGATGAAAGATAATGTGACCTGTTAGGTAATATAATATTGCGTACACGTTATCACTAAATACAGGTTCTGATATGCGTGTGATATAGATGTTTAACGTACCTTTAACAATTTTTCAGTCATATCCCTATGATGTCTGCAGTGTGACAGTTTTTAACAATGTCTAGCATTGGAGCGTCACACAGCAGTCATGTAGCATAATTTGCAACCCAGTCATATTGCACTTACACCTGGCCGATCAGTCATAACACTAACCTTATAATGCTTAGCGCCATCGTTTTAAAAGTCATTTGATATAACTTAACCGGGGTTCAAGCCCGCGACCTCCTGCGTTCAAGTCGGACGCTCTAACCACTAGGCCATCGGGGCAATTGCTGATATATCTACTGTGCGAGATCACATTGCATACTACTTGCAGAAAATTAAATACTGCAAACCGAATATAAAATCATTATTCCTTCCTTGGGCAGAATCTATTTATGTATAGTCTTTTATCTATCATGACATACGTTAAAACTTGACTCTATATTGTCAACACATCGTTTGACAGTGTAACTCAGCCTTGAAACCTCTTTTTCTTCAGTTGATGATTGCTATAACCTATAAAAGTTTTCGCATTTGAAATATTTCTCTTTGGTATAAATTGATAGGGACAGGTAAAAAATAGAAATATCCATAACTTCCTTCATTTTGCAGCTCATGCAGTACGTAACAGATACTCAAATATGCTTGAAACACAAGATTTAAGTGCGATTTCGCAGCTATTCCACGTTTATAGTATTTATAACATAATGAGTGCTCCTACTGTCTAAAATAACGTGCATTAAATAGGAATATTAAAGTATACTGAGAGAGAGAGCTTTTCTCAAGTAAATTACCTTACATAGCCAAACCGAAAGTTCAACGTTAAAATGTTACTATAAACATCCAGGTCGGCGCTTTTTCAGAAACAACACGTGATCATGTGATAACGCTAAATTTGTACTGCGCATTATATGGCTTATCGGTGAAGACTGACACTACACTGTGCACTGGTGTCTATCAAACAACGACTCAGGGTGTATTGTTAGGTAAGTCATCGTAAAGTGTTACATTCATTGTCAGATCCCGCTATCGTCAATGAGTGGGTTGATTGGGGCTGGGAACGGGTAACAGTAACACATTTTGGATGGCGATGTGCCGATCGAGGCTGGAAAATTGAGCCCAATCATGATCTGCATTAGTTTCAATAACTTGTAACATGTCGATAGGTACACCCGACAAACTGGCATACAGTACATCTACCGGGTATAAAATATTCATTCTAATGCAACAAATTTACGACAAAGTACTGAATATGTGTATAATTAGATCACAAATGAGTGGTGATAAACCTGAGATGATATATTAAGGACTTGTAGTCCGAGATACGGACCTTTCAGCTATTTATAATTGTCAAAATGAATTCAGAACAAAGTATCAATTAATCCGCGTTAAATAATGTTTATAGCCTTGATGTGAACTATGTTAAAATTAATTTTTAATAAATATATTTGGAATGTATTGATATACTTTTTTTTTTAAATACAAGAATCATCAAGATGAAAATAATTATGCTGTCGTTAAATATAATTGAAAGATAAATGCATTTTTTTTTAGTCGAATAGTGGTATTTTCTATTGAGAGGGCGTGTGAGATTCAAATTGAGTAATGTAAGACCGAACCAAACTCCTCTAGGTAAATAATGACTCAGATCTCACAAGGTCACAAACTGAATAAATGAAATTCTGTTGCGATCATATATTGAGCACATTATACAGACCATATCTCTTGTCTCGATTTATGTCTTCTTTGCTGAAATGTTTTAGCAATTACATACGATACTGTTTAACAGCTTGGAAGAGCAATGTACAGTTACGACTCCAACTCAAATACTGTCTTTATTCTTAGAATAAAGTCAGTTTAATAAAGACGGAAATATATAGTACCGAATAAAAAAATACAGTTTTAAATGATTGGTAAAGATGTAATTTTACTTCTCAGTTAGTGCATTTTGGAAGACAACGCTAAATGCTCAATATTGTTTTAAAACACTTTATCTACAAAACACAACGGTATGTGCCAAGTTTACGCGTGTTGCGCAAAACATGTTGGAACGTGGCGCGCTGAGATCCTGCCGAACCACGCTCCAGTGGTTTCAAAACTGATCATTCGTGTTTGCGTATTATATGTTTCGAGGTCTGTTTGCAAGATTTACTTACCTTCGAAACTGAAGTGCGCTAAACAATGAGCAAAACTTCGCACCTTCGTTGAATCATTATATATATATATATATATATATATATATATATATATATATATATATATATATATATATATATACACACACACATATATATATATATATATATATATATATATATATATATATATATATATATATATATATATATATATAACGACTTCAGCAAATCACAAAATTAAAAAAAGGAATGTAATGAGACCACGTATTTGGAACAATTGGGTTGCTCTTTATATAAAAATGTGACCTCTGAATTAATCAGCATAGTGATAATATACAAACCTGGATGGGAAAACGTTAGATAGCAGAAGCGAAGCTCTTACTTAGCGCTGATGATGCAGTGTGCTCGGTCTTTAAAACAATGTATACGAGTTATGAGTTATATTTACTTTCAGATGATTGCTAAGCAATGGAAATCAACTCAAGCTCTCTTCCCATTGGCTGGCAATCGGAGTTTTCGCTTACTGAGTCTATCTATACCATGTTTGAGAAAGAACTATGGACTGACGTGAACTTCATCTTTACGACCAATGAAGACATAGTGGAGGTTAAGGCCCACAGGCTTGTTCTGGCGACTAGAAGTCCGGTTTTCCAAGCCATGTTTTATGGACGAATGGCGACTAATGGCAACGTTACTATTGAAGATATTTCACCAGACACATTCGAATTGTTTTTAAGGTGAGAAATCGTATTATACATGACCGCATAAGCACGCATTCCATGGTTATAGTGACACAACACCAGAATATATTCCTTATATATCTTTTTCCGGTTCCTTACCAGAAGTTTCAAGTGATCCGGATGTTTTTACGAGTGTTAAATATACATGTATAATTTTCTGATTAAATGACACGTGCTGTTGAATCTGGGACATCCCCGTTGAATCAGGAAGGAAATAATCAAGATTCAACAAAACAGCCCCACCTCCCCACAGGTAGCATACGTACAGACGCACATACGTGTCTCCTTGTATATAACTACTCTGCTGTTACTTTTTCCAAATGAATCGACCAATTATGTTTCAGCTTAATTATTCAAATCGGTATTAGATTACGCAGTATAATAAAACCAAAATGAATCTAATTTTACGGAATGGGAGATTTTTCAAATTTAATAACACAGATGGATAATACTGATACTTAAAGGAAGCCACTTTACGCTCACTTTGTGATATATTTGTCAGATGTTTCTTGATATTTTCAGACTTTTTTTCATATATCATAACATTTTATAATATCAATAGTTAAAACTAGCCGCGATCACTTGATATGACTGACAACATAGCAGTCTATCATTTTTATGTAATCAGTTCACAGCGGTTGATGTAGATTTCAAAACTCTTGGTTTTCAGCATAGACCCGTTTGCCAAATACATTTCTAGTACATTCCGCAAATCATGCAAACATCTTATGAATAATCTATGCACGAGGACACTTTTGAAATGATGAACATAATATTCTGCTCGACTCGTTTAGGACAAAACAATCTTATATTGTAGCTGTATTATAAAAACATCACGAGAGTCGAAATCGTCCTGTTTACACCCGGTAAAACGAGTAGGTCGACAACGTGTACAATCTACTCATACACAGACTTTTTGTGCACAATTGCGTTAGCTTCTTCAAGTAATTATTTTCCGCCAATCAGCAACCTACTTTCTTTAAAATACGGTATTTAAAATACAACTACAGACAGTATGTTTCCTTAGCTCATACAGTAATTAATTGCATCATGTGATACCATGGCACGGGATATACATCGCTCTGATGTTCACTTGAAAGTAATGCATCGGGTACATTTTAATATACAATATTCTAAATCCTATGATATTTACCGGCAGAACAAATAATTACCTTAACAATTTTACTTTGTAATGCGTGTTATCCAAAACTGAAAATTCTATTCTCACTTTTATTAACAGACATCTGTACATAGACGATGAAGAATTAAACGAAGATTCTTCCAGGCTTGTAATCGAGGTCGCGCATAAATACCAAGTGGGTTTTCTTATAAACAGGTGCTCTGATGTTCTTTCTAGTTCTATCAGGGTGGATAATGCATGCGAAATTCTACAGAGTGCTGTATTTTACGATCTAGAGAAACTTAAGAAAAGAGCGCTTGGATTCATAGATGACAACGCTGCTAAAATTTTAGAATCGCCGGAATTCATGGAATTGCCAAATGCAACGTTGAGTTTAATATTGTCGGGTGACAAATTTCAAGTGGATGAAATGAAAATTATTGAAAAGATGTTCGAATGGGCGTCGACGAAATGTAGAGAGCAAAATATTGAACCGAATGGCATCAATAAGAGAAAGATTCTTGGTGATACATTTTTCCATCTTCGGTTCCCGGCATTGTCTCTTTCAAATTTTACGGAACATGTAGCAAAAGCTGGTTTTCTAACAGAGAAAGAAGAGATAGCGATCTATCGTCATATGGGGTCTCCATCATCACAGAACGAAGTTTGTACTCCAATCATTCCTCGGGTTCCTAGAAGGTGCCACTATGACATGATTACAAAATATAAATATTGTTATGCAAGTGCAAAGAAGATGACAACTACAATTACTATAAACTGCCATAAATATACATTTCTGACAGGGATAAATTATAAAGCAAATATTACACAAAAAAGTGATATCGACGGAAGTGATTTATCTGTTTTTAAAGCAACAATCAGTATTCCTAAATTAAATATAAACCTCAGCTGTGAGCAAACTCGTGAACGTAACACTTTAAAATACATTCAATTTAAAAACAGTATACCTCTGAGAATGGACTGTGGCCCATACGAAATGATTCTACAAGTGATCTGTATGAATGACCATGAGGCAAAGTATCCGACTTCTTCATATATGCAGGGCGAATCGTTTTCGGTTGACTCAAACGCAGAAGACCTATGTTCATTTACTTATAATGATACAGTTCGATTTATCAAAGGATTGAGATTTCTTAGACCTTCAAATCGCAAATATGTGTAGTTGTCAAAGCAGTAACAACCAGCCGTTTCATGTTATGAATCTATGTCTTCATAATGTCAAAAGCCGTATTTCTAATTCAAGAATGCTTGAATTTTACAGAAAATGACATGAGGAGGGTTTGTAAGTTGTACTATGCATGTTCTGACAGGTAAGTCATCGCAGTCAGGATTTGTAAGTACATAGATTATATACTACAACCAAAGGTTTGGAAATTGTTAATGTGATATATTTGGACCGCGTTGCATGTTCATCTTTTGACCAGGTCATTTCAAAACCAGGAATAAGACAAATGACATACAATATGTCAAAACGCTCATGACGTAAATGGTAATAACCCTTAATTGATGGTCTACAATATTCTTGTATGCCTAATTCCCAATTTCAGTCACGGGATATTGAAAAAAAAAACAAAGTCGCTGATCGAAAAGGAATATCAGAAGGTATATAAAGCAGGCTTAGGGTCAGAATTCTGAAGCGAAAAGCCAACAAGTGAAGACACTGTTTCTTGCCTTTGCATACATTATGATGCATATTATAAGAATGTTACTAATGTAGATGGATGACATTTGATATCTTCAAAAATAATGTGTTCAAGGTATTTAGGTGATACATTTAACAGACATTTGGTCTTTGTCATGTGATTTCAAAGGAACATATACTGGCAATCAGGTAATGGTTAGTGTTTCTTGAAATATAATGAGATATAGGCATTCATATACTATTGTTTGCTGTTAGGGAATAGTTATTTAGGTTTCAGTCCCTCTGAAATGCTTTTGTATAAAATGTGCATGGGCCATTGAAGTTGTTGAAAGAGAAACGTTTTTCTCATGAAGTTACTGAAATTAATCTTCTTGATTATGTTTTAAATTTTATGTATAAGTTATCAGCTGCCTGTGAGGTTTGAAGAGCAAATTTGCACTCTAATCAATCGAACATAAGCCAAGATATCATAAAAACTAGAAGGAACATATTTTCAGCCTGGTGATAGAGAGATGGCTCTCTTGCATATACAACAAAATCCTTTGCAGACCAAGTATTATGATCCCTATACAGTTTACAGAGTAACTGATTTAATTTACATCATAAATACTCTTGTTAGGCGAAAACATAAACAACTTTGCAATATAAACATGCTATAAGAGTATATTGAAGGAGATAGCCAGGTTAAATATGTATTTGATTTAGTTGTACCTGTCCCATGTTGTGCAGATTTAAGTAAAGTAACATCTTCGGATTCTACTAATATTTGACTTGTAAATGTTCGGAATTCAAAAATTATGGACGATCTAGACCAGAAACTTTCACATGTGCAAGAGCAAGAAGGAAATGAACTCAAACAGTTATTAATTGACAATTAGCACTTATTTACAGATGTTCCTATAAGTTTTTAAACAATTCATAACGTTGGCATTGGAAATTCTAAACCTGTGAAACAACACACGTACAGGATGAAAACTCAAACAGGAACACAAAAGAAATTCAGTATTTGCTGGAGAATGTTTCACAGATCCCTGTAAAGGTTACTAGAATACAACATGCATACTTGTTCCAAAACCAGATACAACATTCCGCATATGCACTGATTATAGGAAAGTGAATAGTGTGGCAAAGACAGATTTGCCACCAAATGTTACCTTGAAGAAGAATTTTGGCAAATTTTACGAACGAAAACAGCAATGAAACTTTCGGCATTCGTGATTCCAGATGGCCGTTACGAATATAAAATAATGCTATTTTCGATGAAAGGGTCTCAAAATACATCTCAGCATTTATTGAATATGGTCACCTGAAGTCTAGAAAAGTGTAAATCTACAACGACACCAGTAAAGAAAATTTAACAACAATCTGGAAATGTCTTGGCAGACACAACGATTCAACTTTGACAATTAATTATCTAAAATTTAGTGCTAGTGTAACTTGTATATGACAAATTGTTGAACATGGACAAGTTTAACCTTTATATGCTAAGGTCGAGGCTATCTCTGAATTTCCCTGTGCCTGTTTATAAAAATCAAGTGTCACGATTTATGTATCATTTGTATCGATACTTAATCACTTTTTGGGTAATACATGTCTAACTCCCCAGGGAATAGATTAAGTTTTATGCGTTGTAGATTTACAAGAATAACTTTAATGAATTACTTTTTTATTGATCTATCGGGATAGAGTTATTTCTTTATGTTGATTGTAGATGTGACTTTATTTCAGCTTTCCTTTAGTTTACCAGGACTTAGGCTCTTATTATACTGTGTGCATTTACATGGTTCGTATGTATACAGGAATAAAGCTATTGCTTTACTTTGTAAGTGTACATGAATCAGGTCACTGGTTTGCATGGTTATATATCTACAGGCATTTGGGTCACTGCTGTGCATAAAACAATATAATCACGTGTCCTATTCCTACAAAGTGACTCATGTCGCCTCCAATATCTGTCTTGATCACCATAAAATAAGTATCATATCCAAAATGTGTTTCTGATTATTTCTAAAGCAGACTAAGGTAAGTATAAGTATAATTATCATCGAATAAACAAATAATATTGTCGTCTTACTGATTACACTCGGAAGAATTTATTTGATATTGACGTCAAACATGTTTGGTACGCTGTATAGAAAAGGGATCTCTATCTATCTATCTATCTATCTATCTATCTATCTATCTATCTATCTATCTATATATTTTCCTATTCAAAGATATGTGTGTATTAAAATATATGTGTGCTTTAAAAAGATATGTGTGCATTTGTTAAAGATAGGTGTGCTTTTTGAAACATGTGTGCTTTATAAAAGATGTGAGCCTTTCAAAATATGTTTCTTTTAAATGACATGTGTCCTTGAAAAAGTCATAGTCATAGTCGGAATATATGTTTAATTATTGTTAAAAGTTCTGTATTTCAATTCCGTATTCATATATATTTATACACATATATCTGTAGTAAATTCGGAAGATTTCATTGCTTAGAAATCTTTTCTTGCTGCAAATGACATAGCTCAATTAATCATGTTAAAATTGATATATCGTTTCTTTCTTAAATATAAATCAAGATACCTTTATTTAAAAAAAGAGATTTTCCTATCTACATAGATAACTCTCCACTAAAATGCATTTATATTTGTTTCATTCGACATTTTTTGAAATAGTTATCGATCAATTTCAAATTTCGAATGTGAAATAATTTCAAATACATACATACATACATACATACATACATACATACATACATACATACATACATACATACATACATACATACATACATATATGCTGTTGGTCTCTTATATGTCCATAAGCATGTACAATCAAGTATTTTATAGCGACATCTGGTTTAATGGTTCCTACATATCATACCAGTGCTTCAATCTTTCCGATTTCAATCACCATAGAAATGCTTGTGGTATATCGAACAGCAAGGTTTGTTATAAAATAGGTCGTTCTAGATCAAATGAGTGAGCTAACATCGAGAAAATGTGTTTATCCAGTGCACATTTATCAAGACGTTATTATTAATGTATGCCTTGTTCGAAATTGTTTCAATCATGCAACCATCTATCTTAAAAACAATTAACTTTACTGGTTGAAAGAATGGGATTTTGTCAGCTATATGAATAAAACTCGTTCAACTGCAACATGAAAATGTTCCAATAGTAAAAATGGGGTACGAAGCAAATATGTACAACGTTGGATTGCTGCGCCGTACGGACGAACGCACGAAACGATTTGCATGCGTTTTTCACTGACAGGTGCATCTTATCAAGGCCGAGATGCCGGTGGGTCATACTTTGAGATAACTTTTCTAATTGCAGAGACATTCGCATGTAGGCAATCGCCGGCACGCTGTTCCATTGAATGGCCAATAGTAAATAGTGATGTAATATTGAGTCTATAGTTACATTATTACTTTGTCGACGCTATCATGCTATAAGCTGGCTTAATCGGATTAAATAACCTTTCTGAAACTGGTTTAATGGGCCTAGGTTAACATAACACAAATGAGGTAATGGAGTTAGTTTAAAGTTGGATACTATTACTTTGAAATTAATAAATATTAATGCATAATTAATTGAAAAATATATTATGGTTTTAAAATATATGGAGGACACAATCGAATTCATGTTACCACTAGGAAATTATGTTTGCAGTTCTGTCTTTTTCTTTGTATTAATCACAATAATTATAGCATTCAACTAATTGTTTTCTTGTTTTAATTTTGCTTATAATAGTTAGTTGATAGTTGATTGTTTCCTTATTTTCAATTAATATGATTCCTTTCTTTTATTCCCGAACATTGACTAAATCAGTTGATTTATCATAATGAGTTGTTGTGTCGAGAGAAAGATAACACAGGCTTATCAATTGTTCATAATGAGTTGCTGTGTCGAGAGAAAGATAACACAGGCTTATCACAATATCATGGAGAGGATATGTGATGACGTCAATTACATTTTGAATAAGATTATAGAAAAGGGGACTTTTCTCTACACTATCAAAGACGATATGGATAGCGTGTCACAATCGAATCCATTGGCAAAGAGTGACTTCGTGCTCCGTTGGATATTAGATAAAAATGCCGGCCATAACTTCCTGGACGGACTGAATGAGAGAAGGAGGTATGGAGACATTTTGCAAAAGATTTGGAATCAAGGTAATAAGTTCCTGCCGCCCCACGTGCCACTCTACCCCCTCTAGTTAGTACAATATTGACACAAAACATACGTCCCAGATATGGTGAAAATTAATTTGATAATTATATTAGTTGTTTAGCTCTGCAAGATTTTGGATGTGTGAAAATATTGCTGTTTCAGTAGCCTTAACATAAATGCAATACAATACTGGGCATTATGACAGCAAGTAATCCAGTCATCTTCATTGCCGACACAATACTACTTTTGAACGTCTTCAACATTTTGCTTGAACCGTGCTCGACATTGTTGGCGCAAAGAAAGCAGATAGAACATCCTGCCGTAATCTTGATGCTACCAATATTCGTCACTACATGAAAACCGTTCTTAAACTATGATAACACTTAACAAGCTGTACATAAGTAATTCTAAAATGCTGAACAGAATTTATTAGGAAGATTGATGTAGACGAAGAAACACACACACACACACGCGCAACACAAACACACACACACACACACACACACACACACACACATCAAAGCGATATACGCCGCAATGTGTGTTAGTGCTGAACATATTCCATGAGGCAGTAGTTCTTATGCTTAATATATTTATTCTGTTCGAACTTCAGATGAATCGAGAGAGGGAACGTTTCGATGCGAATGTTGCAAGGTATGTCCGTTGTCTCATTACTATCTAACGCACAAGGGTTTCTAACATTATATCTTGAACTTACAACCAATGTCGAAAATCGGCGTTCTGCTGGCTTGAGAAAGAAGTTTCACCTATTTTAATTGACATGCTCAGACTTTGTCAACGGGATGGTTCTTAAATACTATAATACCACAAATAATATTTAGTCAACTAACAAACACAAACACTAGACTCTAATTTTATACTTGCTTCACATTAGTACGACGCACGGCTTAATTATGTTCTAAACATTATAGCGATATCATGCTTGACCACTATTACTAGAAATACACGAAGCAATGCACAACAAAATTATATCATTATGCGCATAAAGCATAAAGCTTCATTGTGGTTCCAATTTGTAATAATTTTGCCAACACACCAGAGACAGAAGAAAACAAAACATTTAAAGAAACTGCTGAGCATACTTAAACTAACTTTGATATTAAGAGTCCTGTAAATATTGGACAAATCATACTGATATGCCATGAAATATCGATAAAGATGCAAAAGCTAGAGATACCTTGACACAAGTGGGGTAATATACGGAATCAACAGCCTTAAAGTACAATATAAAGCATTTCTTTACCCGGTCTCTTGGTCAAATGTTCATACATATGGCTGTTAGTCAGGTGAATTATCTCCTGCCCATTTGTGTCTCTTGTCTACTTATCTGTCAATCTAAATTGCTTCAATCGATAAAAGAAACTAATAATGACAGGGTGAGTTTCCGAAAGTGTCACTTTTTCTATGGCCACGCCTCCATGTTCCATCGGGGATCTGTGAACAACTGTTAAATGGAAATTCTTCTCAATTGCCAAAAATGTAATTGTTGTAAATAGTTTAACGGGTGCACTCTAGCATGGCGTGTTTTCGTGTTTGTAAAACTGACGCTGATCTGCCTTCTTATATTGATATTATTTCTACTGAGACAGATCTTGTCGGATAATTACAAATGAGTTAATATTAAAAATTACATTTTAGTTCCCCCCCCCCTCTCTCTCTCTCTCTCTAAAAGAGATAGAAATTTCATTAAGGACTGGCTAAACGGGTTACTGTTTAGTTGTTAGGGGAAACGTACTGTTTAGTGATTTATTGGAAGCTTTCAGACACTTTTCCCGCCAATATTGTTTGCTTCACTGATCACTAGCATCAAAATGTTATATCTCACAATTTGGAGGCCAAAGTAACCTTAGTGTATCAAAACATTTATCACGAATCGCATTTAAAGCATATTAGCGGTTAATTTCTATGTATATATCTATCAGAGCAAAGTAAATACTTTCATCAGATCAAGTTTAATGTGGGGAAACTCTTTCTGAGCAGCAGATTACGTTACAAATTGAAGACCAGACTGGGGAAATGCGAGCTGATTATGAGCGCAGGCTACAACAATACCAAGAAGAATCTAAGAAGCTACATAAATACCAAGAAGAACATGAGAAGAGGCGACAGCAAGATCATAAAGAATTCAAGAAGAAAAGGAAACAAGACCGGGAAGAGATGAAGATATTAAGAAACACAGAACGGATGTCAAGCTTAAAGCAATTAACCAAACGTTGAGAGGAAAACGGAAGAGTGCTAAAAGGCAAAGGGCAGAAAGTAGAAGCTCTCAGATTCCCAGCTTAGAAGGCGAAATCGCATCACTGAGTAAAAGAATTGAAGAATTGCAAAGAACGCTACTAAATCGAGAACATGAAACCAATGACTTAAAGATAGAGATGACTATACTGCAGAAGCAGTTGGAAGATAAAGAAACCACACTAGCCACAAAAAGGTTGCAGAAGATGCAATTATTTATAATGCTGTGTGCATTTTAGGGGTGGTGTTATTCTATATATATATATATATATATATATATATATATATATATATATATATATATATATATATATATATATGTATATAAGAAAATGAAGATGCATACTATTTTTGGTATGATATTGCAATATTAACATAGTATGGGTCTTGCTTCATCTCTTGTCTTACAACATTTTTGATTAATGAAAAAATCTAAGAAAATTATGCTGCAACTTTAGGATTTAAAGAATATAAAGTGTCTAATGCTGTAGATCTAAACAATATCTGCATTTTTGGATTATATGCCCGTGTTTCCATGATAATGATTAAAACGTTGCATCATTTGGACACTCGGGTTTTCTAGAAATGTGTCCATCAAACCTGAAATTGCTAAAAATGTAGACATGCTATAAAAAAGGATGGCAAGTAAACGGTTTACTGATAAAGATGTATTAGATCCGTAAAGTATCGCATGCATTATCCCGTAATTACCTTCATATCTAATTGTTTATCTCTCCTTCTCCATAAGACCCTGCAATAATCATTACAAAACTAGAGGGATTTTTTTGAGGTTATGTTAATTATAATTACCTTACGGATTCTTACTCTTGCTCCACCTTTTAGACAACAACATATATAATTTTTAAAAACAGTTAAACTCAAATCCAATTATAAATAAAAATGGTGTTCTTCTGGGTTAACAAGTGAAATATGTACGTATGTATCACCTCACTACAGCTATTATTTTCCTACGTCCTAGGCAAAAGTATAGACTAGGTTTCGTAGCAATTTGTACATGTTTATGAGTTATGTATTTTTTTATATTATATCTGAGCTTAGCTCAGTTTTTCTTGCACACTTGCACATCCTGAAATACCTTGAAGCATGACATTTTGTTTGAGTGTGTGTGTGGATGTATCCTGACAAGTACTACATATATCTGACACATTTTTGTGGAACAACGTTAGGTTGATTGTGAGTTTGCTTCGCCATGCTGCAACAAAAGTATAGAACAATTTTAACAAAGTTCCCAAGAATGATGTTTGAGAAACATACAAAATACTGGAAGATGGGAGAATTTGTATATATTGGAAAATAATGTATGCATTGTGTGTCTAACCAGATACAGGTGATGACTTTTGCAATCTCTTTAGAGCATATATAGTTTGCTGAACTAAAATAGTAATATAAAACAAGAAGTATCTAAAAAGTATATGTACAAAGTTGCTAAATAACACAGTTGTTAATGTACCGTTAAGATGAATTCAGTTTAAAGAAGATATATGTATATCATTCTGTACCCATATACATTCAGAAATGTTATTTAAAAATGACATTTTCATATGCCTTATTGTATCAGAGAGAGAGAGAGAGAGAGAGAGAGAGAGAGAGAGAGAGGGAGAGGGAGGGGGGAGAAAAAGAGAGAGAGTGTGAAAGAGAGAGAGAGAGAAAGAGTGAGAGAGAATCATAACACAGTGCACATGAACGCTACTTGCGTATTCGTTCTTCTACATGTATGTGTACCAAATATATTTGTATATATCCATTGTGTTTTGATTGACTTAACTAAATAGTTTATAGTCAAGCGGTATTAGAACAATACAGTTCGTCTTTGTTGATCGCTTTCCATTAAACAAATTATAACAAAGGCACCAATTGTGAACGAACTATCCTTTGGAAAAGCTTCATTGTGTCCAACTATTCACTGATTGATACATGTTTTATGTATGTTTTCACCCTCAATCTGACATTATATTTGTTCGTGAATGGACTCGTCCGCTGCTAAGTTCACTCCTATGTCCATTCGTTTGTCCGTCCTTTTATTCGTCGATACGTTTGTTATGATTTACTTTTGCTACCTTTCGCCAACTGCCCATTCATTATTTGCTCTTTGAAGATTCTTTCGTTTGTGTGTTCATGTCCTCATCTATCATCCAGTTCGTCCTAATATTGTTCGTATGTTGTTGTCTTTGTCTAGCAGTGGGGTCAATTTTCTGCCATTCTAGTTAATTGTCTGTCTTGTCCAATTTTGACTGTTTCCATCGTCTTCAAATACTTTGCGTTGAAACTAGTTATACCTCTCAGATTGCAATTTTAACTTTTATGTTCTTTGACTTGTTAATTTTCTTCTGCCTCACTCGGAAGTTCATAATTACGAGTTTGTGATCACTCTCAACATCAGCACATTGGAACGTTCTTCTTTTTGTTTCATTGATGCCAGATCGGTAACGGTTTTGAACCAGTATGTAGTAAATCTGGTTATGATGGGTTTCAGTGAGTAAAAACTGGAGGTGTCGTTGATACATAAATTACCTCCAAAAATATGGGGCCTCGAGTGGTCAATAGCGCTGTCCGATACGGATCACTGCCATCTCACATCTATCTGTGTGGGTTCGAGTCTTAGATTCGGCTAATGTAGTTATGTGAGAAAGCTTGACAGTAGCTTCTCGTGGGTCGATGGTTCTTTCCAGGGCTTTTCAGGGTTCTTCCTCCACCAGTAATACTGGCCGCCATGTTTAGCCTATATTGTGCTTAAAAATGGCGTGAAACCATAACAAACTAACAAACAAACTTCCAAAACCAAGATGGCGAATATCGTAAATTACATGTAAAGTTAAACATAACATCAGTCATATAGTGCAGTCTTGGGCAAAGCATCGTATTTAACATTGTCTCAAATTACCAATCTGTACATGAAACTATTATATTTGTAATTTACAATATTTAAATATTGTAAAAGTAAACAAAGTGAAAATAAAAGCAAAATAGGAATGTATTGCAAGGCTATTATGGTCTCTTTATATATTAATGTTCTAAGCATCGCTCTTTCTATATGATATGTTTACATTGTTGGTATACCCAATCTAAATAGAATAGGTAATGATGCAGTTAATTTTTCATCCTTTTCAACGCCACCTCTAATAGCGCATGTTTTATTATTGAGATGTCTTTTTTATAGCACATCTAACTTTGCATGCAAAAGTAATGTGGCCTATAGAAAGGCATGTATATTTCTCAATGGATTTCAACGCACAATTTGGCAAACACAGACCCTCCTCTCATGACGTCTCCGGCAGCCATTTTTGCACTATACTGAATTTATATTTAGTATGGTGTTTGACAGCTGAAGTACATTCTTCGACCCTCAGATCAATATTACAAACCTGTATAAACAGAAGCAACACAAAAACAAGTTTTCTGTCAGTGTGTCTGTTTGTCATGTTTAGGCCGAGTTAGTACCTTATTCCTTGCTGACAGTAGCAAACCATAGGCATGGGCGCCCGCATATAGGGGAGGGCGGAGCGGGTGCTTCTCCCACCCCACCCCCCGGAATAATTAGTAGCTGACCACTTCATGTTTGCTCCGCCCCACCCACTTCACAAACATAAGAGTTTGGGAACCTTATATAGGAGAAGTTGCCAGATTCGTTACTATCCAGAGAACATTTGCAGAGAGTCCTCTCCTCGTGATGTTTGGCTTCATGTCTTAAGCCAGAGAAATAAGAGCTGATTATCACGTGACGTTGCCATTAAAGTAAACTTATTTGTCCATGGACCTACAATAAGAGCCAATCCAGGCTAATCCATTTCCTTATGTTCCCATTAGTCACCATGGTTTATGTTCCCATTAGTCACCATGGTTTATGTTCCCATTAGTCACCATGGTTTATGTTCCCATTAGTCACCATGGTTTATGTTCCCATTAGTCACCATGGTTTATGTTCCCATTAGTCACCATGGTTTATGTTCCCATTAGTCACCATGGTTTATGTTCCCATTAGTCACCATGGTTTATGTTTACATTAGTCACCATGGTTTATGTTCCCATTAGTCACCATGGTTTATGTTCCCATTTGTCACCATGGTTTATGTTTCCATTAGTCACCATGGTTTATGTTCACATTATAACCTTTTAAGAGATGTTAGAGAGTGCATCGCGTCTATTAAATACCCCTGAGTCTAAAATCCTTTACAAGGAATTAGCTGTAAGGAACAAAATGAGCACTGATTACATAGAAAAGCCCTGCATTAGCACAAAAATGCACATCTTAAACCGATACCGTCATTTTGTTACCAGCATTTACATTTGATTAGTATTACATGAAAATGTATGACGATAATTTAATGTCGTTAATCGAGAGAGAGAGAGAGAGAGAGAGAGAGAGAGAGAGAGAGAGAGAGAGAGAGAGAGAGAGAGAGAGAATAACCCTGCCCAAAATAGCAAACGCTTGAAAAATAGTTATCAGTCTGAAATAATAAAATGTAATCCCCTTTCAAGAGATATTAAAATCACTTTATAGAATGTAAATCAGAGTTGGGGCCAGAGGGAGTTTCTGGAACCGCCGCCAATCCCGCTAGAAAAAAACAACAAAAGCCCATATGAACACACACACGTACATTCACTCGTCACTTTAAATTTGACCATCGTTTTATTTTTACGCAAGTTTTTTGAATAGTATGCACTATTTGAGTTTATAGCCACACAGATGTTTGCTGTGAAGCCTTTTTGAGGAAAGCCAAGGTTCTTTTTAAACTTTGGAGACCGCCTCCAACACATGACCTGATCCGGCACTGTAGAGAATATTAATATATGCAATATAAGCACTTGTAAACCTGACAATTTCTAATGAATTCCTTTTCATTTTACCTGCAATCCCATTTGTTATTCTGCTCGATTAGTGCATTCATTAAATTTTAAATAGAACCAGAGAATAAATGGGTCAATGGCGTTGAATAACATTGTGAGTGCATTATAAGTGTACCTAGATAACTCCTTATTCAAACCCAGCTATGATGTATGTACGGTAAATGTTAACTTTGAATTTGAAAACAACAAAGGCTTATTTTCATAAAATAATAAACTTGTGAAAGACTTTCATTTTAGCGAACTATTTTAATCAAGTTAAGTATAGTTTTGTCAACAATAATCTTGGATGGTTTTCCACATATCTGCACAACAAATGCGACCTAGAAATTTACAACAAATAAGGATACACAATTTGTTTAAAACAGCTCATTTTCATTTAAATATTTTAAACATTAATGTGATACTTATGTCGACAGGAAATCACATCGTCTCAAGAGAAAACATTGGGAAGATAAAATATATTTTATGTTCGAATTTCAAGTTCGTTTTTCTTTTCTTTAGATATTTTAACGTAATATAATAACAGACAAATGAGGGTAATAAAGACGCATTGCTAAATACAATATGCAATTTTCTTGTATCGTAATTTTGTTCACTCACGGTTGTTGCAAAATGCGTAATTGTTCCAGTGTGCGTGCGCGCGATTGTGTATGTGTGTGTGTGTGTGTGTGTGTGATTTGGAGTTTTGAGGTAGGTTTATAAATTATTTATTCATATCGCTACGTTGTATGTTGTGAGGCAGTCTATAGTGATGTCTAGCACCGACATGTCCCACCCAGTCACATGATACTGGTAACACGACGACCAGTCCTATTTCTAACCTCTATATTCCTTGACAAGAACGGAATCTAAGCTGTAGTGATATATCTATTACAGATCGTGATTTATCAATTATTTACGTTGACAACGAAACACAAAATCTGAAAACAGCTAAACTTGAAAATGGTTTCGAACTTTGACAGTTCACATACAAAAAGCAACATTAAACACACAATCTTAAAAACATTCCAGCCTCCTACATCTTAGAATCACTTCGAGAAAATTGCAACAAGAGATATAATAATCAAAGGTTTTGTAACAATGATAAAACTGGTTATTATGACTACCACATAGAGACCACTACGATGAGATATCATAAGCACATTGTAGAATGTATTTTTATGCGCATTCCATGATCATGTCATCTTGACCTAGCTTATTTACTTCCTTATCATATTACCTGGAAACCAACTTCTTGTTATTCTGCAGTTATGTGCTTTCATTTTAATGTTTAAACAGAACCAGCAAATATATAGGTCAAGAGCTGGGGTTAAGTTCACTTTGGAAAAGAAACACGTGCATCTTTTTAGAGATGATGAAAAACGACCTTACAGAGAAAATCTAAGCTGGAAAGCACAAGCGATTTACCTTTCTCTTATATAAATATTTAGTATACACTTGTTTGTCTGGAAACTGTCAAACGTTTCAGATATTCTAGTTCTTGAATCTACAAGGGGGTAGGACTGACACTGTCATAGGGATGAAAAACAATGTCAAGAAAAAGAAACACAATCAGAACATATTTGTTCAATATTCTCTGGTATTTATTTTCTCAGGCTGCAATGAAGACAAGTATTCTCTATGTAATTAGTGGATTCACTTTTGAATCACTTTTGCTGTTTTCCTAATATTTTAAACTTTTTTTCCATAAATTTATTTTTCTTTCAATGACACAGACTGTTTGTAAGATTTAATAATATGGGCAAATTAAATTCTTTGAAATATTTGCTGCCTTTTTCACTTAGGTCCGACTATCTAAATCGAAATCCATAGTTGAAATGAATGTCACTGTACAAAAATGGTAAAAAGATGATAAGTCGCTTCACCAAGAGCTTAATTTAATGGCAACTTTACGTTCGTCTGTTTATGGAGTTAGAAAATTGTATTTCAAAAAAATACTTGGTTCTAAATGTTATGAACCACACATAATTGTGCACCGCAATTTCATAGTTAAAATGTCCTTCTTGATTTGTAGATAATATTACCACTCTCATTATTCATGAAGTTTGAGTCTCTATATATAAACATTACTTTATGAGCTGAAACTTTAGAAACACGTAATATTAAATACCGACTATATACGCGGCTGGTACGTGTAATTATTTTAGCAAGCAAACCATAGATTGGCCAGCGTTTCAATCAATTGGCCAGTGTTAAACGAACTTGCCATGAGAACATAACAGAAGTACACACACAACTCGGTGCTTCGAATCACCTATAGTAAATTCACAAGGTAACACGGGGTATCAACTATAATGAAAAACGTACTCGTATTATTAATTTATTATAGACTTCATAACTGGATACCAGTGAAATAAAATTTATATCTCCACAACGGTGAAATGACTTGTATACCCACAGTGAAGTTATCACTTATGGAAGTACGTTCTACATATAGGAGGAATATCGGCCATTTCACGTGTTCTTCAGACCTGTATTTTTTGTACCTATGCCGTGCCTTTTTATCCCTGTTTTTTTGTTTGTGTTTTGCTTTCTCGCGAGATGACGTTATGAGAAGCTCCCCGAGCTTCAGCGAATAATTCCGTCTGTTTGGTCAGGTCATATATATTCGTGACAGACTTTTCCCACAAAAATAAATATGTATCCTATCTAGAAGTTGTCAATGGCTGGAAAAATTAAGCAATAAATCGATCAGACCTTCAAATGTGGTGACTTTTCCACATTCCACCCATCTCTGAAAGTAATTGCACGTCCTACTGACGAACTGGGTGAATATCTCGCCTCTCATTGGTTTGCTATACTTACACTTCTTGTAAAACCCTTGCTCGGTTAACTCGTATTTCTTTAGAAGTGTTTCTTTTAGCGCGAGGTAAATCAGCGAATCGGCCGAGGATAAACGCGAATGATTTGCCATTAAATTAAGCTCTAAGATGAAGCGAGTTATCTTCTTTTTACCATTTTTGTACAGTGACATTCATTTAAAAACTGTTTAGATAATTAGACATGTTATCTCTGTCAAGTTTTCAAATGGGGGCAACTTTGGACCTCTCGATTTAAAATCATGTTAGACCTTCCATTTTAGTTTGCAATAGCCCCGCATTTCATTGCAATTCTCTTTCCCTATTTCTGTCTTATATCCGCAAAGCTTCTAACCCCAGCCGTTTTCCCTTTCTATATTCCTATCCTCTACTTCTCTTGGCAGTTCTACTTTGTCCCTTTCTGCTTGCTTTTCTAAGTCTCTCTTTACCCTCTCTGCTTCCCTTTCCAATTCTACCCTTTCTGTTTCTTCCTGTATTTCTAATTATATCTTCCCCTTCTCCAATTCCATATTTTATTTTATTTTTCAAAATCCATTATTCTTTCTTCGGCTTCCCTTTCGGCTTTATCTAGTTTTATCAACTTCCTGTTGGCTTCCATTTCGGATCTTGTTTTTGCCTTGCTATTTCCCTTTCCTTTAAACTCTGATCCCTCTCCCTAACCTGTTCTTCACAAACGAAATTTCTTTGGGTCTTTCCCTCGTAGCCAAACTGTTTCGCCACTTCTCCAAGTTTTTTCATTGATGACATGTCAAACGTTTGGTTTGACCAACTTAAACTGCAGTACTATACAAAATGCGTAATTAATATTTCAACAAACCGTATTTTCCTTTCTCGAGAGCTACAGAAACATGAAATGCATATACAAAATAAAGTAATATGTTTACTTAACCGCACTGTCCTTTCAAGTGCGTCTGAAACACAAAAGATCAGAAAAAATATAAGGAAATACTTGTGAAGTGTCGTTTAGTAGGGGTGGGGTTCTTTCTATAGACTTTAAGAATTATGAGGAAGTTCCCCTGGTCCGCATTCAGAATGTTTACTTCTGGACAATATATTATATATGGCTACGAGCCCCCAGTCAGCAATGCCGACAGTTAAATTAAAAGAAATACAAAGATGAAATTTAAACAACAATTTAATAAATGAAAATTTTAAAGATATTAAGCAATCAATGTCACTCTTGACCCAATGATCCCTAGATCATCATTTGATTTCAGTGTGAGGAATATTTTCCCTTCTTGAGTGTTACTCATCTAAATAAGTCTTCTTTCGTCTTTCTCTCCTTCCGATTCCTCTACTTCCGTTTCCTCTTCTGTCTCTACTTCCGTTTCCTCTTCTATCTCTACTTCCATTTCCTCTTCTACGGTATCTCTTGAGGTCACCAGAAAGTCACTCGGTATCTCTCAAATTCACTCGGAATTCTCTCCACGTCATCCGAAATTCCCCCGGAATTCTCTCAACGTCACCCGGAATTCTCTCAACGTCACCCGAAATTTCCCCGAAATTCTCTCAACGTCACCCGAAAGCTTCCTTTGAAGCTATCTTAAGATTTCCTTGATTTCCAAAATCTGAGTCTGCCACCAATTTTCGTCTGGCCGTACGGAGTTCTACTCTCTTCTCAATTCTTGTAGCGAACTGACTAATTCCTACTAAACATTAGGTATTATCTAAAATTTCTCGAATCAAGTCCCACCCACATCGCATTTCGATTGGAGGGCGATCGACTCTGGTCAGTCGTTCGACTGTCAATCATCCGAATGTCTGTCTGTGTGTCTATCAATTGTTACAGTCTTCTTATTTGACGCTGTCCTGTCCTTTGATGTGGTTACGTCACCCGTCCGCGATGGACACAGTCTCCTCTCCCCTCGAGAGCTAATAAAGACCATCTTACGTAAGGGGATTAGCTAACTTAGAACAATTGGAAACATCACAGCTGGGTCAGGCAGACCTACAATTTATACATGTACAAGGCCAGTCAGAATCACAAGTTATAGTAACTTATACCTACATACAAGGGGTTGGGGTAAAATCGTCACAATACTATTAGTATTCCGTTAAATTCGAAATGATCCCACTTCTGACACCATTGAAAGACAATAACGGGGTATGATTTCCGGATCCACAACAGGTCTTTAAGTTTGTTTTCGCAGTTGAAAAGGTGCCTTTCAAAAGGTGCCTTGAAAGGGATCTATGTGTCTATGTGTCTAATTCCAATGGCCAATTTGTTACACATTGCTGGGCTCTGGTACGTTGTCCATATGAGTTTGTTTTATAGTGGGAATAATGAGTATACGATTGTCAGAACAGGAGCGTAAGTATCTTGCTGGTATGTATATACATGGGTGAGCCCAGATGGGTATGTTAGACTCGAGTCTGTCAGTGAAACATTGCACAGAGAACAAATGTTGTGCTTGATTCTGCATCGAATGGATAAATAGTTTAGGGTACAGAGCAGCAGGAGGTTTGCTCTCATCATGGTGTTCTAAGGATGATCCGAGCAGTTGTGTTTTGAACATTTTTGAAGTTTCTGGAGTAGATATTGAAACGAACCAGATAATTTGGTTATAATAAACAGTCTTGAAAGTACGATTGCAAACAAAAGAGTTCTAGTGGCATCAACTGAAAGATATTTGCGAATGAAGATGCTGCGTCTCAGCTCAAGATATGCAACCTTGCATATGTTAATGACATGATGGTGTAATGGGAGAGTATTATCTAGAGTAACACCGATGATTCGTACTGACTCTGTGAATTTAGTGTTAGTATTGCGGTAAAGGATGTGAATGAGAAAGTCTTTGTTTTGTGATATTACTGGCTTCAGTTTTATCATCGTTCATCTTCAGCGTGTTACATGTCATCCATGATTTCACATAAAGTATGCCCCTCTCTACCCTTTGGATGGTAGCATCAACTTCAGTTGGTTGGTTAGATTTTTATATTTGGGTCTCATCAGCGTACAATTGGTGACACACTGGGTCCATGACACTTGAGAGCGGTAGAGTGTATAAAATGATGAGAACAGGCCCAAGACCATACCCATGTGGAACACCAAAACATAGATCAACTTGGCTGGAGTGTATTCAATTTGCAGATACAAGTTGTGACGGTAAGGCTTAATTGCGGAGGTGTCAAATGCTGCAGACAAATCAGGGAAGGTGAGGACTGTAATCTTTCCGCATATCAAAAGCAGAGAAAATGTTTTAACTACTCTCAGAAGATTAGTTTCAATACTGTGACAAGGGCAATATGCAGACTGTAATTGCTAAAACGAATGTTTGAATTCGAATGAGATACAAGTTGGGTTAGAACAACATTTTGTAAGATTTGTATATGAACGGGAGATTAGAAACTGGGCGGAAGTTCTTTAGATCGTTATGGTCAAGTGTTGGTATAACGGTACCAATTGCGCAAGTCCATGTGAGTGGAGCGTAAGGTGTAGGGTCCATTGTATTAAGAGATAAACAACAACACAAGCTTTGATTGATGGATTATGTAAGAGTCGTACTTTCTATTAGGCTTAAAAAAGGTTTAGCCTCTTGGCAACATGAGAATTTATGCTAATTCCTAAACAGATCAAATTTTGTATTTTTTATGAATTTTTGAAAATGTAATACACATGACTGAAAATAGGTATGTTGTGACTAGATAACTCATACCCCTGTCTAGTTCCAGCAGAGTTATCTCTCTTAAATGCAATGGAGTACCTGGTTTTGGCATCGTCAAATTGACAATCTAACATTGTTCTCTATAACAGTGTGTGAGATGCACGCTAAATTAGGATAAAAAATATATTTATCTCTCCAAATATTAGCATTGAGGTCTATGGAAAAACATTTGGTACTTTGATACCTAAAAGATAATACCAGCTTCACAGTGTATCCATAGTAACGAGTATACATAGCCACCACTTCTATACTGTCATAGTGTCATTAGGTTAAACAATGGATATTCAGATGTTTTGGTCTAATATTGACAGACTTTTACAAAGAAAATGTAGAAAATAACACACATTAACTTTGGCATGGGGCTTTTGTAACTATATCTATAGCATATATAGACTGATGGCTTTGTGACTGTGTAGTCAGCTCCAATATTAGCATACAGGCAAAAAAAGGTTATGTAAAGTTAATATAGTTAATTTTAGCCAAATTATTGACTATTTTATGCGCAAAAGATGAAAAATCATGGATAAGAAACAACTCTCTTGTTCTTCTAAAGCATGTTATAGACCAGGATAGAGGACACTACTGGTCCCCTTGTAGATAGTTCACTTGTATCATAAAGAATAATCTGGTATGAGTATTTTAGGTAATTTATTAAAGATATGGTATTCCTTCCTATTTTTTATTTGAATTGTCCTGCTTTAAATGTCTTTTTTTGTGTTGTAAACTTTTTGTGCCTTGAAAAATGAACATGCGATTCCTTAGTTAGATAATGATTCTTGAGGTCTCTACTACATATAGAAGCCTGGATTTTAGGTTCTCACTTTATCAGTAATGCATTTTTGGATAATTTAATTGCATTGAAGTTAATACATGTGTTCTTGAAGTCATCTATATTACATGGGAAATATCTTGGAGGAAATAAAAAGACCACACCTTATGTATATCATTAAGTTATCTTCCTTACACCAGACCTAAAATTTCAATAGATAAAAACCCACAATTTAAGTGAATTTGTATGAAAATCAAGAGAAGATTTGTGAATTATCATATTAGCCCTTGGTCTTCATGCAAATTGAACCAAAAGTACTTAAATAATTTGTCCCAGTAATGTTTACAAGTTTGAAAATTGATCAAACATGCTTTGTTTGGTTTAGGTATTTTTTTCTGTCTAACAGAAGCCCATTATTGTTAATTTCTTATTTAGAAGAAATATAACTTATACGCATCTATATTATCTACATTATTCACCCTTTTATATTAGCTAGGAATGAACACCATGTCACCTGATGTTTGGTGCCTGTAAGGGATGTAATAGCACAGGTGCCTTTGAATGGTATTTGCACCTATGGTCCACTGCCGCCCTATATTGTCTAAGATAATATTATCAAGCTCTCACTTCTCATTTTTCGCATTGCTGCTTTTGTCTCCTTTAATTACATTATCATTAGCTACATCTCCCATTTAGATACACACTTTCCTCCTGTTTTTAAATCCATTGAACTCACTATACTCATTGTTAAACTTGAGCCTTTTTGTGTATTTTAATCCCCATTTTCACCACCAAATCCAACATAACCACTAAGAAAGCTTTTATCTAATTTATTTGGTGTCAGATTGGCTTATTACATCAACCGTATTCACTACACAAAGGAGGGAAGCTTTCTATTTGCATGACAAAGAGGCTGGGTAGCTTGACCTTTGTGTGAGGAATGGGGTTACTGACCTCATTCATATGCTGACACAGTAAAGTGTTCAAAGCTAAGACTTTATAATTAGATTGGGCCATGTCCACCTGTCCCTGTTGTTACTTTCTGTGTTCATGAAACAAATATAAGTCCTTTATTTGAGATCAAAAGGTCTCTATAAGAGTAGAACTGGTACATGCTAACTAGTGCATTGACCTTTGACCTTACTATTAAACAATATAACATAATGTGATTTATCCCCTATCACCAAAGTGAAGTTTGATAAGTGCTAATATGAATAAAACACAACTCATAGTTAAAAGAATTCATTTTATTTCAAAAGATGAGTTTGATAGCGAAGCAAAGGTATGAAAACAAGAGTTTAAACAGCTCCATAACATTTTTATACACAATCATATTAAAACATAGCTTAGTACACCATAAAATTGGTTTTGACAAGCGAGACTAGGTACATGTGTTACTTATATAGTCTCGAGCTATTTCACAGATTATTGGAAAAATCAAGGTTTGCTATAAGTATAACGGTACCAATTGCGCAAGTCCATGTGGGTGGAGCGTAAGGTGTAGGGTCCATTGTATTAAGAGATAAACAACAACACAAGCTTTGATTGGTGGATTATGTAAGAGCTGTACTTTCTGTTAGGCTTAAACAAAGTTTAGCCTCTTGGCAACATGTGAATTTATGCTAATTCCTAAATAGATCAAATTTTGTATTTTTTATGAATTTTTGAAAATGTAATACACATGACTGAAAATAGGTATGTTGTGACTAGATAACTCATACCCCTGTCTAGTTCCAGCAGAGTTATCTCTTTTAAATGCAATGGAGTACCTGGTTTTGGCATCGTCAAATTGACAATCTAACATTGTTCTCTATAACAGTGTGTGAGATGCACGCTAAATTAGGATAGAAAATATATTTATCTCTCCAAATATTAGCATTGAGGTCTATGGAAAAACAATTGGTACCGTGAAACCTGTTGGGTTCTTCAGCAGAGACTGCACAATGGCAGTTTTGAGAAATGATGGGAATTCAGTGGATGAGAGAGTTGTATTAATAATATCAGTTAGTGATGGTAATATTGGATCAAAGCACTCAAGCAGCAGTAATGTTGGAGTTGGATCAAGTTCACATGACTTTGGTGCCCTCTACGTTAAGATTCTACAAAAAGGAAGAGGAAAGAGTGAAGCCTGAAAATTTTATTCTCACATACTTCAAGCTATATAGAGAACTGGCGCCTGCGTTATCCAATTGAACCTGAATCGTAGGCATAGTCCACTCATAATTGGATAATGATTTTATATTGTTCTCTGTATCTAACAATCTACAATTAATACGCATGCTCATTAGATAAAAACGTATTTCAGTCAAGATAAATTTTGTACCTAGTACTTTGAACTGAACTGGTACATTTAATAATAAACTACTATTAGTTACACGATAACGTGTATAATTATCGATAACAAGTCTAATGCAGAGTCAGTTCGGACTTCAGGTTTTGTGTCAACTTGTTCCTCTGTTATATAATCATATATATATATATATATATATATATATATATATATATATATATATATATATATATATATATATATATGTGTGTGTGTGTGTGTGTGTGTGTGTGTGTGTGTGTGTGTGTGTGTGTGTGTGTGATTTCAGAGCATTGATTAGATACGTGACTCCAGAAGAATACATGAGAAACCTCTGTACGAAGGGCTCATCAATAATAACAACCTGAAATTGTTCTTGATTTAGTTTGTAACTTCTGTTTTCTAATATTTCATTTATTGATGACGCCAAAGGGGAAGATACCACTGATGATTTATATTTGAGCTCTTTGATCAACTCACGTACACTCTTCGAACATATCCGAACGTATCCAACCCCTATTATTAACACAATCTTCCTGATATTATATTTGTCGTTGGAAAGTTAGTCTGTGTTTACATTCTTGGATCCTTGTATTCAATTCAGGTGATTGCTTGGTGATTGTCAAGTATATTTAAATACCAGAGAGCGGTCCCTGGCTACCTAACAACATTCATTGTTCCTGATCGATAATTTTCTAGGTTATCTTTACGTCAGTATCTATATATACTCTATGTACAGATTGTCTCAGTATGCCTTGCTGTACAATCCGCAAGTCATGTAAACTTACAGTAGAAAACATATCAGGTTGTCCAAAACCTATAATAGAAGTTGTTAGGTTTATTAGCCTTTCCTGGAAGGTCTGTTCTAACTAGGCCAAAACACTGATTAAATAAGATGTTTCATGGGGCAACAAAGAGATTAGGCTGCTTAGAATAGAGGAGATAGTGTTTACAAACGTACTTAGCACAAGGACACACCAAAATAGTCAATCTAGGCTGATCATATAGCAGCATTCAAACTCGAATTATATCGGCCACGAGATAAAGGCGCGAGATAAAACGCTGACACGCATCAAACCTAACCTACTTTACTAATATGGGTAACGCGATAGGATGCAAATGAAAATTAAAAATCCCTGTCTTCTATTAAATGCATGTTATGTGTACACTCTGCTGCAAGAAAGTTTGTAATTAATTTCGTTTTATTCGCTTTCTTCATAATGAAAGAGATAAGTAACGACAATATAAAAATATGCTGCCCAGGAGGTATATCATTTATTTAAGTTACCATTGTGTGTGGACCATTTAAAAAGTTATTAATATGTTGTGTGTAATGAAACTATTTTGTACACTAACTTGTATAGGTGCGATGGCCCGTTCACTTACCTTGAATCGGTCAATACATTCTGTTTTAAAAAGAACAAGCAAATACATAAGTTAATATATGTATAAGTCGTTACAGTGTCCCAGATTAAAATTTAAATAAGATATATGATGGCTTGCAAACAGACAAGATTTTGATAGGTAATAAACAAACAAGGAGCTTATATGCTATATGCTCAAATAAAGTGTTTCCTTTCATAAAGATGTAAAAAAAAAAAGTACACAGATCCCTATTGAAAAACATCGACTTGAATCACAATCTAACATTTAGGTTTATTATTGGTAAAAATAAATCATGTATGGTCTAAATTCCACGCACCTGAGAAACAGCAAAATGTGTGTGTGTGTGTGTGTGTGTGTGTGTGTGTGTGTGTGTGTGTGTGTGTGTGTGCGTGTGTGTGTGTGTGTATGTATGTGTGTTGGAATTTTAACGTATCTTTAACAAGTTACCAGTTATCTCGCTACAATGTCTGCAATATGGCAGTTTATAGTGATGTCTAGCACTATGGCGTCCTCCAATCAAGGCACCTGTAATTACCATTTTTTTAAGTATCTGGAATGACTCGGCCTTGGTTCGAACCGCGACCTTCTGTAACAAAGGCGGACATTCTAACCAATCAGACCAACAGAGCGATCCCATAAAATGAAAATATTGGCTCGATGTGGCGCATACAAGCTAATGATTCTGATATAATCTACTCCTTTTAGTACTAAGGTTACATAGCAGAGGTACACAAATACCAATTTATGTTTTGTATCATGTTTATGTTTCATGTTATAGTTAATTAAACTGCACTTTTCATGCCATTGAAAATATATTTAAACAAAATGAGTGAATTTGTCTGGCGCACAGCGTGACACGTAACAATTAAGATTGAAGTGTGGGCGAAGCTCGCAATAAATCACAAGCACGCAAAGGATGTGTGTGGGAGTCATTCATTTGTAATTAGGATCCGTTGATGTAAAGGATGGATATATAGGAGAAGCTATGTTAACGTGGGTTTAAGTAGCGTGAAAAGACAACGTGAAGACAAGCCAGAAATAATTTTGGGCATTTTTTGCAATAAGTGTCATAGAGTGAGCCATTCCAGAACAGTTACTAATAAAAGGGTACTAGATAGAATTATTATAACTTCGATGAGCGTATACAATATGTGACCTTTAGATAAAGATAATACTGATTGACTCAGCTGATCGATGTGATGTGCTAAATTTCGGATGAAATTCAATGCTTTACTTATTCTCCTTCGCGCAATTAGTTTGTCAAGATGTTGATATGGAATGAGAAGCCTGACTCTGGGAAATAACTAGTATTTTTCATTATAAATTATCAAGGGGACGGGTGTCTGGAAGTTGAAGGACTTATAGAGTTAGTCTACGAAAAGCGCAATGAGGAAAAAGAGTTTCATATGTGCACCACATTGTAGGGAACGAGAACTAACAACCGGTTACTGCTGATGACCGGAAGAGGATGGAGGCATACAAAGAAGTGGAAAATGATCAAAGCGATTCTGACCTGTCATTTGCATTGAATTTGGAAGAACCGGATATAACCAGGTTATGACGGCATGCAGTGCAAATGAGTTTGATTGTGTATGTGATTCTATGATAAAAATTGTTTTGTTGATATAACAGAGCGGCTATTTGCATTCTAAGATGTTCTATCAGACAAATATCATGTTCAATTTCATTTTCTCTATGTACAATTGACTATGGTAAATTGTATTTTTTTACATACAGGGGATCGTGTTGTTCTATTTTACCTCTTTACTCAGATCTCTGTTATTCCATCCAATAATTTTATATATTATGTTATTATTTACACATTATTATTACCAATATATTATTAAAAGTTCTTACTGTACGGTGGACATTTTGAAAATGGCAACCATCTTTATTCTTTTCAAATTCCTCCATATCCAGAATTAAACAATAGGATAAATGCTATTAATATGACAAACTTCTGGCTTTTAATCACAATACTGCTGATGCATGTTTCATATCATGTTACCAACGGTGCATGTCAAATGCTATAATTTCATATTTTGCACAAGGCTAAATTTTCAAAGAAAGAATGGGTTATAGTATCAGATGCAATTCTAATCTTATCTAAGAGTGATTATGTTCGGTACAACTAGTTGTATACGGGCATTCAATACGTATGAAGTGAACGTTGTAAGATTTATAAAGGGTTCGAACGTTAAACTCTGCTCTCAGTGTAAACGCATGTTTTAGAAAGCAATATATTTTGTCATTTTCGTTTCACATACCATCTAATGAAAGGTAAATTAGGTGATTTAAATCTCAAAATCATGTCGACAAAGGAAACGTAAAAATTAAATTAAAGTCAAGTATAAATAAATACGACAAATTTGTCGCGAATTGATTGTTCACTCAGGAGAATTTAATTAATACGAACATGTACAATTTTGAATTTACACGAAGTAGTGTGTCACCACATATACAATTTAATACCAAGCTTTTGTGCCAGTTTGATACATTTTTCACACACATATATGAAATTAAAATAGCGGGCAAAAACATATATACAAGGCTCTATTTATCGAAATAAGGCGTTGGGATAAATGGTGGGTAAACCTTCCCTACTATTCGTGTAGAGTATTCACCTATACATTAAACCTTCTCGATTAAGGACCTTAGAGGAACCCCTATTCTTACACTTTCTCACGGTACCCGATGATGATTTATCTGCGGTTGAACGTAGAGACGCGTAACGTTCTTGCTCATTCTGAAATTATTGGAGGGAGATATGAGTAATGGCTTCCATTACTTTTAATTTAAGTAAAGGTTTATTTACATGAGCTCTAGTTTGCACTACTTGTATCATCAGGAATCTGAAGTCAGACATGGTTGGGAGTCTATCTCCGTTTACATTGCCAATTGTAAGTTAAAATATCGGATTGGCTATGCACAACACTTCCAAGGTTCCGGTCAAGAAAGGTTATTCGATAACTATCCTTGCAACTGGAACGTGGTCGATTGTTTGGTCTAGTAGCATACCCAAGCAAGTGATCATCACGGACTAGGCTCCATTTCACAATTACCGTAGTGCACCCTCTGTCTCATAAAACAGTCACTTCTTGTCTATTGACAGGTACCCTTAGCTTGTGGTAAATACACATGCCGATCCATTGGATTGTATCGCGACCCATCTCTGCACGTGCCACCAGTTCGTACACTGCATCCCCATTAGCCCGCTGGGAAACATCGCGTTTTCGATCTACCTTCAGTCTGCGTTCAATGGTCACCGCAACTCTTTATACTGGTCTCTAAGGCTTAGGACAGCTGGGTGAGATATGCCCACACTCCTTGCAAGTAAAACATTGTTTGAACTTATATCTTATATATTTAGCCCTGCTAGGTTTCTTAGGTTCACTTGGGTTATGGTCCTTGAACTGCTTTTCACCTTTAACTGTCACGCGAGATGACGTTATGAGAACCTCCCCGAGCTTCAGCAAATAAATCCGCCTGTGTGGCCATGTCATATATATATATATATATATATATATATATATATATATATATATATATATATATATATATATATATATATATATATCCTTGCCAGAAGTTGTCAATAGCTGCTCCATCAGCAAGAAATCTTTAAGACCCTCAAATGTCGTGACTTTACCACATTACACCCATTGCTGCAAGAAAAATTGCACGTCCTACTGATGAACTGGGTGAATATCTCGCCTGTCACGGATTTGCTATACTTAAACTTCTACCGAAACCCTTGCTCGAATAGCTTGTATTTCTTCAGAAGTGTTTCTTTCAGCGCGAGGTAAATCAACGAATCGTCCTCGGGTACACGCGAATAATCATCTAATGATTTACCAGTAAATAAAGCGTTTAGATGAAGCGACTACTCTTCTTTTTTCCACTATTGTACAGTAGCATACCTTTTAAACCTGTTTCGATAACTATCAATGGTATCTTTCTCTTCTTCAAATATGAGCAACTTTGGACATCTTAATTTATAATCATGTTCGACTTCCCCTTTAGTTTTTAATAATTCAGAATAGCGTTGATCTTCCCTTTCCCTATTTCTATATTATATCTGCAAAGCTTCTAACCTCACCTGTTTTCTCTAACTTCCTTTCCTCTACTTCTTTCAGCACTTCTACATTTTCCTTTTCTGCTTGTTTTTCTATGTCTATCTTTTCTCGCTGTGCTTCCCCTTGAACTTCTACCCTTTCGTTATCGGCCTGTATTTTCTAATTCTATCTTCCCTTTCTTCAAGTCTATATTTTCTTTTTCAAAGCCATTTTCTTCCCGCGACTTCCATTTCAGCCTTTTTACATTATATTAATTTCCTAATGGCTTCTCTTTCGGATCCAGTTTTTTTTTTCTTTCTATTTCCCTAGGTTTCGTACTGATTTTGAGAATTTAATGTTGGTGTTGCTGATATTTTGTGCGGTTAATGATGTGAATGAGAAGGTCATGGTGATGTGATATGAATGGCGTCAGTTTTATCATCGTTCATCTTCATCTTGTTACATGCCATCCATGATTTCACATGAGAAATGCACCTCTCCACTTCCTGGTTGAAAGCATCAATTTTATTTGGGTGGCTAGATTTATAAAAGAGGGTCTCATCAGCGCACAGTTGGTGAGACACCGGGTGATGATCTATGACACTTGAGAGGGGCTGAGTGTATAACATTAAGATATCTCTGTGGAACACCACTTTTAGATCAATTGGGCTTGAGTGTATTACATTTGCAGATGTAACCTGTATCCTGTTGACTAAGTAGGACTTGAACCACGGCAAAGCTTTATTGTGAAGGCCAAATACATGTTACAGACGGTGAATTACCGTATCATGGTCTATTGTGTCAAATGCTGCAGACAATCGAGAAGGGTGATAACTGTAATCTTTCTATTATCCAAAGCAGAGAGAATGTAATTAACTACTTTCAGAAGAGTAGTTTCAGTACTAATATTTTGTACATGAAGGGGTGTTGGTATCTTCAGCAGATATATATATATATGAAGCCATAGAGAAAAAAAACCATAGCACTGATTATTTATATTAGAGTTCTTTTTTTTTACAGCTCACTTACACCCTTCTTACCAATCCGAACTTACTCAACCCGTGTTATTAACAGACTTTTATGACCATTATGTTTCGTTGTTGCAAAGTTAACTGACCTAGCCTTCAAATAACACTAGGACCATTGTATTCAGTTTCGGTGATTGATTAGTGCTTGTCAATTATACGTAAATAACATATGTCATTAAGTATATATATATATATATATATATATATATATATATATATATATATATATATATATATATATATATATATATATATATATATATATATACAGATTGTCTCAGTATGCCTTACTTTTACAATTCGCAAGTCATGTAAACTTATCAGGTTGTCAAAAGCCTATTGAAGAAATAATTTATTTTATTAGCCTTTCCTGGAAGGTCTGTTGTAACTAGGCCACAACACTGCTTATATAGGGTGTTTTATTGGGCTACAAAGCGATAAGGCTACTTGGAACAAAGGACGTGTTTAGTAATGTAATTAGCACAAGGACAGACCAATGTGGTCAATCTAGGCTGATCTGGTAGCGGCATTGAAACTCACTTTTGATCGGCCGCGAGATCAACGCTAATACGCATACTAACCTACTTTACTAATATGGGGTAACGCGATGCGGTGCAGAAGAAATTAAAATTCCCTGTATTGTATTAAATGCATGTTATGTGTACACTCTACTGCAAGAAAGTTTATAATTAATTTCGTTTAATTCCTTTTCTTCATAATGAGAGAGATGCGTAACGGCGGTATAGAAACATGCTTCCCAGGATTTCTATCGTGTTTGAGTTACCATTGTATGTGTTCCCTTTGAAGAGATATTAATATGTTGCATGTAATGGGACTATTATGTACAAAGACCTGTATAGGTGACATGACCCGTTCTCTTTCCTGGAATCTATCAATAATTCTGTTTTAAACATAACTAGCAAATGTATAGGCCAATATCGTCTGTTTATCTATCGTTTGTTTGGGTTTCCATTGTATTGGGACCCTGTGAAGACATATTAATATATACTATGTAATGAGACTGTTATGTACAAGACTTGTATGGGTGAGATGGCCTGTTCTCGTATGCTGTATGCTCAAATAATGTTTTTCCTGTCATAAATATAAATAATGTACACGGAACCCTATTACAAAATATCGCCTTTAAAGAGAAAATACTATCTAATATTAAGTTCTGATATTGGTGAAAATAATTCTTTCACGACCAAGTTCCACGCACATGAGAAAGATTATTTACCGAGGAAAATGTGGGTGGGTGGGTATGTGTTGAAATTTTTATCAAGCTTTCAGTTATCTCGCTACGATGTCTGCAGTGTAGCAGTTTATAGTGATGTCTAGGACTATGACATCACGCTGCATACATGTAGCGGGCTCCAAACGAGGTAGCTGTAAGTACCATTTTGTAAAGTCTTTGGAATGACTCGACCATGGTTCGAACCCGCTACCTTCCTGTACGAACCCGAAAATTAGTCCACGGCTACAAGATTATATGCAAGGATATACAACCCGTCATCAATACACTTTATTTCATATATAAATGTAACCATTTGCCGATAAGTCATACTGTTATAAAGCATTACAGGTATGACATCTGCTTGACCAAATAGCCATTTAATCAATTAATCTGGGCACAACTGACAACTCGACAATACGGAACTTTACAAATTCTGCAATTTACGTCTTGATCATCCTAAGAACTAAAGTGACTGTGTAACACTTGTATAACTATGAGAATCAGTAAAGCATATACGCAATGTTTGAACGGTTTCCTCTTTTGAGTAATTACAAGATTTCCTGACAGAGATTTGCAAAATGAAGACGATTTGAGGATGATATTTAATGCTAGATATGACAAGTTTTTAACATTGCATCACGTAGGACTTCTAAATTTACAAATTCATATGAATTACTTCCTAAACTGATATAACTGTTAGTAAATTTTGATAATGTTCAAGCTCTTTTAGGAATCAACCAGGCACCTATCTGATGACAAACGCTTTCATTAAATAACTATTTGTTGCCAGCGATAGCAGCATAACTGCTAGCTGCTATAAACATTGGCAAGTCATTGTCCATTTTGACTTCAACACGCATAGGCTATTGAAATTATTAACAAGTGTCTGGAATTCATAACAGGTAGCTGCCAAATCAGCATGTAAGAGCCGTCCTAATGCTGTCCACAGGTTTTCCATACATAGTGGGCCGCCTGTCTTAATGCCGAAGTTGCAGTCGAGCAATTTGATGCATTAAAACATTAACGGATATCCCAACATGTTCTTTCTTATTAAAATATTGAAGGTATAGCATAGAAGAACAGCCATTCACAAGATCCGCTACTGTATAAGAATTTCAATAATTTGTTCTTATTATATGGACAACATTTATAGTGTCTGATTGCTTAAGTCTCTTCTTATCCCTAAATATATCACGCCAAATGTGAACTGTCAACATTACAGAAGAAACATAAACAGGAAACTCGTACAATGTGCTATACATAATGTATGTATTAGTGTAATTCTTTCGGGCATTTATAGATCTCCACCAGCTTCAGATTTAATCAGTATTTCTTAAAAAGGAAAATACAGTCCATGCTAATTAATAAATACGATTGTTAATCGAATATATGTGGATTTATTGCATATCTTTTACCGGGAAAAGTTTTAGAGAAAAACATGATAATGTCTTTTAAAAACAAATTTAGCACATACATTTGCTTCTGCAAATAACCAGCTTCGCCTCTGTTTCACATTTCACGTTCACTCTAATCGATTTTACGGGATAAGGTGCACAGAATAATATGAAAAAAGTCTTAAGTTTATCACCGGACTTCATGGCAACATCCTACAGGACAAACAATTGTATTGTAGAAAAAAAACTTAACATGTTGCAACACAATGTTGACATGTGCAGGTACAGTGTTATTACTGAAAATGTGATAATTTCTATTGGCATACACAGTGTATAAGTTCTTCTGAGATGTTGTTGTTCATGTAAGTTACGTCACGTTAATCAGAATTAAAACAAAATGGAATACAGAATCGGTTACATTTCTGTCAATTATCTGAGACAAAAAAGTGTACATTTGCACAACTATATACTGTTAACCAACTTTTATCTTTCAGAGTCTTGCCCTCTTTTTCTGTTTTTTTTTTAAATATTATTATTAAATTCTAAATGATCACATTTTCGGACTATTACGGACATTTAACCTACACATGTCTCTAGTTTTGTTCTTAAGAATTAATAATAATCAGAGTTTGGAATATATATATATATATATATATATATATATATATATATATATATATATATATATATATCCTGGTTGTCCAGTAGAAGGGTAGCTTCTTTCCCCACCTTTTTTTTACAAGCCTAGATTTGTAAAAATGACCATTTATCGATAAGAAAAAAACATGTTTATTTACAAACATGTTGTCAGCCTAGAAGGGTTGCTTTTACCACCTTTTTTACAAGCTTCTATTGTGTGCAAATGAGCTTTTGTCGAAATGAAAAGAATGTTTATTTACAAAGATATCGTCACCCAAGAAAGGTAGCTTTTCCCACATTTTTTACAAGACTCCAGTTTGTAAAAATGAGCATTTATCGATATGAAAAAAATGTTTATTTACAAACATAATGTCATCCCAGAAAGGTAGCTTTCCGCACCCTATTTCTATTTACAAGCCACCATATTGTAAAAATGAGCTTTTATCGATATAACAAAAATGTTTATTTACAAAAATAATGTCGCCCTAGAAGAGTAGCTTTCCCCACCCTTTTTACAAGTCTCCATTTTGTAAAAATGAGCTTTTATCTATATTAAAAAATGTTTATTTACAAAAATAATGTCACCCAAGAAGGGTAGCTTTCACCATCCTTTTTACAAATCTCTATTTTGTAAAAATGGGCTTTTTTCAATATTTCAAAATTTGATGTTACGTCAACAGATAACAAATTTTGTATAAAAAAATAATTCTGATTGGTAATTGAAATATTAACCGGAATGGTGTTGTCAATCGTCGCCAATTACTCGGCTGATACAAATTAACAAATTGTGTTATTGATAATGGCAAACATCAGAGAAGCATATTCCGTTTGACTAGCTCTGTAGCGATTAGCGGCAATAAAGAAATTTCTTCCCGTACGAGATAGTCAGACAAAAACGTCACCAACTTCACGACTCTCAAGTTGATTTTGTAACAAATGCAGAGCAGTTGTTTAAATTTGTTACAACACCTACTGATAGAGCTATATTGGGAGATATTAAGGATGGGGATAAGAGAGAAAAAGCTGCTCTCGCTGAACATGAAAAGATAAGAAAAAATAATCAAATTGATATACAACCACACACGGTAGCTGTTGATCCTACCCGTGAAGAAACTTCTAAAGAAATTACACTATCTGAAATATTTACTAATGATGCGATCAAATCGATTACAAAATATGATAATCTAGATGATCATGCTGGTTTTGTATTTGCAAATTTTAATCGTAAAAAAACCATTTAGAACCCGAACATAAAAAAATCTGTAATCAAAGATAATTGGTATAAGTTGATATATCGCATAAGATATGATACAAATCAGGCTCAAAAAGTAGATATAGCGTATATATCATACATGAATGTAATAAAAGATATAACATTAAAGATTCAGATGGAGCAAAAACGTATTTCGCAACCTCTTCCGCCGCCATATAAAGAATGTCCTCAACCACAAGAAAAGAAAATCAAAATCTTAAAGAAAGGAAAAGGAAATATTTGATGATACGAAACAATATCATCAATGATGTATCCCTTTTGAAAGTTCTCATAAGGGGTAAACGATCTGGAAATAATTCTCCAGAACTAATTAACGAAGCGACTGATATTGTCAACGATTATTTCAGGGTGATATTATGGATATCGGTGTATATCGTTCTCTTATTGATGAAATCATTGATTATTATCATAGTGATTAATTATTTTAGATAAAGCGAACAATTATATAAGATGACTATACACGATGAACGACGACACGAAATCCGCGTGGTAAATTCACGATTACCGGTATATCAAGCAGTTTACGGGGATGGACTTGGAAATATTATTCACGGTTTATTTACGATAATGGCTCCCAGTGCAGTACCAATAGTAAAACAATTATCAATGAAAACTATCGACGTTATTCGTGATAAAGCTACTGGTGCCATTGGTAATCTTGCCGGGAAAACATTCTCAGTGGTGTAAGATAGGTTAGCAAGATTAATACGAAAACCTCAAATACCGAAAGCGATCCAACTTGTAAAATTAGCTAGTACTGAAGTTATGCCTGCAGATGTCAGTAAAGAAATAAATCAAACTGTAAATCAAAAACTAGCGGAGTTGGCTGGTGTATCTGATAAACAAATAGAAAAAAAATATATAAGAAAGTCTAGTAGCCGGAAGTGGTCTTCGTTTTAGACGATAATCACTTATAAGAAAATGTTTAAACGCGAATCAAACACCGCATTTGATATGGATGCACCAGTATGCAGGAATGAATCTGTGCGTGATTATCAATATTGTTCTTATGACGCACCTAAATCTGGTGCAATTGGAATAATTCAATTAAGAGTTCAGGATACAAGTAGATATTTCTCACCCGCCGAAGCATTTCTCGAAATAGAAGGTCAACTTTTAAAGACAGATGATACAAATTATGGAAAAAATGATCGAGTTGGTTTTGTTAATAACGGTATTATGGCGTTATTCAAAAGCGCTATATACATTATTGACGGAAGATAAATTGAAACAATTCAGCGACAACAATACTAGGTTTAGCACGATATTCAGATGATTATTCAAGATCTGCTGGTTCGTCAGTGATGTTTGCAAAGGTTACAAATGATTATCCTGAGCATTACAATGTACGATAAATGCTGGGGATGGAAAAACAAATGTTGTATTATCGATAAATGAAAATCACAATTTGGGAATTGCAGCACGCAAATCAATGTTAAATGATAATGACAAATTTTCATGCGTGCCTCCACTATCTTATATATTTGGATTTTGGTGAAATGTTAAAAAGGTTTTATTTCGCGCTAAACATACAACAGTAATTGTGCGAGAAGAGGATAACGACGCTATTTGGCGACATAACACAGTTTCTGCTGGTAAAGTAAAGCTAATAAAACTATCGTTGTAGATGCCGGTAATAACCCCGTCAATATGACATACTTAATGTTTCCGAGGTTGCGCTAAGGATAAACGGGCATCAAGAACCATCTGAAGAGATATAAATAAATTTTGAGCATCATCACGTTGCACGGGCATACCATCGTTTGATGACATATTTGGGACGCGATCTAGATATTGATACTGGTTTGTCGATATCTCAGCGTGATTTTACAACGATATACCCAATCTATTACTTTTCCCTGGAACATTTAGATCTATATAGGCAATCTGTTGTTGATATACACTTTCGAGCTCGTGTAGGTCGGTTTCCCGTTGGTGGTTTTAGAGCAATTGCTTTCATTCTCAGTGATAAGACGATGTTATTTGAAGGTACTGGTGGACGAATAAGAGCTATTGATGCACCAGTTGAAAACATGTAAAGATTTTCAAAAAACATGTCGACAATTAGATCAATCACGTTATTAATGAAATATCATACAATCACGTTAATGTCACTCTTGGTCAGGCTAACAAAAATACAATCGAGAAACAAGTACATGCGGGGCAACAATAACATCAAAACAAGATCAGATTTTTAATGCTGGTCCCAAAAAGTTGTCATTGACTAAAACTCAACTTAACCATTTCAATAAAGCGCCAAAAGCAAAAACTGGCGTTCAACTTAATTTTGCTCTATCCGCAGTCAAAATATGATTAAATCACGTGGCATATTTCCTCTCCTCGCTGCGTTAACAGATTTGTTTGCCGCGGCCGCATTTGCATTCGCGAAAGGTGCCGCGTTAGGTGCTGTTGGAACCACTGCTGGAATGACGTTCAAGAAAGCAACTGGGGACGGATAGAAAAAAAGAGGCGATCCGTAAAGGGAATGGGTCTAAGACTAACATGCAGTCGTTTTACATACGGATGCGGCATGGGACTACCAGGAAGCATTTAATCGTAACACTATTGTCAAATTTTGATTTACTTGTCACTGCTAAAAAATTAGCGATAAAAAATTTCAGAGCTGTTTTTATGCGAGATCAATTACCATAACAATCCAACAATATTGCAACCGGTATTATTAATCTTGCAAGTGTAGAGCCATACGAAATAGTTATATTTCAAGATAGACAAAAGAAGTTAAAAGCGAGTAACGTTTCACTGAAAGATATTATAATTAAACTTAATGAACTAACCGGACATTCTATAGAGGTGTATGATTCCATAGGCAGGATCAAAACAGGGGTTATTTTTTCATCTGTGTTAGATAGTATTGACGATCGAGTAACATGAACTCGAATAAAATAACCGCTTTTGGTAATCCAACATCGGACAGCGACACAACAGCAAAAAGTTACAAAGACGATAAATATAAAATCACCGACTATAAACTAACAACGTTGCGATCCGAATTCAATGTTCACATAAATACCTTTACAAATTTTCCTAGAAATTTTAGAAAAATCAATGAGACTGTTGATAGTTTCTATGGGAAAACACCGATTGTTTCTCTGAAACATTCTGATATTAAAAGAATCATCGATAAAGTTAAGGTAACGCATGACGAAAATATCATAAATACAGTATATTAGAGCCCCTGGGAGTATTGTTAATTTTGCGGTGAGATCACCTCCAATTTTTTAAACTAGTAAATCTAATTTTTTTTCTCACCACATCGTGTACATTTACCGGTGAGTGTTTGTCTATTATTTTTCGTTGTAACGGTTGTTAATGTATCTGTTGGGGCACGAGTCTTACATTTCTTAAATCGAGATTTACTTAGTCTTTTATATTTTATGGAAATCAGTGACTTTTCTGCGACACCAAAACAAGAACATTTTAAACATCATGCGATGTTACCAAATTCTATTTGGATGATTATAATTGGTCCATCTGGAAATGGTAAAACACAGTTGTTACTTAGTCTGATAATGAAAAGGATGAAATGGAAGAAATTATATTTAGTGGCACCATCTATTGATGATCAACGGTGCTACAGGGTGTTAAAAGACTTTAACGAGAACGCGATATCATTGAACGATGATGAAGATGTTATCAAACTTATTACCGATATCGATGAAGCGCCGAGTGTTTAAGATATTAACGGATCCTTAAACAATTTAGTGGTGTAAGATGATGTGATGTTGGATAAACAGGCCCACCTTGCCAGGATATTTTCACGCGGTAGACATAAAAGCACCGATGTGATTTATGTAACCCGACGATATACACAAATTCCAAAGGTGATCAGGGATAACTGTAATATTCTTACTGTGTTTAATGGAGATGACACTCACACACTTAGAGATATGCATGAAACCTGGTGTAACGGTGATATGGATATAAACAAATTAAAAAGAATCTTTAGCCATGCTCATGCTAATCTACATGGATTTATAACGATACATTTACATGATCCTCGAACCAGATATTGAAGATATTGATAAAATATTTGGTTAAAACCATACCAGCCGAGTAGTGCGCGACAATGGCAAAACACCAACTGGCTTTGCATTTCAATTACAAATTGGTATTTATTTATTTTACAAAATTTACTATCTGTTGACGTAACATCAAATGTTTGTAAATATTGATAAAGCTCATTTTTTTTACAAATGGAGGCTGGAAAAAGGTGGAGAAAGCTACCCTTCTGGGGTGACATTATGCTTGTAAAAGAAATTTCATATCGATAAAAGCTCATATTTACAAAATGGAGGTTTGTAAAAAATGGTGGGCAGTAAAGCTTTGCAAGATAATGTGATCTATATTATTTACTTTTTCGACAATACAAGCTAATATTAGGCATACATTATTTGCTGAAGACCATTCGATTGTTTGATTTCTTGCAATATGCCATGCTATCGAACGAGGACTGTCTTCAACACAGATTGTATTATATGTGTTTGCTATCATTATCTATATCTCATGTGGTTAGGTTCTGTTATCAAGAAAATATATTGACGTTCTCTGTTTAGTAACAGTCCTGGTTGAAAATGCACAAAAGAAACAAATATATTCCATGAGCTGAGGAAATGTTCAATAGGACGTATTGACAACTTACTGAAGATAGCGAAGGATCTTGTCAGAACGTCAACAATTATATCACATACAATAGTGTTTAATGTATCGATATAACTAGGTACAGTGTGAAGGGGCAAATTTATGTTGATCTAACAAGAATACATTAGTTGAGACCAGAGAACCATTAACATTTTAACTGATATCCTTAATTATCCATTTGTTTAAACAGCAGCCGGACGGACTATTAGGGTCACTGTAAACGTTATTTTCATGGTAAAGATGTCACACATGAACATTCGCAGAAAGTCTGTAACTATCAAACTACCAGGTCAAGCTGACCCCAATTTCGCCACCACTGCGAAAAGAGGCAGAGAGATTTGATTGATTGATTACGCTAATTAAAGTAAGTGTTTCCCACACACAATGCCTTAGGTTTTAATTTCGTCTAATCGAATATTGTAATCAGTCTAAGCTCTTCTGCAAAATAGGTCAGAGTAGGCTCCGGGGGATACGCAAGAAAACAATACTGTCAAAGAAATCGGACGGACTAATTTGGATGGAATTTAAACGCAAAGGGAGAAAATAGCTCCTGAGACTTGTCATCCTGAGACTTGATATCCTGAGACGTATAATCCCGTGACGCAATCTTGTGACGTATAATTTTGCGACGTATTATGAGAGTATCCTGAGACGGATTGTTGAAAGTAGCATCTTGATATCCAGGGATATGAACAGCTACAGTGGAAGTAGAGCAAACTGAGAGACAGGTTATGGAATCGTACAAGGCGTTGATTTCGATTGTTCAGTCGATTATGTGATGAACTAAATCTATCAGTAAACAGATTAGCTATCTTACTTAAACCCATTTGTGTTTTCCCTTGTGATTTGAGAAAGCTTTGTTTTCTAAAAGCAGAAAGAATCCTGATGTAATGTAATGACTTCGCATAGTTGTATTCTTGTTTAAGTTGTTTATTCACCTTTACGGGTGCTCGTGTTGGTTTTATATATATATATATATATATATATATATATATATATATATATATATATATATATATATATATATATATATATATATATATATATATATATATATATATATATCTGATCAGATCTATATCTATTTCGGCTTTAAGTTGCAGCACTTATATTTAATCGAGCAGGGCAATAACGTCGAGGGATGTCAACCTCTAGATAAGGAAAACCAAATTAAGCTGGACACCCAAATCAGTACACACAATCCCGTTCCTGACACATAGCAATCGGGCATGTACTTATTTATAGTATTTTAAACAATCAACCATATCGCATTATGCTTTGATATTCAAACGAATGTTTGTGAGTTTAGTGTAAGCTGCATTTAGCCCTTTATGATGCAATAAAACTATAATACATATATTGTAAATTAAATTTTTATTAACAAGATTTTAGAGATGAAAGATAATTTGACCTACTACTTAAGGAGCAATTACTTGACTTCAAAGGACAAACATTCCCTGTCGTAGTTGTCATATGCAAGGGTATTTTAGAAACTCTTCATGTCTTATATATTTGACTTATATATTTTTGGGATATTCCATTGGTAGGGGAGTGTAGAATATATGGCAAAGAAATGACACGCATTTCCGACGCTTTCAATAATAAAACTAGACTTACTTCCTCCGGTGGTCCCCTTTCTTCACTAAATTTATTAGCTGTAGTGCAGGTAAAGAGTCTGCTTTATCTGCTCCCATATTACGTGATGTTTGTTAAAAGACTTTATATTGCCATTGTGAAGTTCTGAGATGTATCAGAATAACATATCATCCTTTATGCACAAGTTGGCGTGTGTTTTTCTTCTTTTTAAATGAAAAAATAAGTGATGGTCATTAAGACTTTTTCTTCTGGGTAATGTTTGTTGGTATGTCGAAATTGTACTAAACAATCGTAGCAATATTCAGAACTTGTAAAACAAGTAAGATGTCGATATAACGCATGAAACACGCATTTCCAGTGGTAGAAATTGAATGTGCGCTTATAACTAGCTATTAAAAAAAATGTCTTTTTCAGGAAAAATAGTCATGCAAAGTTATAAAGGGTATACTCTAACGGTACATTGTTAGGACTCTAGTTCATAAAATCTAATTGAAGAAAGTGACACCAACAATTTACTTAAAATTCAAAGAATAATTTATTTCCCAATAACAATAAATGTTCCTGAATAAAATATTACGACCATATGGTCTTAAAGAACTAATAAAAAAGGAATGAGAAGCAACAAACTAAGTACCGTTTAACAAATACTTTATTTCCATAAAAGACAAAGTAAAAATATAAAATACAATTTACAGTATTGCGAAATAAAACTAAAACAATTCATAAGTATATGTACAAGTCCAAGTAATTAAAGTTCTGAATAAACTTTAGTCGAAATGATAATTAAATCCAACGCTTAGGTAAAGATGTACTTGTAATGGCCCAAATAATATCGATGCGCCAACCAATTTTGTTGCATCACAAGAATACAGTTCACAAATTAAATCCTTATTTGAAATTTCTTTATAAATTCAAGTCTCCATTACCTAGAATGGTATTTTCGTTGAGCACTTTGTATCTCTAGAGAATAAACACTTGAATCAAATAATATGACAAATTAAAGGTACAAAAAATCCAGCCCAAATGAACTTCGGCAAGCAGCATTAATACAATCGATTCCGCTAAGATATTAAAGCACAAATAACTCATTTTCATAAAAGCAAGATTCATATTTAAAACTCCTATGTAAACATAGACGCTTCGATAACTTTAAATTATACATTGTTCTAGAAGAATTATATATATATATATATATATATATATATATATATATATATATATATATATATATATATATATAATTAGAAAGTCCATCACCAAAATCACAATAATACATATATCAATCATCACGTAGTCTAGCTATAACAAAATGTAATGTCAACGAATCAGCTTGCAATAAAGATTCTTGCTCAGAGAAAAATAAATTGTTAACATAATTGGACAAGTTTCATTCAACATACAATATAGCATTATCGGTAGAAAAAATGTTTTAACAAATATGTTTAACAACTAAAAAATAACCAGTGTAAAGAAAATATACAACAAACAAAGAGTGAAAAGTAAAGATACATAAAATAATGTTTTTAAATACTGGAATAGAGTAGGCAAAACAACCAAAATAAATATTACTATAACACTATGCATTGTATTAAGACAATGTAAACAAATATATGCATATACAATTATACGCGACTAAAATCGGACTCAAACAAGATCCTAAAATTGTACAATAAACACAACAAACATAATTCAAGCGGGATATTTGTATAAATCAAAGCATTAGAATACATATTCGTAATTTGTACTAACTTTCGTCAAGCATTGTCTAACGTTCTCTTGCTTAAAGCTAGGAAAGACAGACCAATAGTCAAATTGTGTCGGGTACACATTTGTGTTTACATGATTTATCTCAAGTACATTGTTTTCCTATAATTTATTGTATAAAGCCGAAAGAGACATTGGTACTGTTGTAATTCAATAAATATATATTTGTATTTAAGAATTATTACTTATCTCAGGACAAGATAATATCTTCATAACGTCTTTTCTCACATTATCGGTATAGTTTTCATATTTATTTGCAGTTTAATTTCTGTGATACTACCACACGTTAACACATCACTTTTTGTGTATCTGAATGGTCCGAAAGACCATAAAATTCTCTTGTCCATTAGTAAAACGGAACTGAATTTGACATAAGTATGGCTAGGGCGTTCCAGGGCGTAAAGGACATCCATCTACGACATCGGCTGGCCTACCTCCGGGACCTTTTCCTCCTTTTCCTCGTTCAGAGCCCATCAACATAGCGATATGAGAAAACTATTTTTCTCTCGCTATTCTTTGGTTCCATTGCACCTCTGTAACAAGCTACCTGATTGGTTGATAGGGCTGAGTGTGTGTTGGGTCTATTCCCACTCACCCAGGGTCTTGCATTCATGTCATTAGCCACATTTTAGTGTGATTTGACGACCAAACTTAACAAGCGCACTTTGCGCGTTAAATGCCCGTGGGGATGTGGTACCATTCCTTTCCCACGAGAACCCAACCATCATATAAATTGATTGTTAAACTAGTGAACAAATGACCTTTATGGCCGGTTTCATTATAATTCAACTTCATCATCATCTAGACATACACTGGTCTCCCAAACTGACAGAACTTTATCCAACCCCAGCGTATTTACGTGGTAAATATGGGATGCAATTCTGACTCAAGAAGAGATTCATTTACATCTTCTGTACAGCCTGATGTTCAAAATCAAATACTGCAAACATCAGGTCACAGTTTTATGATACTAATAATGTGATCTCTGCACCGAATAATTTTCTTTTCACAAAATATCGCAACGATGTAATATTTCATTTTGATGGGCCATCCCAAGGTTAAAACTGGCACCGTGCAATAACAATGTTACATCACACGGATTGGACATTTTATGTTAAAAAATGGTTTTATCATTTGTAAAATGTTCTGTTTTTTTTGGGCGGATGCTAATTCCTTACTTTTAGAGATAGCAGAAATGTATAATCTACTTTTACTATTTCAAGATTATTTGAGATTATTTTTACGCACAACAAATGTAAGATACATCGTCTGTCAGAATGAACGACATTATTCGTTTTTCTTTATGTCTAAATATTTTCTACTGAAATAGAAACAAAGTGATAAAAAAAATCACAAATGGGTTATGATTTAAAGTTAAATTTCTGAAACTTGTAATATAATGTCCAGCTTTTCAAGTCAGTGTGAGCCTTCGACTCGTTTCATAAATTCAGTATTAAATCATTACCTGTTTTAGATAATCTGTGTCTAGATATGTAGATTTTCAAACACACATATATATGTATATGCAGGCATACAAACCTACCTAGATACCTACCAACCTACTTACATACATATCTACCTACCTACCTACCTTCCTTCTTAGCTACCTACCTACCTACCTACCTTCATACATATATACATCCATCCATGCATGCATACATACATACAGACAGACAGACAAACAGACAGACAGACAGACATGGAGCCACGAATGGCCGAGTGGTATAAAGAGCTCTCCGTTACAAATCACTGTTATCTCACCTCTGTCTGAGTGGGTTAGAGTCTCAGATTCGGCCAATGTGGGTATGTGAGAAAGCTTGCAGCAGTTTCTAGTGGGTCCCTGTTCTTTTCGGGAAGATTCCACGGGTTCTTCCTCCACCATTAATACTGGCCGCCATGTATTGCAAATCGTGTGCTGCAAGAATGCATTACACCCTACAACAACATACATACATAAATTCTACTTGGATTTGTAAATTGATTATAATGTTTGCATAGAAAATAGCCAGAAGGTTGTACGACGATATCCTGGATGTGAAAACGTGTAGAAAAACTGTATTAATATATTAATTATGTACATACTGGTACTTTGACACAAGAATGTCCAGAGTTGTTTCTCACATAAATAATTACGATGGAGGGGTAACATGTCTAAATCTGGCACACATCTGATAATGTTGTTGATATTGAATATTGAAAATATATATCGGATGGGCACTGATTCTGACTTTTGTCAAGGTGGTGCACTTTCGACTATAAATAAATATATTGAATTCTCGGAAATATATTATTTAATTCAATCGTTCGAAGAAACTTGCGCGAACATAATTTCGAAAAGAATATTGGACACGTAAGTTTGATTCTTCATTCCGTATGATCGTACGTAATTATAAATTTATGACACTGGGAAAATGCCAAAGAAGTTACCCAAGGGTGAAGCAATAATACGTTTCGGATTATTTACTCTGATTGTAATTTCGTCATTTCTTCTGAAGAAAAATATAGAACTAATATATGATGAGCCGGTGCAATATCTGGTCTTAGGCTTGCAAAGAGATTTAGAGCTTTCAAGTAGTTTCGAGTCGTATTTGTGATCTGTATTATCTGTGTGTTTGTAAATCATATGTACAAGTGTCTTGAATTCATCTTCGTCATCTTTATGGACGCTTTGGTTGAACGTAACCTGGCTGTACACATTGTAGAAAGCGGGATGGCCAATGACGAGAGATCCGTTGCGGTATTTAACGTCACTTCCGATGAAAGATAGACTGGAATCTTTATCCCAATACAAGATTTTCACATAGCTGTTAGAAGCACTATAGCCTGAAAAGGGATAGGCAGAAAAATGTTCAGCGCTGAAAAATACTCAACTGATATTCGTCATACTCTGTATTTCTGAAGATGCAGTTTCAGAAATGTTTAAAGAATGTGTACTGGAAAACGTTTGGCCTTGAAAACAAGATATTTGCCGATATCTTGACTGATCCCCAATTCCCCGCCATCGCAGTCGACACATGTATCAATATTCAACATTTTGCTTAAAATAGAAGATGACATCACTGTGCCCGGCTGCCGCCATATTATTGTTGGACAAAGCAGCGATGGATGCTTAGACATACGCCGTAATTCACGGCATACTGGCAAAAATAAAGTTGTTTTAATTTGCTTTTACCTCACTGAAAGAGTCATTTTAAAAATAATTATGAAAATTTAAGAATTATAACAATCGTCACAGTATCCGTAACATGATCGTTGACAATTAAATGAGTTTACCCGAATCTTGACTAAGGTGCATGAGTGCTATAACCGTATTACATATACGAGTAGGGTATGACCGGTAGAATCTAACAGGAGATAGAGCATTCCAAGACTAGATGATGTTTGATTTGTTATATAATTTTACAGGTAAAGTAATATAAGTATTTAATATACTATTTAATACAGCACAATGCTTTGAATCCTAGTTAATTTTAACATATTGTATTTGTTTTTCGCAATCTTAAATCATACGTAAGTTATATTTATTAACTACGAGATATAATGCTGGAAATGAAATGCTCGATGCTCAAAAGAAATAAACATATTCTGGAATGATGTCGATGATTCTCAAATGTGATGAATACTAATAAGAAATTGGTGTTATTGCAGGACATGAAGCTGGAAACAGTGAATTTAAACAACGAGAACGGTAATACTCCGGATTTATTACTCCTAAATGCACGAGATGCAACAAAAATAGGATTTAAATTTGAGATACAATTAATAAAAAAATACGCTCGAGAGTTGTCATTGTTGTTAACGTTATACAATATTAAAAATTACGAGCTAGTTGACAAAAATGTAAATATTTTAAACTTTAAGCTACAACCTTCGGAAAGAGTTTATCATTTTAACCCATTAGTTTGAAGAAGCAAGTAAAGATTAAATTCTGAAAATGACAATAAACAAAATATGAGAACGTTAGAAACGTACGAAATTTTACACGGAAGAAGATAATCGGAGAGTAGGTGCCGTCCAGTATGCCGTCTGTCTCTGAACACATCAATTCAATAAGGTCACAAAACCAAGGGATTTATGCTATATGTTCCAACAATGTTGCGCTAGCCTTAATGTACCTCAACCTATCATAACCATGGGCATGGACAAAGTACCCGTTCACCTACTTCTTTAATTCATCGTCAAAATTGATTTTACTCTTTTTAAAGTCCTTGATTCATTCTGATCATCTTAATATTGATTGCGGCTGATAACATAAATGACTTTGCTTTAGCTAGTCCACCTAATTCGCACAACCCAAATGAATATTTGTGTACTGATCTCGGCCTATAATCAACATCAATAGCTAGTGCGAACACATAAAAAGGAAGAGAAGAAACAAGTAATAGAATATGTTAAAATAAGAGGAGAGATAACCATAGCCATAACAATTCAACACGTTTCAGAAGCCAGCAACAGAGGCACATAACATACCGATTCATATTGTACATTTCAGAAGCAAATAAATATTGTTGTCAAGCAAGCATATGAAACACAAACGATGGTCGCAAATATATCATCAAAATGATAAAAACTAATAACTTGGAAAAGTAAATGGCATAGATGACACATTTAAAAATAACCTGGAAAACAAACGTTCATGGAGGAACATGTTTTACATCAAACGAGTGAGGGAATTCTTGCTCACGAAAGTCATATATACGTTTCAGCTTAGTCTAACTTTAGTGGACCGATTTTTCAGAAATATGAATTCTAGAATTTGGCAGTATTTTACTACAATGTTATAAGAATTGTGTTCGTTTTTTTCAGATCTGATTGAAGGATAAAGACAACACAATATGCATGACTCCAGTTCAAGTTTAAGTTTGCGATGAATATAAAAAAGTAGCTCATATGTAATTCCAAATTGTTAAAATGGTGACATAGTCGTAATTTTAAAATATATCCCGAATGAAAATACACATCATATATGTATAAGTATGAACCTTTTCAGTGAAGCAAAATCTCTCGCAATCATACATACATACATACATACATACATACATACATACATACATATATATATATATATATATATATATATATATATATGTGTGTGTGTGTGTGTGTGTGTGTGTGTGTGTGTGTGTGTACTTGTTGTTTGTGGATAATAATTGTCAGATATCGCCGTTACAAACGTCTATTATTTGATACAGGACTAGACCTTTCCCCCAAAACTCTATAGTCATCCTTGGCGACTCAGCCTCGATAGAGCATGCGAATAGTGCCATTGGGGCGTTGCATACTCTGGGGTGTAGGCATCGTCTGCTGCTGCTGTGCAAGTCTATACGCGATTGACAATCCCTCTTTCTTTCTTTCACGCTTCTCTGCCGCCAATTGGACTCTCTTCGCATCAGCGACTGATATGCTCTCGTTTACCGACAGTATCCAAGTGACTCGGTCCTCGGCCAGAACTTCTCAGCCATCAGGTGAAATGTCGCATGAATTCCTGTCCTTCTTGCACACATTCTTGAAACGGAGTGAGAGACGGCCGATTCTTCTCGAGCCATTGGCCAGTTGTCCAAATAGAATGTCCTTCGGCTCTGTGCATTAATAGTTACCGAGTACAAAGTCAGCTTTATATATAAATTTGCCTTACCAAATCAAATTAGGGTACTGAAAAATGTAAGGAGATCTCAAATATGTCTAGGGTGAGGCGCAGGGTCAAACATTGTCAACCCTCCAGGGATAGCGTCATGGGTGGATAATGGTAAGGAAACCTTTCCAAAATTATTCGATGATTAAAACAGGCATTGGTTTAAATATATATGTACATTACTGGTGGCTTCATTTGTCGCAAGTATCATTTTATCGACTTATCTGATGCGTCGTCGGTAGCATTCGATTCTCAACAAGTCAAGTGTTGCCTCCTAATTTCAATTCAGTAAGTTATAAGAGGACTCATGACAAAAAAAAAAACGGAAAAACCTGTAGTGCGTTTGTGCATAAATATCACATAGAAAAATTGCGATCTTCGATATCATTTTAAAAGCATTTAATTACCTTTCAATTTATTGTATTAAAGGAACAGTTATGTTACATTGGCAATTTGAACACGTACTATGGACTGCAGTGTGAATACAAACTGTTTCAAAAGAATGAGACACTGAACAAACATTTGATCGATTTATATTTACTTTTATACCATATTCGATACCAAATATTACGTATACTCGTCATACCCTTAATTAAGAAATTGAATTGGCTTACGATGTCGATACGATTGAATTCAATTTTCTATGTTTGATGCATTGTGTGACCGTAATGTTAATATTGCATGCAATCTACATCTATTTTAAAATATCGTGTTACAATTAAATTTATTTTAAAGCTCTTTGTTCAATATACCTGACATGAAAAAACCTTGGCATTTAAAACGTTGTTATAAAGCAATTTGAAACACAAATAGTTTTGGCATATCAAATTGTGATCCTCCATTAGTGAAATAATACGAATATGTAAACATTCTTTAAACCGCAGACCTATATATCGATGATGAATGTCTGTTCATTTATTAATCACACATGTCACATGAAAATAACGTTAAAAAGTATCAGCAGTCCCTAGAGTTTTAAATGATATTAGAATGATGTACAATTTCATCGGAATTATTTCTTTTCATTCCTCTTTCGTGCGTAAAGGACAATTTAAGCATACATCTGGAGTGAGAGAGAAAAGAAAATGAGCTGGAAATGAATTTTAGAACAACATATGCCAAGTAACGTACTGTAGTCTGGTTCGTCTCAACGATATGTCTATGATGTACTTGGAATCTGTATACAGTGTTCATAATATCAATGATACTTTGTTGCGATAATCAGTTAATCTATGCCTATCGATTATTAATTATTAAATATAAAAATGTCCAAACAGTTATACCCGCTCGTTTGCTTTTAATGAAACATTTATACATCTCGTGGATATCATTGATACAGCGTACATCATAATTATCATTATCATCAGTCTCTTCACCTAGTGTGGCCATTGATGCACTGCCCTGCGGAACATATGACCAGTTTCCTCCACTTGTATCGATCATGTGCCATTGCCTGTGTCTCCACAAACTTTTTCCTGGTCCATTCTGTGATGTTGTCAGTCTACTTAGTTCACTGTCTACTCCTTCTGCCACCCTGGACGCTGCCTTGCAGTACTGTTGTGCGTAGAATGTTGGCTATAGTGACATGGCCATACTAATTCTTCATAATGGCCTACTTTATGTCTGATGGTCTTACGCACTTCTTCATTATGATGTCGTCCATGTAAGAGATGTAAAGGATGATTCTGTGTCATCTCATTATAAGTGCCTGGATTCTTCGTTTTAATTCTGCTAGGACCCAGGCCTTACATGAATACCAAATGACTGAGATGACTAAAGCTCTCAATAGTCTGATTTAGTTTTCAGACATATATTCTTGTCTCTCCAGACGGTTTTAGCTTTGACATAGCTGTCGTTGTTTGTGCTGCTCGTGACTAAATATATATATATATATATATATATATATATATATATATATATATATATATATATATATATATATATATATATGATGGATAACAACATTTCACTGCTATTTTGTTCGCATACTCTATCCATTTTCTACTCCGTAGCGATTTAAAAATATAGCGTATTGACAGAAAAAGTATGCAAAGCCAAGTAATTTCATTCAATGATTGATCATTTCTAATGTGGCAGTTTCAATGGTGACCCTAACATTGTCGACATTTTGACGTTTCCAACAAAACGGAATCTTCCGATGTAAACAAGATTTTTGCCATGTTTCAGCACACCAGAAAGCATATGATTGCCAGTATAACTGGTCAAAGAAGAACCTAGAACACCCCTGATCAAACGTTTCACACAACCAAGCTACTGGTAAGCGTTTCACATAAACACATTGGCCGAATCGGAGACTCTAACCCATGTGGACCAAGGTAAGGTAGCAGTGAGGTAAAGACCAAATACCACTGAGCAGCGCTGGGCCAACCGAGGCCCCTCAGAGGAATAGTATCTCGAATGTTTTTGCATAGTTCAACTTTGCATTATATTTCATTGATGTGTAGTTACATCAGTCGTGTTAAGATTTGTGGAACTTTGTCTTGTAGGAAAGTTCTATTTTACATACCTAGAAGCGACGAGTTAATACTTTTATATGTGTAAATATTATCACATTGTTTCAATCTTTCATTTCTAGTATAGTTTGATCTCTATATTCGCTTGATCTAACATATTGCATATCAAGTGTTTCTCAATCAAATATGGAAATAAGTGAGAAAAAGCATTTCAGACAATTATTAATTCATAATTCTTTCGTTTTATTTTAAATAAATTGTTATTTGGCAACAAATTGTACTGCTTGGAATGTGGTTATGGATGTTTGGTTTACACAGTCTTTATATTTTTACTTCATATTTCATTTACTTGTCTCCATGTTTTCCGTTTATATTACATATTAAGATAACATACAGTCTCTACCGGCACGGCAATCAACGTATCAAGGAAGTAGTCCATGTTTAAATAAATACATGATAAGATAAATCGATTACATTATCTTGACATGTACCTGCAACTGAAAACCTACTATGTACATGCCTAAGTAAATAACAACCGTAAATCTCCACAAATACGTCTCAATTACTATCATCTTTGAAATCTCATAGAAACATTCAGCAGTAAACAATATATATATATATATATATATATATATATATATATATATATATATATATATATATATATATATAAGTCTTACCTGAAACATTGTCGTCTTCGTTCGTTGTTGCTCTAAGACACGACACAAAAATGGAGGCAGAAAAGGACGATTGTATTTTCATATTGCACGTAGCAAAGATGATGCATACTGTATATCTTCCGGTAATGACGTGTGTTGATGTGTGTAAATCAATATTATGATATTGTTAAAAATGCGACAGCGATATGTTATGCACAGTCGATATTGCACGATGACACATGATAGAATGTAGATATATCAGTAGAATGATAATACTTAATGTGACATAAATTATCTGTCAAATACCTTTGACTGAGTCATGAAACCCGACAACCTTAGCAGAACCTTGTGCTACAGTCTGATGGTCAAGAACTGCACAGGATTGAGGATCCTCAGATAACAAACCTGCAAATGTGGAATATGTATATATCACATACATTAAAAAAACATGGCAAATAAATTGTTGGTATAAAGCAAATTGATAAACCAATTATATTAGTATATAAAATTGTATTCCTTCATGGCACAATAATACGAATATATACAGATTTTAATCGCAGACCTATGTATTTCTCCTCATTCATTAATCATAAATGTCATATAATACTAATGATATAGTATTAATAGTATCTGGTTTCTAAATGATATTAAAATGGTACACAATTTCATAGAAATCCTTTCTTTTCTCCATTCTCCTCATGTGCGCAAATGATAAAAAAGCACACATCTAGTGTGAGAGAGAAAAACATAATGCGCTGGGCAAAAACATTAAACTTGAACTTGTACCAAGTAAACTACATCAATCTGGTTGGTGGTAATGGTATGTTTACGTACTCCATGGTATCTATCTGCAGTGTTCATACTACATAGTTGCAATCGCCAGCAACACTAGCCCTATACGTTAAATGTGTATGTTACGAGGCATACATACTTTATTGTGCTTGAATCCTTTGCTGTTGTTTCTGAAACCTATGATATAGTTCTGATATAGATCATTAATGTTTAAAGATAATAGTGTCGAAAAGATTGGCCCCTTCAATTCTCTCTCTCTCTCTCTCTCTCTCTCTCTCTCTCTCTCTCTCTCTCTCTCTCTCTCTCTCTCTCTCTCTCTCTGGATTACCGTAGCTAGAAATGGGCAAGAAGCCATGAAACTACGAGCGTTGGGGATTTTTCCTTGTGTCACATGACCTTGTTTTTGGACCTATGAATGATGCTAATGTTAGTCAAGCCATCTAAAAATAAACACTGATAAAGACAAGAATCAAATTATCAATTTTTGTCATCATCATCATAATCATAATCATCATCGTCGTCCTCTTCGTCATCGTCATCATCATCATCATCGTCATCATCATCATCATCATCATCATCATCATCATCATCATCATCATCATCAGTCTCTTGACCTAGTGTGGTCGTTGAGGCATTGTGCTTTTCTGATCAGTTCCTTCTAGTTGTCTAGATAATGTGCAAGTGTCTCCTTTTCCTGGTCCATTCTGTGATGTTGTCAAGATGACCTTACTAGCTTGACTGATCAAACTGATAGTTCAGTAAATGTTATAAAGCTGGAGATTGCCTTTTATGGAGAGTGTTATAATTAGTGACTGGGTCCACTCGTATGGCATTCGCCTATCTGCTATGGTTTGTTGCAGATTTTTGTTAGTAGCTCTATCACTGATTCCCCACCATTTTTGATACGTTCAGCTGGGATGTTGTCTACTACATCTGCCTTCACATTCGTCAGTGCTCTAATTGCTGACTCTACCTGTTCTATGAGAATGGGGGAAAGCATCATCATTTGTGGAGTTTGGAACTGCAATCACCTCTTGGTCTCCTGTAAACGGATGAAGCATTTTCCATTTTCGTCTTGAATGGTACTGTCTCTTGCTTGCTTCTGTCTGGTGAGGTCTTTCACAATTTGTAGATAGATAGATAGATAGATAGATAGATAGATAGATAGATATTGCCATGTAGTTTTAATTTACTTTCTTAGTCCCACCTGTGTCCATAAGAAATTGAGGATGATGTTTTATGCTATCTGCATTTTGTCTTGTTAGAAAGTTATAAACAGTTTGTTTCTTTGGGTTTATGTTCAAAAACCTAACCTTAAGTAGAAGGTTCTGGAAACCAATTTATTTATGAATTTGATAGCAAAATGGCATATATTCTGGTCTCGATATTGTGTCTTAGGTTTATATATACATGTCTGAATATCATATACTTAAATATTTTATCTTAATATTAATCATTTCATTATGTTTTTATAATATGATTGGAATTACTTATTTAAATCATTCATATGAATTAAAATGGGCTCTTTGACTGGATTAACACTATGTGTTGATTATTGTGAATTCATATTTATTCAAATTCAGTATAGATGATATCCTTGTAACACACAACAAACGTAAGTACGTTTTCATGGCTATGGTGTGTAAGCACATTAATGACAATTGGAATCTATTTGGAAAACTAGAGACTTTTAGACTTTTCATTTTATAACTTGGATAATTAAATCTAATTGTTATAATTTACGTATCTTCACGTTTTCGCCATTTGTGTTACATATTATAAGACCATCGTCACAGCAATGCATAGCTGCTTAACGTTTATCAAACAATTATTTTTTTTCCGTAATGTTAAATCTTTTTGAGAAGAATCATATAACGTTTTGTGTTTCAGGTTTTCTTTTCATCACTCTGATCCTAGCTTTAATCATTTTGAAGAATATTAAATATCTTTCTGTGTTGAAATTATCTTCAAACGTACTAGATCACTTTAGGATCAAGTTAAATGTGTAATGATTATCTTTTCTTATGAGGTTCTTTAGTTCCCAAAAGAATTACAAACGAGCTTCATTTCAATGTGCAGAGTAATATCGACACAACAAAGAAATTGTTCGAGGTGTCCGATACAATAGCATAACACTGATTAGGACAATCTAGGCTTGATATTTGTAAGTTACCTGTACAAGAGTGGTAATACTTATATTACAGCTACAGTGCATGCAAAGCAAAAAAGTCATTATCATATTTACATTATGTATCAATCAATATAAAGTTACCCAAAATGATAAACTAAAGTTCCATTTGTGCGCGCTTCTATATGACAATAGTTCGTTCAGTCAATGATCCGGTAAGCAAATTTTCTGTTTGAAGTCTATGATAACATTGTTGTAGTTGCTTTAAAATAATTGAGTAAAAGTTATGTGTACCTGAAGAAATCCGAGTTCTTCTAAACCTTTCAACAATCTGAAATATATAAAAAAAATTGCGAAATACAATAACGTTTTTTTCTGTGGGTATTTTCTAAGAAACCACACCCTTATTCATATATATAAACGAACAGTTATGTGAAATTCGCTGCATATGCAGTTCGCTAAAAATCAAACACCGGATTTAGATATTTCTTTTAGCATGGTATTTATATGCAACGAAGATTTAATTTTATAACCTTGGATTCAATAAGAAAGAGACCTGTAATGAATGCAAAATAGATAAGAGATAGCATAGATCGTTGCCATATAAGGTATGTAGTGTTTGCAGAATGCAAAACCAAAAATGAATAATTGCATATAAACGACGTGGATATGCTAGAATGTCAGTTATATTGCTTTAGTTTGATTTAAGTAATTGGCATATCTTACCAATTCAACACATTTCGGAATCATGTCCTGGCTGGCACAGCATAGTTTATCCTCTCCTTGCTGAAAAGACAGATTGCGAAAGTTTTCAGTGTCTTCATCCACACTCAGTGAAAGATTTTGACATGGAATACCGTATTGCTTTCTCGAATCTGACTCTGTCTCGGATTTTTTTTCATTTATCCAGAAGTGGCAGATTACAATCAGTACCAATAACAGGCTGACCGAAATGATCAGTTCCACGATGACAAGCCTACCAGTCATGCTTGTAACCTTTTTCTCCTTGATTGCTGTTGCCATCGTTATGTGTTTATAGCAACATGCTACATAAATTAGACAGGTTCTTTCTCCGACCAGCTAGAGCCATATAACGTTTTTCAATACTGTTGATTTTAAATTAAGACCCAGCCGGCATTGATCCAGGCCAGGTAAAATACAATCTTCCCCTTAACGTATTTTAAACATTTTGTTAAGTATCAAACCATGCAATGAAAGCTTGACTACTTCCTTATTCAATAGGTATTAATAGGTGTGTTAATAAAATTTAGACGAACTCATAGCGATAATATACAGTATGAGTTTGTACTATCTATGCCATTGCGAGATAAACAGCCGGTGTTGAGTATTCTATTTGATAAAAGGTCAACACCGATTGGTAAGGATTCGGGCAAAATATAATACAATCTTACTATTGATCAGCTTGGTTGTGTGTTTATCAAAATTTGATGCTTTGCATTTCTTAAACGAAATGCAATTTTATCACTTCGGAGGAAAATATAAATGTATCGAAGAAGTTTATAGACGCATTGGTAATAGGTAAACGATATAAGACATACAAGAGGTAAATGAATGGATACTATCTAGAGCATGAAGCCTTACAATTACATTCAGACGTTTCTATGTTTGTCAAGCATATTCATGCCCCTGACGAGGATGTAATGAATCGGGTTTATTTACTCAATGATTGCTCGAACTTCACCTTGTGTTATGAGAAAATCCAGCAAAGTTCGCTTAGCATACGACGGCAGTGACTGATCCTCATAAGACATAAACGCTAATGATCATATAGTAAGAGACCAGACGCATTCACCAGAGAGAGGGAAAAGATATTTAAATTTGATGATCAAGTACAAAAAGAAATATTTTTACCTTTGGCGGAATGAAAAATGCGACACATGGGAAATTTTGTGGTATTTGTTCGGTAAGATGAGCTAGGGTACATAGCAAGACCCACATTAATATCGAAAACAACACTACATAACATCAGTGCGTTAAAAGCGTGCTTAATGTTTATATGGCACAATACACTGAATTTAACGTTGATGTTTATTATAATAATAGGTTGATTTTCAGCATTGATATTCTATATTGACATTGATCAATATGTTTTCAAGGTTTTACAAAAAATAGTTCCGAGGTCAGATCTCTAGATGCAATAAATAAGACTCCTCAGAAAGTAAGTGTATGATTTAATTGTATTATTCCGCTTTTCACATTAATTTGTTTAAATACTATCTAATATTCTCTGTTACGTGGAGACAGTATAAACCCAAAATACTGTATCAGTCGTTTCATGCACATCGTACGTCAGCATTATTAGATTTGAACAAATCGACTGTTCTTCCTCTCATTATTTAAAATGGCAATCATCGAGATCTTAAGCGAGATAAATTGTGTATTTAACTGATAATAAACATGCTTATAATTACAAATTTATGAGACTGCAGATGAAAACACATGGCGAATTGGGCTTAATCATTAGTCCTCAAAAATGTTTGATTTAGTTCGTCACGTGTATGTGTCTTTTCCCATCAGTGTGGTTAGCTTCAGTTGCATCGAATTACCTAATGCTTTTATTTGTTGGTTCTTAGTATTAATATCGTTCTTCTTACTAATTTAACGTCAGACCGTTCGGTTTGTACTACAGTTTATATTTGGAAGTTGTTTAAAAATCTCTTACAGTTGTTTAGATTTACATTTTCATTGCAAAACATTGTGTTTAAGTTGTATGGAAACGGTTTTTATTTCCCTAGGTACTTTATTTTTCTTTGGATTGTAGCATCAACTTCAGTTGGGTGGTTAGACTTGTATATTTGGGTGTCATCAGCGTACAGTTGGTGAGACAATGTGATGATATATGATACCTGAGAGCGGTAGAGTGTATAGAATGAAGAGAACAGGTCCAATAATACACCGCTGTGGAACACCAAAATGTATCAACTGGGCTGGAATGTCATTAAATACTTTCGTTTGAGTTATTTCTGCACTGTGGCAAGGGCGATATGCAGACTGTACATTGCTAAAAAAGACTGTTAGAATTAAAATGAGATATAAATTGGGTTAGAACAGCTTTTTCTAAGATGTTTTATATGAATGAGAGATTAGTTCTCAAATCGTTATGGTCAAGTGTTCGTTTCTTCAGCAGCGGCTTTACGATGGCAGTTTTAAAAAATTATGGGAATTTCATGGATGAAAGAGTCATTAATAACATCAGTTAGTGAAAGAAATATTGGGTCTATGCACTCAAGCAGCAGTGATGCTGAAATTGGATCAAGTTCACACGACTTTGGTGCACACTTCATCACGATTGTCTTACTAAATCCATACAGACAGGTTTAAATGCTCCTAATGGTTGTAGCTGAAATTCTGTATCATAACTGTATGGTGACAAGTCAATTGAAATTGTTTTGTCAAGAGAATCTCTAATGGTTTGTACGTTGTCACAGAAGAAATTTGCAAATAGGTCTGGAAGGTCTACTGGAGAGAAGGTAGTTGGAAGTTGTGTACATTTGTTCCTTGACATTAGTTTGTTAGTTATGTCGAATAGCTATTTGTAACTGGAACTCTCCGTGATCTTAGTACTGTAGTTGGATAATGTTGCTAAATGGACAATGTTTGTGATGTTTTACTTAGCGGCTTCATAGATTTGTTTATGAATAATGAGTCTGGTGGATAGCCAAAAGCATCTCTGCTTTTTGACGATGTGCGAAGCTGATACCTAACACTGCTATACCATGGATAACTCTTTGTTATTGATACTCTGCAGTTGATGGTTGGAGCATGTTGTTCAAGCAATGAACGCAGGCAGTTATTGAGTTGTTCTGCTGTAGGATGTAAGTTCTTTGGTTTTCTTGGATGGCATGCATTAATTTGGTTCTTATTATCATAAAGAGGTTTCTCTTAGTAGCAAACAATGGTGGAGGGTTGGGGCCTGATACGTCAAGATGGCATATACATGTAATTCAGAGGCGATCTGATGCAAGTTCGTGGAATACAAGGGTGTATTGCAGAATAGTATCATCAGTTCTGTGAAGAAATTAGTCTACAATGTGACCATGTTTATGAGTGGGTTGGTTAACTGACTGTTTAAGGTTGAAAACATGGATGGAATCTAGGAGTTTTGACGTGTATACGTTTCTAGGACAGTCATAGTGAAAGTTAAAATCTCCAAGAATAAATAGGTTGCCACCTATCGAATTTCGGTACTACAAGCGATTCGGAAACTGCTTCAAAAAGAGAGATTCAGTCAGCTTGTTTTTTCTACTAGGAGTAGGGCGGTTGAGACAAAAAATATGGACTGATCTTTGTTCCAGTGTGTGTGTTGTTTGAACAAGTTCAAACGATGTGTGGCAGAAATTGAAGGTAGATGTCTCTTCCTTAGCCACATTCAGGAGGATCTGGGCAAGGGAGTGTGGGTGCGCAAATCATGACAGTATCTCCCTTCTCCCATCAGATACTTTTAAGGCATGTGGAGATGGGCGAGAGGCAAATTAGCATATGTGGATCCAATATTGGCGCTACTATGAATTGCATTGCTGAGCCAAGATGATGCCACAAAGGTGGCAAAATGTTTTTGCTACAGTCTCAATAATCTATTTGTGTGGAGAAAATTGATTGACTTTCTCAAGAAGGAATGAAAGTATGTCTTGCTGAACATTCAATGGTGACTGATACTGAGAATTCAACTGATGTGCTATTTCATGGCAACACAGATGTAGCAACTGCTATGCGGACAGACGTCTACAAAGCCGGAGGATCGCACATTGCACAGAAACTGAATGTAAATTATCAATAGATTTGGTCTCAATTACCTATTTTTCAGGACATCTTTGACAGCTTAGAGATCTCCTGGCTTTCGATAGGAGGCAAAATTCTATTAGAAATTCTGCCGAATTGTCATTTCCTTCGTAGCCAGCAAGGACTATTGTCAGAGGGTCCTTGTGATTACTAAAAGGACCATAAATTACAGATATGGTGTTTCCAGCTCGATAAAACCAAGAAAAATGCCGAGAACAAAACTTGTATGCGACATCAGTCGACATAACACAGATCTTTATCATTGCAAGAAGTTAGATATCCCCTCCAGATGATCGTGACAAACTGTTGGTTCCCAGCTAAATTCATGGCAATGGTTTGTTATCTCGATGATAGCAAGCTCTCTGTCGTGGTAGACAACGACGAATCACTTGAACTATCCATAGTCACCGGTGGACGCAATGAAAAAACTGTGTTTACCTCAGCTGCAGTATTGTGTACTCTGCCGAGTTTATAAATGACTTATGTGATTGAGACACGAGGATTGACATCATATATTACGCTGATTGCATGATGTTCAATCTGAGGAGGCTGTGGGAAAAGATGAAGTTCCAGGATGTGGTTGTGCATAATCTCATCTTGTTCTTGAATGAAAAATCCGAATCTGGCGTGGAAAGGAATATGGACCGTTTCCCTTGTTATGTGTCAGCTTGAGGCAATTGCGGTCTTTCAGTCAGGATCAAAGTGACCTGATGCACTATCATGTACCATGAATGCTTTATGATTTGTGAATAGCTGAATCTTCCAGGCAGTGAACACATTCCGCTACCTCGGCAATGCAATATCACGTGCAGTACATGTCTATGTCGAAACAGATGTCGAAACAGATGCACGAATTCTAGATGTGATCTTTTGGAAACTGTGTGAGCGCAGAATTAACAGTTGTCAAACCACGTCAAAGGTCTTTGATGCCACAACGATGGCAATGCCAATGTAGACGTTTGAAATCTGAACTCACTACGACGCCATGCCCAGAAGGTGAGCCACTGTTACACCGGCTGTCTGTAGAAACGGATGAAGATAAGATCGCAAGACAATATCATAGATATTGTCATTACAAGTAGGGGTTCGTCACCATAATGTCAAACGAGCGACTACTATGAACTATCGTCTACAGCGATCTGAAAGTAAAAGGGTGTGACCCGAAAGAGGTTAGAGGATAAACGTTTTAAAGATACCATCAATTCATCCTTGAAACAATTTAATATTGATCTAACACAGGATCGTTCTACATGGCGCAATCTCACCCGTACTGGAGTATTATATTATATGGTGAGGCGAATTACAGAGGGACTATGGAAGGTCAAGTAGCCTAAATCTTGGAAAAGCAGTAAGTCCTCTATTAATCTAGCAATGCCAGTGAGATTTCGTGTTTTTATGCCACAGAACTTCCATGGCACATATCAACCTGAACTGCCCTTCACGCATTTACAAATACCAATGTGATGATTCTTTAAACTCGACAGAAGAACAAAACCAACACTAATGATACCAGTTAGTACACTCAATGCACGATTAAGGTCATCTGTATTTAGTCTGATACAATTCAATTCAATGGAGTTAAATTAGGTAACGAAAAGTAATGACAGCTAATAAGATTTTACAATTCGATATATAATTTATTTCATAAAAAAGAAAGTGAACAACTAATAGCAACCTACTGTATGGTTAATGCAATCCTAAATAGTCCTTAATGTTATATTACAAAGAATATCGAGCAATCCAAATGAATTCCAGGGGTAAACCAACATTTAGATCATAATATTATGGTGATGTTTGATACATCACAATTATTATAAAATGTCTTTAAATGATTACACTAAAATGCAACACTGTTACTAAATCCAAATATTCAGAACACGTTCAATTAAAATGAATAAATAAAAACACTGAATAAAAGCAGTTAAATATAACTACTAGTTGTATTTTCTAATACTGATGATAATGCTCTAAGTAACTAATTTTAGTGAACCATCTGTTATATCAAAAGCTGAGACGCAATACAACCAGCCTTTGCAAGTAGCACTTGCCATATTTCAAAGACACAAATAGTTTTTCCCAAAGAATCCGTGAACTTGAGAGTTGAGTACATGGGTATCCGTTTGGGTCCGTTTTTGAGGTTCATTCTTACAAAGGGCTAAGTTTACACTCAATATTAATGGCAACACAGGTATGTCACAGTATAACCGTCTCCAGATAAAAGGAGAGATTTATAAGATAGTGACACAGATCGCAAATTGTCTATGAATAATCTTATATAAAATATTACTCTTCATTACAGCTTGAATATACTGCAATAGAGCAGACTACACAGTATCGTCTCATTATTTACAATAGATCTTTTTAAATTCATTCTGATGAAAATGAAACAATTTATTGCAATAAATAATAATTATTTCTTTGTCAATTTCATATAATATCCATATATTAAATGTGATAACACCTCATTACTAAGCGACGTTTTCTGTTGTTATTTTTCTTTGCTCACACGCATAAGCTGTGTACTTTAGATTCAACGTTCACACCACAGCTCTCATAAACATATGTGTATTCATGAACACTAGTGAAGAGTTCTATTTTCTTTAAAGAAAAATATTGGGTTAGAAAAATAATGTACCTTGGAATTTTGGTCCGAGAAAAGGAGGTTACATTATATATCATCAGACTCGAGCAAGCCTCGTCTGGAGACAAATATTATGTGACCCTTTGACTGAGATTATAAAAGTAAGTATAAACCTTGAGCTAAACCTTTTATTATGTAGAAGAAATCTGTTTTGACGGCGAAATAATCAAATCAAATATCATCTCTCTCTCTCTCTCTCTCTCTCTCTCTCTCTCTCTCTCTCTCTCTCTATATATATATATGATCTTAATAAGTTTTAAGGGTTTTTCACAGCAAATGTTTGACTTCGAGTAATAGTTGAAGTTTTGTTTAAAGGAATGTAAACAATTCAACATTCATGATATTTGTGGTGGGCCTAGATTTTAAACAAAAATAAATGCCCTACTCCTCGTTGACATTTTTGTTGGTAGAATTCTGATTGCCATAATCTTTGTGGTATGCTTTTATATTTTGCCAGTGCTAAAATAAACCTGTCGCATTTCGTACCAACGTTAAACGTGGACTATGTCGACTTTTTAAGATCATAACCAAACAATCTCCTTTGAAGGTTTGTGATTGTACAAATGACACGGATATCTGTGAAAAATAAAAGAAATATTTGAAGCAATACACAACCACATATGTGTCAGTAGAATGACTCCATTCTAGGGGAACAAAGTGGCCATAGCTATTGTTGGTACAATGTGGAATGAGGTAATGGTAGTTATATTGTTTTCAATAGATATTTGTAGTTCTAAAAATGAGTTTCTAAATAACTCATTTAAAGCTCGTAACTGTTGCGATAAGGTCAAAGATATGTAAATTAAATATGTAGTTATTTTCTATAATAACGTCATAGAATTTGTTGCATTGTTGAAGATATTCGTTTTAATGGTTTTTCACATAATGATTTCACATATTGAAAAGTTAAAAAATAAAAGATTAAAAGGTCTAATAAATTATTTGTTTGTTCATGTGGAAAGCGTGTGTTATTTTAATTGTCGTTTTCATGGCTGACACATTTTTGGAAATATTCGAAGTTCAATATCGTGTATAGTCAAAGAAAATGTCCTATAATAAAGTTTTTCTCCTGACTAGAATGTAAAATTAAACAAAGAAAGATACCATTGGCATGCAGACGTGGAAGCTTATCAAAGCATGACTTTAATAGGAATCAACCTGTGATAAAGCCATTATATAGACAAATAAATGCAATACGATGGGAATAAAATTAGAAAGCCAAATTGACAAAGCCAACCTTTCAAAAGATACATGAAAATAACATTAAAACAATATTTCATCCAAACATCTGCAATGCGTTTTCCTTCCACTTTTAGGTACAATTGTTTTTAAACTTATCTAATGCAAGTGCACAAACACGTGTACCGATGTTTTGAATCTGAAATCGTTAAATATAAACAGATGATGGATTATACAAGCGTTGAACTGCACATAATTTTGTTGAGGTATTATAGACTAATGTTCTTGTTTTTTTACCAATGTTATGAGTCTCAAATATATTTTTATAATCTAATTATAGCAAGTGTCATTCCGTCTTGTCATAATCAAACTTATATACAAAAAGCAGTTTGGTAAGTTATTTAATTTATGATATAAGTCATTCGTTCATTTCAATTACATTGTAAATGGCCTTGTACCATATATTTGTTTGATGAGAAATAATCGTGCGACGATATTATACATTGGTCCTTGCAAGGTACTGTCAATATCAGGAGTCGTTAAATCTATATTCATAATCTTATTATAGCAGGTGTCATTCAGACGTTCCTTAATCAAACATACCAAGGTCTTTATTATTTATAAAAAGCAGTTAGATAAGTTCTTTTGCTTCTGATTTAATCATTTCGTTCTCTCAATTGCATTGTAAATGTCTTTGTACGTATTTGTAATGCTCAATTGCATGTAGCTGTAATCTTAAATATGGTTCTAAAGCATGCGCAATGCAATTATCTTCTATGGGCAATCAGCTCAGAAGGAGATATGTTAGAGCTTACCTTGATTCGAGTACTTGATTTGTTACTGACAATGCCTTGATAGGGAATTATATTAATGTGTGGATAGCTCTATAGATGGTTCATTGGGTACATGCATAGTTAGAGAACTGGACAATTTGTTTCGTTTAATAAAATTAAATGTTTAGGTTTAGAAAAGGTCATGTATCAGTAAAAGTCACCGAAATTTACCACGATATTAAGCACCAAACGATTTTCGGTACAAGTTATTTTATATTCCAGATCTTACGAAAGTTATACAAACTGTGAAAATTAATAGGCAAATTTCTTAGCTGAAGGATGAACCTGACTCTATAGTATTTACAAGCTATTTGTCTTTGAAACAAAGAAGAGTAGACTAGAATCCCTGTCAGACAATTCAAGATTACCTTTTACCACTCTGTCTGGATCTAGGAGACTGAGTAGCAAAACGAGGATTATGATGATCAATACTTCTTGTATCATCTCTCTTTGACATGGTTCTAGTAACGGTTCAAGCAGGGTATTACCCAAAGATTTCAATTTTAGTAGGATACCCTTTACTTTATCCAAACAAGGCCTGTTAGTTTCAGGTGGATTAACCAAATTATTATCTCATGCTAGTTCATTACCAAGTAGTAAATGAATACCCTGAATGGCATAGAAATAACGTTCCAGTGGTCACAGGTCCTGAGACTAAGCATGCTGACGAATTAACACAATGGTGCTTTGATTTTGTCGCTTGTTTATTCAACTTGTAGCAAACACAAATAGCAAGGCCTTTGTTCTTACAACAAGTACACATACGAAGCGCTAAGGATTTCAACTCAGTCTTTCAGAATTTTGAGTGTAAAACGTTGTGCCAAATTAAGATTGTTATGTGCTCGTTTGAGAGTATAATGGCTTGTTTGTTGTTTGCTTATCGTAAGAGCAGCATTTTCTAAAGTTTTTATTTTAAGCTCAACAAGGTGTATTATATCGTCATTATGGAGGCAATAATTGCACGTTTAAACTAATATAAGTTTTCCGAAGTTATCGTATAGTCTTAACCAAAGGTCTTGGCTGAGCACAACCTATCAAATAATTTTCCTTTTTATCTTGCTAAAGAAAACGAGGGTTTGTCTATATTCTATTTTCTAGTTCCCAAACCGTTGTCGATATGTCGCAGGTATCAATTGATAACCATTCGAAATACTTCTATTAACCAGACCATAATTGGCACTTTGTTGTACTGACAGTGAAGTAAACATTTCACTAGCTTTGCCAATACGTACACTTTGAAAAATTAGATTCCAATGCTCCTTGCTCATTTCAAACTCTCAGCAATGTCCTTTTTTAAAAAACAAGGAAATTATATATCTACCGTATATTTCAAAGAAGGTATTAACCTAAATAGTTCTGGTAACATTAAAAACTGAACTTGGATGGAAATGGGGTGGGTGTGCTTTACACTTTTCAGCTCTAATTCTATAAGTCTAAATTGCATTTGTATCTCTTCTTATTTCATTTTCGCTTACCTGTTCTCTCTCTCTCTCTCTCTCTCTCTCTCTTTCTCTCTCTCTCTCTCTCTTTTATCTGGTAATTTATTTGTTTCAATTTAATTACTTTCATTTCAAAGCCCGATGCATAGTTACTAATCAAACCTGATGCATTTTTATCCATATATAAGACCAAATATCTTTAATTTCTTGCTTCGTTAAAAAAAAAGAAGTAGCGCCTTAGAAAGATCATATTTTCAGGTAAGCTGGAGGAATTAATCCTTTGAGATGGATATTAGCCCTTCATGGGTAGTATGAAAAAGAGAGATCTTAACATTCTAAACGTTTGCTGGTTTTACCATAGATTATATATATATAAGGGCTGCATGGGGTGTCCTGGGAGGGGTAACAAACACCTCCCGCTAGCTAAGCAGTCGTACACCTTCCGGGCTAGCTCGCCTGTCTTTGGTCCCCACTTTGCACTAAGCTCTCACCTGTGGTTCCAAGAGAATGTGGCATGCGCAGCGACCACATCCGGGAAAACGGCATCGACTAGCCTGCCTAACCAGGCTGAAGGAAGCTGACTGGTCGCAAACCATCGGTGAGTTAGTCATTGTCTACCTAGCATGTGAAGACCTGATTCTGCAGCCTGCATGGAAGCACCATCAGATGGTCAACAGGCAGAAAACTATTCCCAGCAAGGGATACTTTGTCATCAAATACACTAAACCTTGTCTCCCGCCGTCTCACCGTTGTCGTCACTGCTGAAGCCAAATAGTTTTGATCGTGAGAGTAAGGTTGACGAACTGTGAAACTTTTCATCGCTTAAAAGTAACTGCGCAAGTCATTCTTGTTATCCATCCATTTTCATCACCCACCGAAATCCTGTAGCGACCGGCAAGCGACGAATCGGCAGGTGTGGATACAATGGTAGGCGTAGCCGCACACCTTCACCCAGGCGGCTCAAGCCGTTAGGGTCGTTAACCACTGACATGGAGCAGCAGTGGATTCTGAGCAGCCATCTTTAGGAATGCACTGTTCACTTCCATGACATGAGTAAGGCGTCAAGGTATTGCCCTAAATATTCTCTGCTCTAAACATCCCTTACACAGGATACATCGGCTGGCGACAACCTACTCCAGCGTTCAAAATACCAAAAAGAAATTTACGATTGATCCTCTCACACTTGGAACATGGAATGTACGCACCTTAACAGACATAGACAATGCAGAAGACCCAAGAGGAGAACCGACATTACATAAAAAGGAACTCGCCAGATACAACGTGGACATTCCTGCCTTAAGCGAGACCCTGGACACGGATTGCATGAGAAGGCTAACTTTGCTAAAGGGGTTCCGGTTACACTTTCTTTTGGAGCGGCCGAATAAGTGAACAGCGCCGTGAGGCTGGTGTCAGATTTGCAGTGAATACATCATTGATTGGCAAATCGGCTTCACTTCCAAAGGGACTAAACCACATAATCATGACTATGACATTCCCCCTCTTCTCTGGAAGAAAGCACTTTGCCATCATCAGTTGTTATGCTCCAACCATGACCAACCCAGATGAAGTGAATGTCACGATCTATGAGGATCGTCACTATGTCATTGCCGACGTTCCAATGGCAGATAAGCTTGTCATTCTTGGCGATTGCAATTCAAGAGTAGGCTGTGATTACGTTGCCTGTGATGTAGTGCGAGTAAAGTACCAAGTGGGTCACTGTAACATCAATGGTCTCCTTTTGCTCCAGTCTAGCGCCTAGCATGAACTGCTGATTACTAATACAGTCTGCCGCCTCCCTACCCGTAACCGGACGTCAAAGATGCGCCCGCGCTTAAAACACTGCCACCTCATCAACTACGTCATTGCCAGGAAGAAGGACAGGCAGGATGTGCATGTGATCAAGTAGTTGTTCGGCGCTGACATGCGCATTCTCTGCAAAAGACGCCTACAGGGAAAAAATGCTTCTTAATGACTGAACGTCACCAAACTGAAATGAACAAATTCTAAACAGTCTCTCGGGAATGCCATGGAAAAACGTCTGAAATCCACACAGCTTGAAAATCAGAATGTGGAGACCGACGGGCGACATTCAGAGATCTGATCTACAGCACAGCTTCGGACATCATAGGACCCCTACCCAGAAAGCATCAAGACTCGTTTGATGAGAACTGCAATGAGATCAAGCAGTTACTGGATGAGGAACACCGCCTCCTTCAAACCTACCTCAACAACCCACAGTCCACCTCTAGGAACGTTGCGTACAACAATATGCGCAGAGCTGTACAGCACAAGCCACGTCAGATGCGAGACACATGGCTGAGCACCATAACGGATAAGATTTCAGTGCTAGGCAGACCAGCATGACATGAATAACTTCTACAATACCCTGAAAGAAGTGTATGGATATACTTCCTTTGGATCATCCGCCATTATTAGCTCAGACAGGAACACGGTAATGACTGACATATAGAAGATTCTTCAACAATAGACTGAACGCTTTGGCAGCGTCCTGAATTGCCCTTCATACACCAGTGATGAAGCCACCAGTCGTCTCTCCCCCCCCCCCCGCAGATACCCATGAACAAAGTACTGACCTTTTCTCCATCTACGTCGACTTGACAAAGACCGTTGATACTGTCAGCCAAGAAGGCATGTGGAAGGTAATGGGCAAGTATGGATGACCAAGAAAGTATATATCCATGGTTCAGCATTTCCACGATAGAACAACGGAGAGACATCTGTGCCATTCTCAGTAACCAATTTTGTCTATTTTCTATTTTCCTGTTCCCAGACCTTTGTCGATATCTCGCAAGTATAAATTGATAACCATTCAAAATACTTCTTAGTAGCCAATTTTCTTAAGCAGGTGTGAGTTCTGGCACCGATATTGTTCAGTCTACAGTTCTCTGACATGATGACTAATGCTTTCAGAGACGGAGAGGTTGGCGTCGGCATCAGGTACAGTACAGTTGGATAGCAATTCAATCCCAGGAGGCTTCAAGCAAAAACCAAGTCATACCATCCGGGATCTCTTATTTGCTGATTACTGGATATCAATGCTGGCTTCGAAGCCGACCTGCAATGCAGCTTTAACAAGTTCTCCATTTCCTGCACAAGTTTTGGTGTCACAATCAGTACCAAGAAGACTGAAGTCCTGCTAGCCGGCCCCTTATAAACTTTATGTTGAGACCAACATCGCCGTCAACGTGAAAGCATTCGACGTAAACCCTGATTCCTAAGAGCACAAAGCAAGCGATCGCGTCACATGGCGTTCGTCTGTGCACAAATGCTCCAAGTTGTGCGAATCTAGCAGGACAGCAGCTGTAGATGTTACAACACTAGATATATTATGCGTGGTTATACTCCATATAGGATCAGTTGATCTTTTTTACCACCTTTAAGATCACCAGGTTCATATAAATATCTTACAATTACATTACCTAATATTGGCTGTGTTGAAAAATCACACCGTTGTAGGTTTATGTTTTTTTGTGTGATTGCGTTTACAGATTTTATATTGATTGTTCGAGTAATCTCATTATTTAACGTGGCTATCACACTTGGTAATCTTGGTATCCATATAGCCGATCAACAAGTGTTCGATTAAATCGCTCAACAATTGCCTGATAACGGCCAATTGCAGTATGATCTCGTCTAATGGCGACATTATGTTGCTTCATCAACGATGATACCACACCTTGAAATTCTTTACCAGGATGAACTTGTAATAGATTTGGCCACTGTAAAGGTCCTTGTTGATAAATTCGTTTAAACGCAAAGACTACTTCAGCTGACGTCTTTGTCGATAACGGTTCTGCTTCTTGGTATTTACTTGCAACATCAACTACATTTGTAGTATTTGTCTGTATGATTTTTGACAGTATCGTGTGGGAGAAATAATATATCTGCCTGACGAAGTTTACTAATGGCTGCGTCACCTTTTCAATATCCTTTCTGGGAATAATAAATTGATTCTATTTATAATATTAATTACCAGCTCGTAATGCAAGCTTACTTTTCATCGCAGATTTTATGAACCAACTAGATTATCTTTCTTAGAATGTTTTATCAGTGATGGAATTTAACGCGTGAATAAATTTCACATATGCGATATGTCGTTGTTGAAGATCCTTACTTTTATAAGCAGCATCATGAGCATGACATGCGTTATCGATAGCTATTTTTGGATATTCGCCTGGGTTGGGTTAATCTTGGTTATCAAGTCGGATATCAAGTCGAGTTCCAGGTCTGCAATAAATATATCCTCGAAGATGTTTTTCTCCTGGGTATTTTGCCCAATGAGCCCCTGGGAGTTTTATTAATTTTGCGGCAATATTACCACCATTTTTTAAAACTAGTAAATCTAATTCTTTTGTACCACATCTTGTACATTTACCGGTGAGTGTTTGTTTATTTTATTGTTGTTGTTGCGGTTGTTAATATATCTATTGTGGTACGCATCTTACATTTCACACAATATAAATCCATATTTACTTAGTCTTTTGTATAATATGGATATCACTGACTTTTCCGCGACACGAAAACGAAAATCTGTTTAACGTCATGCGATGTTACCTAATTATATTCGAATGATTATAATTGGTCAATCTGGAAGTGGTAAGACACTAAATCTGAATAATGAAGTAGATGAAATTAAAGAAATTATATTTAGTGGCACCATCTATAGATGATCAACGGTGTTACAGCGTGTTAAAAGATTTTAACGAGAACGCAAAAAAATTGAACGATGATGAAGATGTTATCGAATTTATTGCCGATATCGATGAAGCGCCGAGCGTTGAAGATATTAACGGATCCGTTAACAATTTCGTGGTGTACAACTATGTGTTGTTGGATAAACAGGCAAACCCTGCCCTATCGTATGCAACCCAACGATATACACAAATTCCAAAGGTGATCACGGATAACTGTAATATTCTTACTGTGTGTAATGGAGTTGACTCTCACACACAAACCTGGCGTAACGGTGATATGGATATAAACAAATTAAAAAAATATTTAGCCATGCTCAAAGATTTATAACGGTAAATTCAAATGATCCTCGAACAAGATATCGAATCGGTCTTAATAAAATATTTGATTAAAGCCATAAGAACCGAATAGTGCGCGACGATGGCAAAATACCAACCGGGTTTGCATTTCAATTACGAAATGGTAATTATTTATTTTACAAAATTTGCTATCTGTTGACGTAACATCAAATTTTATAACTATTGGAAAAAAACTCATTTTTACAAAATGGAGGCTTGTAAGAAAGGTGGGGAAAGCTACCTTTCTGGGGTGACATTATGTTGGTAAATAAACGTGTTTTTCATATCGATAAAAGCTCGTTTTTACAAAATGGAGGCTTGTAAAAATAAGTGGGCAAAGCTACGCTTTTTCTTGTCCACTAAAACAGTAACATTAGAGGTTTGTAAGATAATGAGATCTAAAGTATTTGCATTTTCTACAATATAAGCTAAAATTAGGCATACATTATTAGCTGAAGACCATTCGATTGTTTGATTTCTTGCAATATGCCATGCTATCGAACGAGGACTTTCTTCAACACAGATTTTATTATATGTGTTTGCTATCATTATCTCTATCTCATGTGGTTAGGTTCTGTTATCAAAAAAAATATATTGACGTTCCGTGATCTGTAACATTCCTGGTTAAAATTGCACAAAAGAAGCAATCATATTCCATGAGCTGAGGAAATGTTCAATAGGACGTATTGACAATTTACTGAATTTAGCGAAGGATGCTGGCAGAACGTCAACAATTATACCATATAAAAAAAGTGTTTAATGTATCAATTAAAAATAGGTACAGTGTGAAGGGGCAAATATACAGTGATCTAACAAGAATACATTACTTGAGGCCAGAGAACCATTTATGATTAAACTGATAGTTTTAATTAACCATTTGTTTAGAGAGCAGCAGGACGGACTATTAGGGGCACGGTAAATTATTTTCATGGTAAACATGTCACACATCAATATTCGCAGAAAGTATGGAACTTTCAAGCTACCAGGTCAAACTGACCCTTTTTTGGCACCACTGAGAAAAGAGGCAGAGGGATTTGACTCATTGATTACGCTAACTAAAGTGCTTGTTTCCCACACAAAATATCTTAGGTTTTAATTTCGCCTAATTGAACATTTTAATCAGTCTAAGCTTTTCTGCAAAAGAAGTCAGAGTAGGCTCTGGGGGATATGCAAGAAAACAATGTTGTCAAAGGAATCGGACGGACTAATTTGGATGAAAGTTGAACGCAAAGGGAGAAAATACTCCTGAAACCTGTAATCCTGAGACTAGTTATCCTGAGACTTGTAATCCTGAGACGTATAATCCTGTGATGCAATCTTGCGACGTACAATTCTGAGATGTATTATGAGAGTATCCTGAGACGGATTGTTTAAAGTAGCATCCTGATATCCAGGGATCTGAACAGCTACAGTGGAAGTAAAGCAAACCGAGGGACAGGTTATGCAATAGTACAAGAGGTTAATTTCGATTGTTCACTCGATTTTGTGATGAACTAAATCTATCAGTAAACAGATCAGCTATTTTACTTAAAGCCAATTGTGCTTTTCCTTGTAATTTCAGAAAGTTTAATGTTCTAAAAGCAGAGAGATTCCTGATGTAATTACTTCGCATAGCTGTTTTGTGTGTGTGTAGTTGATTAAATTGTTTGTTTACGATTCCAGGTGCTCGTGTTGGTTTGTTTTATATATATATATATATATATATATATATATATATATATATATATATATATATATATATATATATATATATATATATATATATATATATATATATATATATATATATGTGTGTGTGTGTGTGTGTGTGTGTGTGTGTGTGTGTGTGTGTGTGTGTGTGATCAGATCTCTATCTATTTGATCCAGAAGTTCCACCAATTATATTTACTCGAACAGGGTAATAACGTCGAGGGAGGTCAACCTCTAGATAACGAAAACCAAATTAAGCTGGACACCCAATCAGTACAATACTGTCCCCGACATACAGCAATCTGGCATGTTCTTGTTTTTATAGTTTTTGAAACAATGAGCCATATCGCATTATGCCTTGATATTCAAACGAATGTTTGTGAGTTTAGTGTAAGCTGCGTTTAGCCCTTTATGACGCAATAAAACTATAATACATACATTGTAAATTAAATTTTTATTAATAAGTTTTTAGAAGTGAATAATAATTTACCTACTGCCAAACTAGCAATTACTTGACTTCAAAGGTCTAACATTCTATGTTTTAATTATCCTATGCAAGGGTATTTTAAAAAATCTTCATGTCGTATATTTTTTGGGATATTCCATTTTTAGCGGAGTGTAGAATATATGGCAAAGAGATGACACACATTTCCGACGCTTTCAATAATAAACCTAGTCTTACTTCCTCCGGTGGTCCCCTTTCTTCACTAAATTTATTAGCTGTAGTGCAGGTATAGATTCTGCTTCATCTGCTCCCATATTACGTGATGTTTGTTAAAAGACTTTATATTGTCATTGTGAAGTTCCGAGATGTATCAGAATAACATATCATACTTTATGCACAAGTTGGCGTGTGTTTTTCTTCTTTTTAAATGAAAAAATAAATGATGGTCATTAAGAATTTTTCTTCTGAATAATGTTTCTTTTGTATATCGAAATTGTACTAAACATTTTTAGCACAATTAACAAGCTAGATGTCGATATAACGCATGAAACACGCATTTCCAATGGTAGAAATTGAATGTGCGTTTATAACTAGCTATTCACAAAAATGTATTTTTTAGGAAACAAAGTCATGCATTGTTATAAACGGTAAATTGTTAGGACTCTAGTTCGTAAAATCTAATTGAAGAAAGTGACACAAACGATTTACTTAAAATTCAAAGAATAATTTATTTCCCAATAACACAAAATGCTTCTGAATAAAATATTACGACCATATGGTCTTAAGAAAGTAATAAAAAAGCGAATGAGAAGCAAGAAACTTAGTACCATTTAGCAAATACTTTTTTCCATAGAATACAAAGTAAAAATATAAAATACAACTTACATTATTGCGAATTAAAACCAAAACAATTTATAAGTATATGTACAAGTCCTTGTAATTAATGTTCTGAATCAACTTTAGTCGAAATTATAATTAAATCCAACGCGTAGGTGTTGATGTGCTTGTCATGGCCAAAATAATATCAATGCGCCAACCGGTTTTTTGTTGCATCACAATAATTCAGTCCGTAAATTAAATCCTTAGTTGAAATATCTTTATAAGTTCAAGTCTCCATTACCTAGAATGTTTTTTACGTTGAGCACTTTGTATCTCTAGAAAATAAACACTTGAATCAAATAATATGAAATATGTACAGCTCACGATAATCACTTAGAGAAAAATAAATTGTTTATAAAAAATTGTCATTTTTTGTACAAGTTTAGATCAACATACAATATAGGATTATCGATAGTAAAAATGTTTTAAAAAATATATTTAACAACTAAAAAATAAACCGTGCATAGTAAATACACAACTAACAAAGAGTTAAAAGTAAAGATACAAAAAATAATATTTGTAAAATACTGAAATAGAGAAGGCAAAAAACCCAAAATAAATCTTAAAACAATTGTGTTTTATTAACATAATGTAAACGATAGTATTTTCAAAAGGCATTTTTGACCGCCATTGTTCTAATCGACTCTCGAAAGCGAATTGCTTATAACTAGTCTACCTTTTTGCAATATGGCCAATGTAAGCCAACATGGGTTTGTTATGTCATCTATCACAAATTTTAAAATGAAAAAAATGGCTTAAAACTGCCTACGACAAGAACAGTAACAGCAAATAAAACTACTGGTATTTAACAGTTAATAGCGTTTGGGGAGACGGAATATATGTAGCATGGAATCCAGACTATATACAAGGTTGTGTTAAATATCAACTTACATTTAAGTTGTAAATAAACTCACCTTTATGATGTAGACATACATTGGTCTCCCCAACTGACAGAACTTTATCCAACCCCAGCGTATTTACGTGGTAAATATGGGATGCAATTCTGACTCAAGAAAAGATTCATTTACGTCTTCTGTACAGTCGGATGTTCAAAATCAAATACTGCAAACATCAGGTCACATTTTTGTGATTCTAATGTGATCTCTGCACCAAATAATTTTCTTTTCACAAAATATCGCAACGATGTAATGTTTCGTTTTGATGTGCCATCCCAGGGTTAATACTGGCACCCTGCAGTAACAATGTTACATCACACGCATTGGATATTTTATGTTAAAAAATGGTTTTGTCATTTGTAAAATGTTCTGTTTATTTGGGCGGATGCTAATTTTTTAATTTTAGAGATAACAAAAATGTATAATCTACTTTTACTATTTCGAGATTATTTAAGATTATTTTTACTCACAACAAATGAAAGATACATCGTCTGTCAGAATGAACATTATTCGTTGTTCTTTATGTCTAAATATTTTCTACTGAAATAGAAACAAAGTGATTAAAATAATCACAAATGGGTTATGATTTAAAGTTAAACTTATGAAACTTGTAAAATAATGTCCAGCTTTTCAAGTGAATGTGAGCCTTCGACTCGTTTCATAAATTCAGTATTAAATCATTACCTGTTTTAGATCCTCTGTGTCTTTATATGTAGATTTTCAAATTCAAACACACATATATGTATATGCAGGAATACAAACCTACCTAGACACCTACCAACCTACTTACATACATATCTACCTACCTACCTAACTACCTACCTACCTTCCTACTTATCTACCTACCCACCCACCTACCTACCTACCTACCTACCTACCTTCCTTCATACATACATACATACATACATACATACATACATACATACATACATACATACATACATACATACATACATACATACATACATACATACATACATACATACATACATACATACATACATTACAAATCACTGTCATCTCAACTGTCTGCGTGGGTTAGAGTCTCTGATTCGGCCAATGTGAGTATGTGAGAAAGCTTGCCAGTAGTTTCTAGTGCGTCCCTGTTCTTTTCGGGAGGATTCCACGGGTTCTTCCTCCACCATTAATACTGACCGCCATGTACTGCAAACCGTGTGCTGAAAGAAAGCATTACACCTTACAACAACATACATACATACATACATACATACATACATACATACATACATACATACATACATACATACATACATACATACATACATATATACATACATACATACATACGCATGCATGCATGCATGCATACATGCATACATACATACATACATACATACATACATACATACATACATACATACATGTAGGTAGGAAGTTAGGTCTACAGCTGAGAGATATATAATATTATGTACAGAATATTTCACCATATTTGATTTATTACATATCTTACCCTATGTATGCCATTACAATGCGATGTATGTTTCAAACATTATATAATAAATTCTACTTGGATTTGTAAACTGATTATATATGTTATGCATAGAAAATAGCCAGAAGGTTCTACGACTATATACTGGATGTGAAAACGTGTAGAAAAACTGTATTAATATATTAATTATGTACATACTGGTACTTTGACAAAAGAATGTCCAGAGTTGTTTCTCACATAAATAATTACGATGGAGGGGTAACATGTCTAAATCTGGCACACATCTGATAATGTTGTTGATATTGAATATTGAAAATATATATCGGATGGGCACTGATTTTGACTTTTGTCAAGGTGGTACACTTTCGACTATAAATAAATATATTAAATTCTAGGAAATATATTATTTAATTCAATCGATCGAAGAAACTTGCGCGAACATAATTTCGAAAAGAATATTGGACACGTAAGTTTGATTCTTCATTCTGTATGATCGTATGTAATTAGAAATTTAAGACACAGGGAAAATGCCGAAGAAGTTACCCAAGGGTGAAGCAATAATACGTTTCGGATTGTTTACTCTGATTGTAATTTCGTCGTTTCTTCTGAAGAAAAATATAGAACTAATATATGATGAACCTGTGCAGTCTCTGGTCTTAGGCTTGCATAGAGATTTAGAGCTTTCAAGTAATTTCAAGTCGTATTTGTGATCTGTATTATCTGCGTGTTTGTAAATCATATGTACAAGAGTTTTGAATTCATCTTCGTCATCTTTATGGAGGCTTTGGTTGAACGTAACCTGACTGTACACATTGTAGAAAGCGGGATGGCCAATGACGAGAGATCCGTTGCGGTATTTAACGTCACTTCCGATGAAAGATAGACTGGAATCTTTATCCCAATACAAAATTTTCACATAGCTGTTAGCAGTACTATAGCCTGAAAAGGGATAGACAAAGAAAATGTTCAGCGCTGAAAAATACCTAACTGATACTCGTCAAATTCTGTATTATTGAAGATGCAGTTTCAGAAATGTTTAAAGAATGTGTACTGGAAAACGTTTGGCCTTGAAAACAAGGTTTTTGCCGATATCTTGACCGATCCCCAGTCACCCACCATCGCAGTCGACACATGTATCAAAATTCAATATTTTGCTAAAAATAGAACATGACATCACTGTGCCCGGCTGCCGCCATATTATTGTTGGACAAAGCAGCGATGAATGCTTAGAAACACGCCGTAATTCACGGCATATTGGCAAAAAGAATGTTGTTTTAATTTGCTCTTTCCTCATTGAAAGAGTCATTTTAAAAATTATTATGAAAATTTAAGAATTATAACAAACGTCACAGTATCCGTAACATGATCGTTGACAATTAAATGAGTTTACCCGAATCTTGACTAAGGTGCATGAGTGCTATAACCGTAATTCAAATACGAGTAGGGTATGACCGGTAGAATCTAACAGGAGATAGAACATTCCGAGACTAGATGCTGTTTGATTTGTTATATAATTTTACAGGTAAAGTAATATAAGTATTTAATATACTATTTAATACAGCACAATGCTTTGAATCCTAGTTAATTTTAACATATTGTGTTTGTTTTTCGCAATTTTAAATCATACGTAAGTTGTATTTATTAACTACGAGATATAATGCTGGAAATGAAATGCTCGATGCTCAAAAGAAATAAACATATTCTGGAATGATGTCGATGATTTTCAAATGTGATGAATGCTAATAAGAAATTAGTGTTATTGCAGGACATGAAGCTGGAAACACTAAATTTAAACAACGAGAACGGTAATAATCCGGATTTATTACTCCTAAATGCACGAGATATACAACAAAAATAGAATTTAAATTTGAAATACAATTAATTAAAAAATATGCTCGAGAGTTGTCATTGTAGTAAACGTTATACAATATTAAAAAACTACGAACTTGCAATTGACAAAAATGTAAATATCTTAAACGTTAAGCTACAACCTTCTGCAAGAGTTTATCATTTTAACCCATTAGTTTGAAGAAGCAAGTAAAGATTAAATTCTGAAAATGACAATAAACAAAATATGAGAACGTTAGAAACGTACGTAATTTTACACGGAAGATAATCGGAAAATGGGTGCCGTCCAGTATGCCGTCTGTCTCTGAACACATCAATTCAATAGGGTCACAAAACCAAGGGATTTATGGTATATGTTCCAACAATGTTGCGCTAGCCTTAATGTATCTCAACCTATCATAACCATGGGCATTAACAAAGTACCCGTTCACCTACTTCTTTAATTCATCGTCAAAATTGATTTTACTCTTTTCAAAGTCCTAGATTCTTCCTGATCATCTTAATATTGATTGCGGCTGATAACATAAATGACTTTGCTTTAGCTAGTCCACCTAATTCGCACAACCCAGAAAACTATTTGTGTACTGATCTCGACCCATAATCAGTTACTAATGGCTTTTGCGCTTTAATACAACAGGTGGAACATATTTGAATTTAAACTTGCCCGAAAACACCCCGTCCTCCTTCTCATAGTAAACAACACAATTCAAGCCACAACACGGGGGTGGGGGGGGGGAGCGGATAGGGCCATAATAACGACCGTGTTTCTGTTTACTTTGAATCAAAGAAGCAAGTATATAATTGTGTGAATATAATATAGATTATATATGGGTCTGGATGGGAAAGAATGATTGGCAATAAAATCTACGATCTTACTGAAAATAATCTGGTATTAACTAACAATAATAAAGGTAAAGTTAAAGATTTGACTTTCGAATAATTACTACTAAATTTATTCGAACTTTCTTACATGTATTTAATAGCATCAGCTATATATATATATATATATATATATATATATATATATATATATATATATATATATATATATAATCCTTCACTGAGCAAGTTTACTATTTTCCTGAGCAAGCATATTGAGGTTAATATAATGTGTTAGTGTGGCGACGACATCATATCTTGTCGTCACTACGCATTTTGCTTACGAAGAGCTCAATGGTCAGTTCGGAGAGTTTGTCATGTTTGAAGTATAATTCCTTGGACCTAGTCTGCAGTAATCATGATAAGCTGGAATTTATCTTACATTAAGTTGTAAATCTAAGCTGACTTCCAAAATGGTATCTATGTTTTTGGTTATTAAATTCCTGGATCAGTTTTCCAGTTTTGTATTATCTTTATGAACCTTTTTTTAGATATATGCTCCTGATTTACATCAAGGTTATTGATATTTGCATACCGTGTTCTATTTTCCTAAACTAAATGTATCTTGAAATGCATTGCCTCTGTGCATATTCCAATATGATCTACACTGAAGGTATCACGGGAGGAAGAAAAGTAAGTAACGCATCGAAACTGCATTCCCGAGAGAACAAATGCTTTCTTTACGAACATCAATAGCTAGTGCGAACACATAAAAAGGAAGAGAAGAATCAAGTAATAGAATATGTTAAAATAAGAGGAAAGTTGACCATAACCATAACAATTCAACACGTTACAGAAGCCAGCTACAAATGCACATAACATACCGATTCATATTGTACATTTCAGAAGCAAACAAATGATGTTTTCAAGCAAGCATATGAAACACAAACAATGGTCGCAAATATTTCATCGAAATGATAACAACTAATAACTTGGAAAAGTAGATGGCATAGATGACACATGTAAAAATGACCTGGAAAACAAACGTTCATGGAGGAAAATGTTTTACATCAAACGAGTGAAGGAATTCTTGCTCATGAAAGTCATATATACGTTTCAGTTTAGTCTAACTTTAGTGGAAAGATTTTTCAGAAATATGAATTCTAGAATTTGGCAGTATTTTACTACAATGTTATAAGAATTGTGTTCGTTTTTTTTACCAGCTCTGATTGAAGGATAAGACAATACAATATGCATAATCCAGTTCAAGTTTGCGATGAATAGAAAAAATAACTCATATGTAATTCCAAATTGTTAAAATGGTGACATAGTCACCCCCTCCGATGCTAACTGCCCCACAGTGGTTTGCCAGGGCTTTGCGAATGATGCGCTCTACGTAGATGTTGAAAAGCATGGGTGACAAGAGACACCCTTGATGTGTGTGTGTGTGTGTGTGTGTGTGTGTGTGTGTGTGTGTATTTAAGGTGAACATGTTGTATCTATTGTGACGTGAGTTGGCAATTATGTTGAATGTAGATTTTTGTTACATGTTCTATATTGAGTCAGTAGTTTAACTGTGGAACTGATTTAAGATTTTGTAAGGGATGCCCGAATGTATGAGAGAGAGAGAGAGAGAGAGAGAGAGAGAGAGAGAGAGAGAGAGAGAGAGAGAGAGAGAGAAACCTAATTGATACTGCACTTGTCTTTCCCGTTCACTTATCCGATCATGTATTTGTTTTCCATATCAATCTGACAATAAATTTTCTTCCTGTGATGGCTGGTATGTTTATGTATTCACTAATGTTTGTACATAAACGTTCATCCTTTTACTAGTCTATAAGTTTGTCTATCCACCAGTTTCGTCCGCCCGTTTGCCGATTTCCCATCATTCTAATCGTTTGTTGCTGATCCTTCCGTTTGTCCTTTTATCCATTCATCCTTAGACCCGTTTGTCTCATTTTTCTCCATCTATCTTTAATAGCCCAGTCTAAACAATCGTCTGTTTTTCTCGTCACAAAGAGGACTGTATATCATCACCATCAGGTAAGTAATCTTGAGAAAGACGATTTATTAGAGTTATTAAAAAAAAACACAAACGTTTGCCTTCTTTTCATATTTGTGTATTGCCATTGTACAAAGTATGCAAAGCCAAGTAATTTCATTCAATGATTTATCATTGCTAATGTGACAGTTTCAATGGGGACCCTAACATTGTCGACTTTTTGACGTTTCAAACTAAACGGAAGCTTCCGATGTAAACAAGATTTTTGCCATTTGTGAGCACACCAGAAAGCATATGATTGCCAGTATAACCTGTTAAGAAGAACACAGAACGCTCCTGTTCAAACGTTTAAAACAACCAAGCTACTGGCAAGCGTTTCACATAAATACATTGGCCGAGCCCGAGACTCTAACACATGTGGACCAAGGTAAGGTAGCAGTGAGATAAAGGCAAAATAACACTGGGATGCGCTGGGCCAGCCGGGGCCCCTCAGAGGAAAGGTATCTCGAATGTTTTTGCATAGTTCAACTTTGCATTATATTTCATTGATGTGTAGTTAAATAAGTCGTGTTAAGATTTGTGGGACTTTGTCTTGTAGGAAAGTTCTATTTTACATACCTAGATGCGACGAGTAAATACTTTTATATGTGTAAATATTTTCACATTGTTTCAATCTTTCATTTCTAGTATAGTTTGATCTCTATATTCGCTTGATCTAACATATTGCATATCAAGTGTTTCTCGTGCAAGAATGGTATTTTCAAAACTGCTGGGGAAAACAGATCAAATATGGAAAGAAGTAAGCAAAATCATTTCAGAAAATTATTAATTCATAATTCTTTCGTTTTGTTTTAAATAAATTGTTATTTGGCAACAAACTGTACTGCTTGGAATGTGGTTATGGATGTTTGGTTTACACAGTCTTTATATTTTTACTCTATACTTGTCTCCCTGTTTTATGTTTATGTTACATATCAAGATAACTTACAGTCTCTACTGGCAAGGAAATCAACTGATCAAGGAAGTAGTCCATGTTTAAATAAATACATATATATATATATAGACACAAGGTACGATTCATAATAATTTTAAGAATTTTTTCACAGCAAAAGCTTCACTTTGAATCATCGTTGAAGTTTTGTATAAAGGAATGTAAACAATTCAACTTTCATGATATTTGTGGTGGGCCTAGATTTTAAACAAAAATAAATGCCCTACTACTGGTTGACATTATTGTTGGTAGAATTCCGATTGCCATAATCTTTGTGGTATTGTTTTATATTTTGCCAGTGCTAAAATAAATCTGTCTCATTTATTACCAACGTTAAATGTGGACTATTTATGATCATAACCCAACAATCTCCTTTGAAGATTTGAGATTGTACAGATGACCCTGAGATGTTTGGAAAATAAAATAAATATTTGAAGCATTACACAAGCACATTTTTTTCATTAAAATAACTCCATTCTAAGGGAACGAAGTGGCCAAAGCTATTGTTGGTACAGTGTAATGGTAATTTTGTTATGTTCTCAATAGATATGTGTAGTTCTAGTACTGAGTTTCTAAATAGCTCAATTAAAGCTCGTAATTGCTGGAAAAATGTCAAAGATACGTAAAATATATATTTAGTTATTTTCTATAATAACGTCATAGAATTTGTTGCATTGTTGAAGATAATTGTTTTAATGAATTTTCACATAATGATTTCACATATTGAAAAGTTAAAAAGTAAAAGATTAAAAGGTCTAATAAATTATTTGTTTGTTCATGGGGAAAGTGTGTGTTATTTTCATTGTCCTTTTCACGGCTGAAACATATTTGGAAATATTCGAAGTTTGCGATCGTGTATAGGCAAAGAAAATATCCTATGCTGAAATGTTAACCCTGACTAGAATTTAAAATTAAACAAAATTCATACCAATGGCATTTAAACGTGAATGCTTAACAAGGCATGACTTTAAAGAGTATTAACCTGTGATACACGCCATTATATAGACAAATGAATAGAATACGATGAGAATATTAGAAAGCCAAAATGACAAAGCTATCCTTTCAAAATATACATGATAAAAACAATAAAATAATATTTAATCCAAACATCTTCAACATGTATTATTTTTCTTTTTAAAGTACAATTGTGTTTTATTTTTACTTATATAATGCAAGTGCAGAAACATGTGTACCGATGTTTTGAATCTGAAATCGTTAAATATAAATAAAGATGTATCATGTGTCCCAACTATTCATTTAATCATGATGAACTATAAATACAATGCGCTGCACATATTTTGTTCTTTTAGAAATGTGTGAGGTATTATAGGTTCTTTTTCTGGGTTTTTTCCAATGCTATGAGTCTCAAATGTGTATTTATAATGTAATTATAGCAAGCGTCATTCAGTCTTTTCTTAATCAAACTTACCAGGGTCTGTATTATATATGAAAAGCAATTTGGTTAAGTTCTTTAGTTTATGATTTAAATCGTGCGACGATATTATACATTGGTCCTTGCCAGGTATTGCCAATATCAGGAGTCTTACAGTGATATTGATAATCCAATAAAAGCAAGTGTCATTCAGACGTTCCTTAATCAAACATATCAAGGTCTGTATTATTTATAAAAATCAGATTAATAAATTCTTCTCACTTCTGATTTAATAATTTCGTTATTTCGATTGCATTGTAAATGTTTTTGTACGTATTTTTAATGCTCAATTGCATATAGCTGTAATCTTAAATATGGTTATAAAGCATGCGTAAGGCAATTATCTTCTATAGGCAATCAGCTCAGAAGGATACATGTCAGAGCTTACTTTGATTCGAGTACTTGTTTGTTACTGACAATGCCTTCATAGGGAATTACATTAATGTGTGGATTGTGGTATAGATGGTTCATTGGGTACATGGATAGTTAGAGAACTGGACAATTCGTTTCGTTTAAGAAAATCAAATGTTTAGGTTTAGCAAAGGCCATGTACCAGTAAAAATCACCGAAATTAACCACGATATTAAGCACCAAACGATTTTCGGTACAAGTTATTTCACATTCCAGATCTTACGAAAAGTTATACAAACTGTGAAATTAGTAGGCAAAGGATGGACCTGACTCTATAGTATTTGTCTCTGAAACAAAGAAGAGTTATCTAGATCTTGTCCCTGTAAGACAATTCAAGATTACATTTTACCACTCTGTCTGGAACAAAGAGTAAACTAGATCTTGTTCCTTTAAGACATTTCAAGATTACATTTTATCACTCTGTCTGGATGTAGGAGACTGAGTAGCAAAACGAGGATTATGATGATCAATACTTCTTGCTTCATCTCTCTATGACATGGTTCTAGTAACGGTACAAGCAGGGTATTACCCAGGGATTTCAATTTTAATAGGATAACCTTTACTTTATCCAAACAAGGCCTGTTAGTTTCAGGTGGATTAACCAAATTATTATCTCATGCTAGTTCATTACCTAGTAGTAAATGAATACCCTGAATAGCAAAGAAATAACGTTCCAGTGGTCACAGGTCCTGAGACTAAGTATGCTGACGAATTAACACAATGGTGATGAACTACGAGCATTTGGAATAGCTCTGCTTTGATTTTGTCGCTTGTTTATCCAACTTGTATCAATCACAATAGCATGGCCCTTTTTCTTACAACAAGTACACATATGAAGTGCTAAGGATTTCGGATCAGTCTTTCAGAAGTTTGAGTGTAAAACTTTGTGCCAAATTAAGATTGTTATGTGCTCGTATGAGAGTATAATGGCTTGTTTGTTGTTTGCTTATCGTAAGAGCAGCATTTTCTAAAGTTTTTATTTTAAGCTCAACAAGGTGTATTATATCGTCATTATGGAGGCAGTAATTGCACGTTTCAACTAATAAAAGTTTTCAGAGGTTATCGTATAGTCTTAACCAAACGTCTTGGCTGAGCACAACCTATCAAATAATTGTAGTTTTTATCTTACTAAACAAAACGAGGGTTTGTCTATATTCTATTTTCCTGTTCCCAAACCTTTGTCGATATGTCGCGGGTATCGCAGGCAGAAGCCAGGTCAGATGCGAGACACATGGCTGAGCACCATAACGGATGAGATTTCAGTGCTAGGCAGACCAGCATGACATGAATAACTTCTACAAATACCCTGAAAGAAGTGTATGGATATACTTCCTTTGAATCATCCGAAATTATTAGCGCAGACGGGAACAATGGTAATGACTGACATATAGAAGATTCTTCAACAATAGACTGAACGCTTTGGCAGCGTCCTGAATTGACCTTCATACACCAATGATGAAGCCATCAGTCGTCTCCCGCAGATACCCATGAACGAAGTACTGGATGATCATCCAATCTTGCTGGCAAAGCACCGGGTTCAGACTCCATCACAGCTATAGTCTGCAAGGAAGGGGACAGATCCTTGAAAGAAAGGCTCCACCAACCGTGTAGTAGCAGGAGTTGTTCCCACAGAAATTCAAAGACACCTCCATAATCCATCCAAATAAAACGCGAAATGAACCGCCAAGCCTGCAACAATCAAAGGGTGTATATCATTACTCTCAGTTGCAGGAAAGATACTTTCCAGAATAATACTGAAGCGACTTGCTGTGCACCTTAGCCAGGGACAAAGGCCAGCGTAGATTAAGAAAAGATCGTGGGACCATCGACATGGTATTAGTTGCGAGGCAGCTACAAGAGAAATGTCAACAGCAAAACACTGACCTTTCCTCCACCTACGTCTACTTGACAAAGACCGTTGATACTGTCAGCAGAGAAGGCATGTGTAAGGTAATGGCCAAGTACGGATGCCCAAGAAAGTAAATATCCGTGGTTCAGCATTTCCAGGATAGCATGCATGCACAAGACCAGGACAACGGACAGGCATCTGTGCCATTCTTAGTAACCAATTTTATCTAGTTTCTAATTTCCTGTTTCCAGACCTTTGTCGATACGTCGCAGGTATAAATTGATAACCATTCGAAATACTTCTCAGTAACCAATTTTGTTTAGCAGGTGTGTGTTCTGGCAACGATATTGTTCAGTCTACAGTTCTCTAACATGATGACTAATGCTTTCAGAGACGGAGAGGTTGGCGTCGGCATCAGGCACATTACAGTTGGATAGCTATTCAAACCGAGGAGGCTTCAAACGAAAACCAAGTCATACCATCCGGGATCTCTTATTTGCTGATGACTGAATTCTCAATGCTGGCTTCGAAGCCGACCTGCAATGCAGCTTTGACAAGTTCTCCATCTCATGCACAAGCTTTGGTGTCACAATCAGTACCAAGAAGACTTAAGTCATGCATTAGCCGGACCCTTAAAAACTTTATGTTGAGACCAACATCGCCGTCAACGTGAAAGCATGCGACGTAAACCCTGATTCCTAAGAGCACAAAGCAAGTGATCGCGTTACTGGGCGTTCGTCTGTGCACAAAGGCTCCAAGTTGTGCGAATCTAGCAGGACAGTAGCTGCAGAGGTGAAGAGGCAAGCCAGAACAGAGCAGAACCAGTCCATCCAATCCTCGGATGACTAGAAAGGTCCTCGTCGAAACAATTTGGTTGCTATATCAAGTTAAGGAAAAGTCTGCCTCGTCTTAACGGGTGGTCACATTGTAGCAGTCGACCAGAATCGAGCTGGATCAGTATCTAACCTTTGAATCTGGAATGGCAGAGACTGGATCTTATTCAAGTGCGTGACCTACTTACTTCTAGATTGTCTAGCTCCACTCAAGTGTGTCCAATATCAGGAAAATAATCCGATAAAATTGTACTTAGGTCAGTGGTGTGCTTTACAGGAGACTTGTTTTGAAATGTTAAGGTTATTTGAATGGTATTAGTTTAGACTTCTATGTTCGCAAAACTATGTTGATTGTTACTATCAAATGTTCTGCAACGAATACGGTGCTATGTAACTCAATACCTTACTGAATGTCGGTGAAGCACTTTCTTGTTACTTCCCTTTATTTATTCTGCTTAACGTATTATAATACACAAAATTGAGTCGTTCAAAAGCCACAAGGAATCTTTCATAATATTATGCAGTATGGTGAGTTAGTATGTGCAGGAAATCAACTAGTTATACTAACAAATGTACAATGATGAATTGTTAAAAATCATAACGATAGAAAATTGGTCTTGTATATATATATATATATATATATATATATATATATATATATATATAAAGAGAGACTGACAGAGATACAGAGACAGGCAGACAAAGAAAGAAAGAAAGAAAGAAAGAAAGAAAGAAAGAAAGAAAGAAAGAAGCAAAGAAAAACAGTGCTTCACTGAATTTCTCCTCTACATTTGATTCCCACTGAACATTTAGGCAAAGAAGGAAACCGGGTGAGAAGGGGCTGGGCAGAGGATAATCACACAATTATGATACCTGTGTCGATTATATTCCTATAACTTTGTACCTTTCCTATTTATTTGTAACCTTTCTTTATAAACCTTGTTGACCGCAAGAGTAAATTCCTGCTGAAACAAATGCATGGCAAGCCACTAGATGCAGGTGTTTAATTGTTGCTAATTTTGTCCTTAATTTTGAATTAGGTCACACATTATCACTGCCATTGCTATCTCACTTCTAGTGAGAAATCTTGCCAGAAGTTTCCAGTGGCTCTGTGGTATAGTATATCGTGTGCTGAAAAGTAGTGTCAATCCAATACAAACAAGGTACAAGCCATAGTTTTAAGAGATGCACAACGTATGCGTTCATGAACATTCTTAAAGACTTGAGATTTGGAGGAGGTAAACATGATTTGGAATGTAAATCAGACACATTATTATTCAATATACTAATTGGAAAGATACATCTAGAAATACGTGTATAGACCTATATCAAGTTAAAGTACATTCGAAATTGACACCAACTTGTTTAATGTATGATGGACGAATTAATAATACTAAAATGACAAACATTTCTTTGAATATATTATGTAATTTAGTATTTATTCTTATTTCCTCATTGATAAGATTTACAGTTATAGGAAAGGCAGTTTTCCTTAGAAACAAGTAAAACAATGATCTTCGCATGTAAAATCCATCATAAGGGAAAGAGCCCGAAAAAATTGTCTCTTTCATTTTTAGAAAGCCTCTCTGGATCGGAGACTTTAATATAAATTTCCTCTTCTTTCCGTAAGAAAAATATCGACTCCATATGGCTGGAGCCTATACACCGCCCACGGGAATTGTATGGCATACACAGAGAATTGCAGTTTTCCATCATAATTACGTCATATTTTGTTTCTGTTCTAGGTGAATGACGGTATAAAACGTGACAAAACATTCTAAATTCATCTGTAACGTTACGATATTCCTGACTGTAAACAAGGTTGCTGTAAAGGTAATAAAAACCACTTTCCAACACTCTTAAACTGCCATTAACAGATGTAATTGCGGATCCTATGAATGATGCAGCTGAATTGATGTCCCACTGAATTTGGGTCAGGTATCCGTCCGATTTATTTCGTACTGCAATAATCAGAATATAAGTATTATTATAAGAATAAAGACACCTGATGACAATAAAATAACATACATACATACATACATACATACATACATACATACATACATACATACATACATACATACATACATACATACATACACAAAATTGGATCCGCAAGATCATTTATAAACACAAATGTTTCTGTGTTGGACAACATGTACTTGAACGAGAATGAAATAAAGTATTGATTTAAAATGGAGTAGATCGCTTTCAGCATATACCAGTCGTTACAACGAAATTAACCCTCCAGATGTATTGAAATCCAAACCTATAAGATAATATTTTATATATTGTTGGATCTTTTTTCAAATTTTACATGTATAGATGTGTGTATGTGTGTGTATATGTGTATGTGTGTATGTGTTTGTGTGTGTATATGTATGTGTGTGTGTATATATATAATTCGCTCTAGGATTTTCTGAAGCACTTTCATACATACGTGCTTATTTATTATTATGTTTATTATATACATACGTGCTTGCATATATACATATATACATGCATACATACCTATAATGTGTGTGTGTGTGTGTGTGTGTGTACATTTATGTGTGTATGTATGTATGTATGCATAATCACATATGTCATGTAGAAAGAACTACATTGATAATTACACTAGTATACGTTTCACCATTTTTTTAATTTTTTATATACACTTTTCTGTTGTATTTCATGATTTTGTATCATCTTGAATTTGATTAATCTGATGTAATCTCTGTTGAAGAGGAAATAAAGTCAGTCAGTCATACATACATACATACATACATACATACATACATACATACATACATACATACATACGTGCTTGCATATATACATATATACATGCATACATACCTATAATTTGCAGGAGGAAACATGTAAATTTTGAAAAAAGATCCAACAATATATAAAATATTATCTTCATTTTCGTTCAAGTACATGTTGTCCAACACAGAAACATTTGTGTTTATAAATGATCTTCCGGATCCAATTTTGTATTTTGCTGAGTATTCTTCATTTATGTTTTAATTGATTCCATACCTGCTTTTGAAATTATAATTGTGTGGGGGAGCGGGAAGAAATTGATAACTGTACCAACAAGCATAATAACAAATATCTATACAACATAACAAACGGTACCGACAATGAAAAAACAGATAAAGTTACTCGGGAAATTGCAAGAATCATCCTTTCAGTTTCGTTTATATATATATATATATATATATATATATATATATATATATATATATATATATATATATATATATATATATATATATATATATATGTGTGTGTGTGTGTGTGTGTGTTTGTGTGTGTGTGTGTGTGTGTGTTACGCATACGTTTTACGAAAGCATTTTTTGCAAGACTTATAAGAATAATTTCGATTAGCCGATGTCTGTGACAGGAAAGATTTGTTCTCCTTCAATGTAAACACTAAACGGAACTCGTCGACTGGAGTACACACTCTTTCTGTATTCAGTTTTGAAGAGACTGATTAACTTACTAGATACCTGGAATTTAAAATGTACCTGGAAGATAGATAGATAGATAGATAGATAGATAGATAGATAGATAGATAGATAGATAGATAGATAGATAGATAGATAGATAGATAGATAGATAGATAGATAGATAGATAGATAGATAGATAGATAGATAGATAGATAGATGACAGACAGACAGATAGATAGATAGATAGATAGATAGATAGATAGATAGATAGATAGATAGATAGATATGGACGGACGGACAGACTGACGGACAGGCAGATAGACAGATCGATTTATCTATGGACGGGTAAGCTGGCGGACGGACAGACAGACAGACAGACAGAGAGACAGAGATAGATAGATAGATAGATAGATAGATAGATAGATAGATAGATAGATAGATAGATAGATAGATAGATAGATAGAATGAATGAATGAATGAATGAATGAATGAATGAATGAATGAATGAATGAATGAATGAATGAATGAATGAAAAGACCACGGGCACAGTTTGAAGCGAGGTTGATTGTGGGACAAGCAAGGGAGTTATGGGATTTGTGTTTTATAAGCGTTCTCAAGTTTAATTAAGCGGGTGGTTGTAAGCAACTTCTGAATCAATTCCATGTTCCTGTATTTTGAATATTGACGCATCGTTCTAATAATATACCGAAAAATATTTCAATTTTGAAAACTCAAGAAATTTGTCACCAGCGAAAATATGATAGGACTTTTTATTTATTGAATTCAAGAAATGAATGTACGTAACTCTAATTATATTGTAACTATGTAGCGTTTTCATATTATTGAATTCCGCACTTTGTAATAAAGATTATTGCCATTTACAATAGCACCTTGCTCTGATACTTTCTAATTACACTGTGGCTAATATGAAAATAACAAACACTATCTGGGTTTTTATTTTTCTTTCTTGTGCCGTTTTTTTTCTTTTTTTTTTTAGGAGGAGTTGTTGTTTTAGGCAACAGAGAAAGCAAGAATTAGAGCTAATACACGGAATGAAGAATACACATTAATTAGTATACTTACCTGATGATAATATACCAACGAGTTTGGCATTTCCTTTGTTTCTGTCATCGACGCCACATGTTATGGGCAAGTCTTTTACAATACCTGTTAGATATAATGGAATTACAATGAACTTGATAAAAAAAATGTTGTGTTAGAAAATGTTTCACTTTATGTATCACTTCACCCAATGAGACAGCGTAAAGTAATTAAATATTTGAAAAACTAATTTTTTTGTTAGTAATGAAAGAGTAAACACATTGCTTAAAACAAGTTTTACGTCTGTTATCAGGCATCATACACTAGAGCGGCGAAATAGCCATAACATCTTGCATATGGACATTAATCTTTCTTTTCTGAAACCAGGAAGGAAAGTATGGAGTGTACCTTATTCTGAAACCTGGAAGGTAAGTGTAAAGTGTACATTATTCTGAGACGAGCTTTCTTAAGTCGCTGATATGAATGCGTATCATCCGTGTGTGTGTGTGTGTGTGTGTGTGTGTGTGTGTGTGTGTGTGTGTGTGTGTGTCTTGCTTGAAAGATTTCGAAATTGTTCAGTACCTTCACTGATTGTGCGTCTCCTTTTTCTCTCTACCATCTGTAAAATATGAAGAAAATAATTGTGATGGTAGAACTCAATGAATGCTGCTGGATATTGTTCCAGTGAAAATAATACGACGAAGCTGCTTTTGTTGATGATGCTGATGCTGATGCTGTTGTTGTTCATGAAAATAATGATGAAGAGGGATAGAGATTTGACATGAAGTTGTCAATATTGAAATACGAAATCATAAATTTCATACTATGCCTAAATAACTAAATAAAGAATCAATATTTCGATAGATCATCAATAAACAGGCACATTAATCAGTAATAGAAAAAGACATCAAAACTGTTTAAGTTCTGAAAACACGATAAGCATAATAGAAATATTCAATGCAATCATAAGGAAGAAGCACGGTGAAAATTTATTTGGTTTTCGAGTACAGGAAAATCAGAATTTTGGAGAGCAATTCTGGCTTATTTATCGAGATTAGCCGGAAATATTAATCATGGTTAAAGTTTGATGTAGACCAAATGTTTTCTAAAGAAAGGACAAAAAAAAAAAATAATTGCCAAGAAAGTCATATGATCAGATTGTTTAAAGGCAACCTTTCACTCCTTTAACTAAGTTGTTCCCTTCTCATGAAAGAATGCTTATGGTGATGTGGTACATTACTAGCAGTAGTAGTAGTAGTACTAGTAGTAGTCGGAGTAGTAGTAGTAGTAGTAGTCGTAGTAGTAGTAGTCATAGTAGTAGTAGTAGTAATAGTGCCAGTAGTAGTAGTAGTAATAGTAGTAGTAGTAGGAGTCGTAGTAGTAGTAGGAGTCGTAGTAGTAGTCGTAGTAGTAGTAGTAGTCGCAGTTGTAGTCGCAGTCGTAGTAGTATTCGTAGTAGTAGTAGTAGTCGTAGATGTAGTAGTAGTATTAGTAGTAGTAGTAGTAGTAGTAGTAGTCGTACTAGTAGTAGTAGTAGGATTCGTAGTAGTAGTAGTCGTAGTAGTAGTAGCAGTAGTAGGAGAGTAGTAGTAGTAGTAGTCGTAGTAGTAGTAGTAGTAGTAGTAGTAGTAGTCGTAGTAGTAGTCGTAGTTGTAGTCATAGTCGTCGTAGTAGTAGTAGTAGTCGTAGTAGTAGTAGTTGTAGTCGTAGTAGTAGTAGTAGTAGTAGTCGTAGTTGTAGTCATAGTCGTAGTAGTAGTAGTAGTAGTAATAGTAGTAGTAGGAGAGTAGTAGTCGTAGTAGTAGTAGTAGTTGTTGTAGTAGTAGCAGTAGTCGTAGTAGTAGGAGTCGTAGTAGTAGTAGTAATAGTAGTAGTAGGAGAGTAGTAGTCGTAGTAGTAGTAGTAGTAGTAGTAGGAGTCGTAGTAGTAGTAGTAGTAGTAGTAATAGTAGTAGTAGGAGAGTAGTAGTCGTTAGTAGTAGTAGTAGTAGTAGTCGTAGTAGTAGTAGTAGTAGTCGTAGTAGTAGTCGTAGTAGTAGTAGTAGTAGTAGTAATCACCACGATAACTGCAACCATAGTGAATATTGTAACAGTTATCATTGCCACCACAGACTAGAAATCTTCATTGTTCTCGTTATCGTCTTATATCTATTATAGCGAAACAAAGATTATATACTTACCAGCGCTACTATTTCTGAAATATCTCCAAGTGCATGCAAGCAGCAAAGAACTAACGTTCCATTTCTTCGGATAGAAAACCTTGAAAATCCTTCTATATCTTCATCAGGGAAGAGGGCAAGTTCGTGGCATGCAATGCATAGTTGTGGTTCTGTCATTAAAGGGTTCTCCTGTGTATGAAACCGGAATACAGTTATCACTGTAAGTACTACAACCAACAGTAAAAATAGTGTCACGAGAATTGTTATCAGGTACTTTACACTCAGAGTGTTGTCGTCTGATTTTGCAACGGATGACCTTTGGGATGATAGGTTCATTTCTACCGACATGTAAAATCAACCAGGAAGTGTATTTCAGACACTCTGGGGGAATATCTGGTATGTATCGTTGTGGTTCTCGATTTATAATATCGTTAAGGCAACTCTAGTTTCGTTTTCGCTTCCTGTTGTCTTGTTATATATACAGCATTAACAATGGATACGAAAGGAGGACATATTGATATGGAAGTGTATTTATTATTACTTTTTTATATTTTTTTCTGTGAAAAGGATAAATCCCAATGTAAAACTTCTTCTTCTGAAAATGAAAGCATCCTATTATTCTATTTTATTGACCGTGACGTTAAATTTTCAACATGAATATTGATCCAGGTGAGTACCTAACATTCAGTTCTGCTGTGAGTTATGATTGTTCTGGGTATTAAATTGAAACTATTTCAAGGAATGCAAGAATTATGGTTTGAACTCGATGCATGTGTTTCAGTTTCAGAATAACTGTATTTGCAGGTAAAAATAAAATTCCCTTAACGAATCAAAATACGTATGTGATACATACAGTTTTGCGACGGTTGTCACATGTTCGTGTCATGTATCGATAAATTTATCTTGATATATATGCCAAACGATTACATTGTGATCCATATGAGAAATTTTATTTCGTACCTTAGGAAGTTTCCTACCCAGATCCACTAGTAAAAATTACATATTGTCTTGCCTGCACGTAGAAGTCCATATTCCATCACAGCCAAGTATAGATCACCAAAATTATGATTCTAACAAGTTGGTAGTATATGCACTTGTTCCTGGCAAAACCACTTACATGGCGAACTAGTTATTAAATCTGATCTATTTACAGAGTACTTATGGATTCCTATGAAAGAAACCAAGGTATATAGTATTCATTATATAACTTTTAATTCGTACTCTACGGAGATTCGAAGTCCGATGGTAAACGGCATCCTTGTCTGTTTGCACCAGTCCATTCCATCACGAATCAGAATGAATGTGTAGATAGATGAGAATTAATTATTTGGTCACCTCGCTAGTGTGTTTCTTACGCAAGAGTGCATTTAAGACCGACTTGGTAGCAATATGTTGTAGTGTTTTGTGCTTAGTCGTGCTGGAATTTCAACTGGTCCACTCAGGTAAGGCCAGGAGTGGTAGTTATATTATCCTGACACCATACCAACCTGTCCTAATACTAACCTCGTAATGCTGAGCGTGTAGCAAGGCAACTGCTAATAATATTTGTACAAGTCTTTGGTATGTCTCGGTCAGGGGTCGAACCAGCGACTACCTGTATCCGAGGGGAACGCTTTACGCTGTTAGGCTACTAGAGCATTGATTTCAATGAAGTACATAGCAATCTTACAATATACACCAGATGTTAATTTGTAACATTTTATTGATTCGGTTAAAGATATTAGCAAACTTTCAATGGCATCTGTAATTTTCAGTATTCGGTGTGTTAAATAAATTTAATCTGAATTGTTTTGTTTAGTTATTTTGTAATTTGTTTTTTCAGTGTATGATGTTGTAATCTAACACAGTATCAGGAACTTAACCTTGTCTTAAAAAAAAGTTTTTTTCTTGACCTGAATTATTGATTGTATTATTCTGTAAACAACTAATTCATATCTAAAATATTCACTACGTGTGTGGCTTTAATATATAGATCATTATTAATAGAAGTAATCATGTCTATTTGGGTACGAGTCTAGGTTTTTGGAATTTCCCTAAAATAAACTTGTAGTACCTGACATAGTCCATGTTATTTATGATAATTTTGGGAACAGACTGTATAATTATAACTAACATTTTATCGTAAACAGTAAGAATTTTATAGAAGGTTATATTCCAATAGGTAATATAAACGTTGAGAAAATGCTAATTGTGACATGAGGCCAAGTACAGGACAACATAATCTTATCACTGGAAAACATAATTAATTCGGGCTTTAAGATCTAGCATGATCAATTGTTATTATTATTTTGTCCAGAGGTTCTTATGGACTGGACTTTATTTCTTCAAATTATTTAATTCAGTGCTTTTGTCCCTTTGGACGGAGTGCTCTTTACAAAATAATACCCATGGACAGAGATATTTTTTAGGATTTCTATTGCATTCAGACTTGGAATTATATTACTGTTTAAACAAAAGACAAAAGAACAATTTCAGCGTTGCGTTTAATTTAATTTTGAATTTTTACTCAAGTTTGTTCATAACGTTTATTTTTAGGACTTGTGTCTGTAATTCTATGATTAATTTAGGATTTAATTAGCAATACACTAAGTTCGTTTCACTTTTCATATTGGGAGATAAATTATTCTTTTAATTTGAGAAATGAAATCATGCTTTTGTTCACTCATTTCCTTTACTTATATAAAAGAAGGTGTCTTCAAATATGCATAACATTTATATGTCAACCCTTTATTCATTATCTTACAATAAAAACGTTCATAGCTGATGCAGATCGTCAAACAAATATTCAGTGGACATATAACAGTGGGAACAAAGTCTCAGTAGCACTTAGGGAAATGTCAAGAGTTTCGAATGGTGAACACAAACAATCTGTAATTCCAAAATGAAAGTCAACTGAACAATGATGATAGACGACATGAATCCTTGCGACTCTTCATTATTTTCCCAAACCGAATACTAATATCGGCATCCACAGGAACATAATACATTTTCGGTGATGAAATTAAAAAATCCTTTAATATAAGAAAAAGAAATTGAAATTTCTGCAGGAACTTCTCGGTAAAAGGTTGGACACCTTAAATATAGCCAAAACAAATATGACAATGTGTTTTGCTGGGAATCGCTGATTTTTTGCCATAAAAAGAATCTCACATAATACAATAATATATACCTATGAACCGTTAAATCTACATACATACAAATGTATGTTTATTATTTTATTATCCTGGTGTTTATAACCAGAGAGTTTTTTTTCTGATTATATCATCGCTGACAATGTCATTGATTGTTGTGCCATTGTAATTTAAAACAACTCTTCGAAGTTGATTTATTCTTCGTACTCTGGACACTGCAAGATAAACCAAATTCGACCACACGATGTGATTATCTATGATTCAAACAATTGTATCGGATATAGTCAATCCCTGTCAAGAATGTATTGTCGCTGCGTAACCTAGCGTCCATGGGGATTTATCAGCGCGCAATGCATCTTCGACGACGTCGATAACCAGCACAATATCATTTAACACTAAATTCTGCTTCTCACTTTGCCCAGAAATATTAACTTTGATATTTTGTTTTCGTGTATCCTTGGGTCTATAACACAGCGGCACTGGAAGTGTTGCAAATTTTTCTTTGTGTTTATTAAATGAAAGAGTACGATTTTGATAATATATACCTTTTATTCCTGTTTTACAGTAAACATACCATACATTCATACATGAGTAATACAGGGTATACGCGTATACTGTAACAAAATAAACACAATAAAAAAGGCTATGAAACAGACAGGTATGGCACTTACTCACCTAAACAGGTATATGCGCTTACTCAGCAAGAACAAAATCCTATTGCACGGTAATTTAATCAATGGTGACTTGTCAATGGACTACGCGGAAGTATAATACACAACAGAATTTCGGGTGAGTTTTTTTTTTCCACTGGTGACAAAGTCACTACATTTAGATCATACATTACTTTAATGATGGGTGAAGCACAGACAACAAAATTAGCACGACAACGATTAGCTTCGATTAGGAAGCTTATTCCAATCCGTGATTCCGTTCGAAATATGCTCCAAACTAGACAGGAATTGCAGAGTCATTTTGCATCAGATACTCAACAGTTATATAAACCCATTACTACAGCAACTGAAAAAGTTATATTGGGAGAGACTGTTGAGGAAGAAGATAGAAAAAGGGTATTCTCCCGTTCTTAAAACAGATAACTGGAGATAAACAGGGTGACATTAGTAAAACAAAGGGTGTTTCTTTGGTGGATAAATTTACTGAAGGGGCTAAAACACTAATAAAACAATTTCAATTATAAAAAAGAGGATTATCACGCTATTGGTAATTTTGCAGCTAACAGTTATCATTCAGAAAGGGAGTTTTTAAAGGAAGAGTATAAAGATAGTGGAATCAAACGCGATTACTGGGTTGATTGATTGTATAAAATAAACATGGAGAGAGATGTTTAGAAAAGAGGGAGATGAGGTATAAAGAATTTAAAAATGGAATTGTAATTATGATAAACAACAAATAGAAGAACGACAAATGGAAATAGAAGAACGACAACAAGAAAGAAGCCGCCCAACACCAACACGGAGACAAACACAAAGACAAATAAACCCAAAAAGAATCTCAGCGGGATACATCACTTGATGATGATGATTTAGAAAGAATGGACAGATCACTGGATGAATTATCTCGCGAGCAAGGTGCAACTGGTAAAACTGAAAAAGATGGAGGTGGATATCAAAGGGCTTTTTCAGGTAGTGGTCTAGTTAGTTGTCCTAATAATATTCTCGGGGATATATCACGATTAGAAATTCTCGTAGGAGGGAAACGAGCCGGAAATAACTCACCGGAAATAATTAATGAGGCAGCTGATATCTGCAGGCGACTATTTGAGGGTGGCATTATGGATATTGGTGTATACAGAGAGTTTATTGACGAGCTAGTGGACGGTTATCATAGTGATTAATTTGATGACTTCGTCATTCGATTAGATAAATAGCATTTAAATAAGATGATCATACACTACAACCACAGCAAACCAACTATGGTCTATGTAGCAAACTCACGATTACCTGTTTGTAGAGCGTACTATGGAGATGGTCTCGGTAATACCATTGCAGGGTTACTTGCAAGAATGGCTCACAAAATAGCACCAATCGCAAAACAATTATCAATGAAAGCTATTGATGTTATTCGTGATAAGGGTATTAGCGCTTTTGGTGATGTTGCCGGGAAAGCATTTTCCGCGGCTAACGAAAAACTAGTAGCGTAAGTTCGGCGAAGAAAGAAATCAACAATAACGAAGTCACTAGGACCACTACCATCTACGGAGATTATGCCTGAGATTATTAGTAAAATAATAAACAACGCGGTGGAGCAGAATATAGCATCACGGATCGACGATCAGGGAAATATTACTGAAAATATGATAGCGGGAGGTGGTTTGAAATCGCGAGCGAAATCGCGATTTAGATCAAGAAATATATAATAATATGTTCAAATCGGCTCCTGACACAGCGTTTGATATGGACGCCCCAAATATGATTTGTTACTTAATTATCAATATTTTTCTTATAATGCAACACAACCGAATCTTCGATCAAGAATCGAACTTCAAGTCCAGGATACCAGCAAATTCTTTCTACCCTCTGAAGCGTTTATCGAAGTAGAAGGAGAAATTGTAACAGATAATCGCGCTGCTAATGATCCGCCATATCCACTTGGTACCAAAGTCGGCTTTGTTAATAAATGATATCATGGCGCTATTTAACAGCGCTAAATACATGATTGATGGAAAAGAGATTGAATCCATAGAGCGTGATGTTGATGTTGCCACAACAATAGTGGGGTTGGCAAGATACTCTGATGATTATACAAAATCGGCAGGTCCATCTATGATGTTCTCTAAGGACACTAATGATAACGCTGATCACATTCATCATACTAGGGTAAAGTCAGCAGCAGCTACTGCAGTTAATCCAGCACCACTCGGATATGAGGGACCAAGTGGTGATTTTGATGTCGTAGATATTAATCCTAATTACAACTTGGGGTTTGCAACACGCGTATCAATGTTGGAATACAGCGTAGACTATTCTCAATCGCGATTCCACAACATCATATATTTGGTTTCTGCAGAAATGTTAGAAAAGTTATCTATCGAGCGAAGCATGCAGTAGCCTTAGTGCGAAAAGGTGATGATAATGATGCAATCTGGCGTGGTGCTGGTGTTGCTGATGGCAAGGTGAATATAACAAAACTAGCACTGTGGATGCCAGTAATGACTCCATAAATCATCGTAGAGCAAACATTACTATCATGTATGAGTACAGGTGGCAAATCATTACTAAGTTGGCTAAGAACTACCACGGATATGACGGAGAGTATTAAGAATGGTATATTTACTTGGCAACTGGCATCAAAACGAGGTGTTTCTGCGCCGCGGCATGTATTAGTTGCGTTACAGGATAAGGCGCGATTGGGTTCACAATTACGCAGCCATATGATATTTGATCGACTCGATGTTAATGAAGTCTCGTTGAGTGAACCAACCGAGAATATTTTACTTGATTAAAATCAAAACCAAATAGCACGCGCGTATCATCGTTTGCTGTCATTTATGGGACGCGATAATAATGTAGATACCGGTCTACAAATATCCCAATTGGATTTTAAAACCCTATATCCCATCTACTACTTTTCATTGGAACATCTTGACTTAACCAGACAATCCGTCGTTGAAATATACTTTCGAGCTCGTGTAACCGCTGCTCCTGCTGGCGGTTACAGAGCAGTTGCAGTTATTCTCAGTGACAAATCAATGCTACTCGAAGGTGTTAATAGACGAATGAAGGTAATTGATGCACCAGATGAAAATATGTAGACAATTAGACCAATCTGTCATTTAAACTACTAGTAGTTTTAATAAGATGTCATACACTGTTCTTACTGTTACGTTAGCTCCTGGTCAAATTAAAAAATTGCAATCAGAATCGGCTAAAAAATGTGGAACCACAATATCGCTGAAGCACAATCAGATGTCTGGTGGTCAGAATAAATTGTCGCTGACAACTAGTCAGATAAAACACTTTAATGATGCTTTCAAAGAGAAAAAAGGCGTTCAGACCACACTCTCTGCGGATGCGATCAAAAACATGATAAAATCAGGCGGTGTATTCCCACTTCTCGCTGCGATTCCAGCATTACTTACAGCTGGTAAATCGGTTGAGTTGGGAGCCTCTGGAACTCTTGGTGGGAAAGCAGTACACAGTATTGCTCAATCAAATGAACCAAAAAAAGGACGGGGATACAAAAAAAAGGAAAAGGTCTAAGACTACCAGGAACTCCGTATTCATGGTACAGCGGAAACGGCCTGAGAATACCAGGAACCGTTTATTAACAACAATATCGCATATATCGCCGATGTCAAATGTTGATTTACTCGATGCTGCTAAAAAAAAACTAGCGATAAAAAACTTTAGAGGTGTCTTTATGAAAGATCAGTTGCCGGCACAACCAAACAGCGTTGAAACCGGTATCATTAATCTCGATAACAGCACCGGACCTGGAACTCACTGGGTTGCATACACGATTGATCCGCTTGCAATTGTTTATTTCGATTCATATGGATTAGCGCCGCCTAAAGAATTTATGCGTTATATAAACCACTTAAAAACTCCTATCTGGTATTCTACGCTACCAACACAGAAAATGAATGACCCACCAATATGCGGCATAGAAGTATTGAATGTCCTCAACGCTATTTCAACATCGGGTAAACCACCCCATAATATCGTACACGAATATACAAGTAATCGCTTTTTAGAGAGAAATTATATAGAATAACATGATTGATATTTGGGGAAGATCTTTATCATGCCTAAAAATACAACCACGGAAATATCTGCAACCGGTGATGTAAAAAAAAAAAACGAACATGAAATATCTGAGATGTTGAACTTAACTTAAGTGTTGATCCCAATGAAATAGTTGTATTTCAAGATCGTCATGGTAAATTGAAAAGCAGTAATATTTCCCTAGATGATATTTTAGTTAAACCACGCGACGCTATAGAAGATACTATCGCGTTGTTTTCCGATCAGGGTAAACTCAAACCGGGTGTATTTGTTTCGACGCTCACAGATTAGTTAACAGCGCTCGGTGATAATTATTCATCAGCGAAAGAATTATTAAAAAAACTACGTGATGAATATAACATTCATGTAAATGCGTTTACGGTGTTGCAAAATACTATTAACGCTTTTCAGGTCCCCTTAAACGATTTCTTCGGAGATCCACCGGTTACCACACCACATCTCACAGAGATAAAAATTGCTATCGATAATTTGATAAAATTGCGATCGGAGTATGATACCCATATAGTTCAATTTACTAATCTACGTAAAAAGTTTAAAAAGGCTGATGATGCCGTCGACGAATGTTTTGGTAAAGACGCGAAACCCGCTGATATTAAAAAAGATCTAACAGTTATTATCACAAAACTCGATGAAATAACCGCGATTAATCAGCGATTAGGATTTATTCGCGAGGATATTACAACGACCAAGGATGTCATCAAGGATGATCTGCCGAGGATGATAGAAAAACTTGTAAAAATAAAAATCCCTCACGAACAAAAAAAATATCATAAATAACGTGTACGCGATTCAATATGGATCATTTACGTGGACACCTACAAACAACATATTAAATACCACCACGACCGTCAACGGTATTTATCGATTAACACTAATGACATCAACGATCATCGACAAGGGGACAAGGGTTTCAGTAACATGGTATGTGGAATTTGTAGCGGATTTAAGTAAACAATTAGACTGAAATATATTACAAAAATTAAATGTCATCATTGGCAACGTCGCAGCAGTATCGCTATGATCAGGTCAGAGAATTTCAAACTAAACTCAAAACTCTCACTGAGGAGTACCAAACAACAATACAAAATAACGACGAAGAATCACCGCAGTTGATGTTCCGTGTACTCGTTATCAGGAATCCGGTATTATACTCTCCTCGGTGACAATGATTGCCCCGATAGCTGTTCCAATTTGTATATCAGAGGCGACAACAATCGCGGGAATTATTTCGATTATAACAAAACAAACATCATCATGCAGCCAGCGTAAACTGCAGGATTACGTAATCAAGACCCATGTTGTGTCCACTGCATACTCGCAATTATCCTCGATGATATCGCCCTCACTCGATGACACATTAATATCAGATAGTGAGTTCTCAGCGATGGTACGTGTTCATGATTCCGCGATGTCAAAATTAGAAAAAGATAATTACAATAATAATAATAACAACAATGGCAACATCGCAATAGTGGAAAATACGAACTCGGTGAAAACAAGTATGATATCAATAACCTAACCCAATCCTGAATTCAGTGTGAATTTCCCTTCTGCGATTCCCGTGAAAGAAATAGCAAAGTTACGAGTGTATCACAGTTGGCCTAATATTAGGTCGGTAGCATTTGGTGGTCAACAACCAATTAATTCTTTGGTGTTTGTAAGTAAAAATAAAGAAGACGGAACTCCAGACTGGAACGTTGTTTCGCTACCATCAGGGTCTTACCAGATCGAACAAATCAATAAGGAATTAAAACGCAGAATAAAATCAATTACTGCAAAAGATTCGAAAATCATTGTAACAGTTCACGAGCCGACGTTATCATCATTGAGATAAACTCTCCCGGGTATGTCGTAGATATCTATCAGAGTTCTATTAGAACTGTGCTAGGATGGCCTGAAATACCTCCTCGACAGGAACCCGTTGTCTTACCACCCGAATTTAAAAAATCTGATTATATTACCGACAAGATAAATCCTGATAATCCAGTAAAAAGTTAATACGAATACACTACGGTTGGATTTTTTCACCTGGGTAAAAGAATATCGCGTTAGATATTATCAAACTCGACAAGATAAAATTAATGAAAATTTCACATCGATGACTAATGATTTTTCGTTGCTGTTGGTATCTTTCGAGTCTGGTACTCTCACCCGAGATGAATTTATCAGCGTCGTAGAAACATGTAACAAAATTATTTATGATATGGGATTATTTAATACACAAATTACTCAAGAAGTAATAAACGATAATAACCCTAGCACGAGAAAGGAATTTGCAAAAAAATATAACATACCCGTAGAAGATATTTTAGGTTTTAAATTACCCGGATATAATGTTCGCGAGGTAAAGAAAAACTTAACGACGCCATTGACGTTGGTTTCAAAAGAATCCAGGACGCATGGAAATAAACAGCATAACAATAAACAACTATCCTGACACATAATAACGACCCAGATCGTGGTGGTAGATATATCGCTCCTCAAAACGTCCGTCAATATATCCTCGGTGATCGCATTGAATTTAGTAAGTGGTGTTATCGAAGGAATCTATCAAATAAATCTCGAAAGATCGAATCAAGCCCAGCAAAGATATATTCTATATTCGTTTGCACCAACAGCTCCACCAGGATTTCTAATTATTGAAGACCCAACTAATCCAGTGTATATGCGATGTTATAATGATTCACTAACGAGAATTAATTTTAAACTCACTGACCAGTCCAATAATCTAATTGATCTGCGAGGTAAAGTGTTACAAATTAGTTTGTTTCTGAAATCCTAAACGGATTTTCATCGTAAAATGGATTTTTAACCCCATAGCAGCAGGGATGGTGCGACAACGACTTTGGCGTCTTTTTTGTACGATTTCGAGGAAGCCTTGGTTTGATAAATAGACTTTTTTTACGAATTTGGAGGAAGCCATGGTTTGTTAAATAGACGCCTCTATAAACGGTTGTCCAATTCGCCCTCCCTGCTGTGATATATATATATATATATATATATATATATATATATATATATATATATATATATAGATATATATATATATATATATATATATATATATATATATATATATATATATATACATATATTTATATATACAGACACAAGGTACGATTCATAATAATTTTAAAGATTTTTTCACAGCAAAAGCTTGATTTCATGATGATATTTGTGATGGGCCTAGATTTTAAACAAAAATAAATGCCCTACTCCCTATTGACATTATTTTTGGTAGAATTCTGATTACCATAATCTTCGTGGTATTCTTTTATATTTTGCCAGTGCAAAAACAAATCTGTCTCATTTACTACCAACGTTAAATGTGGATTATTAAGATCATAACCCAACAATCTCCTTTGAATGTTTGTGATTGTACAGATGACCCTGAGATCTGTGCAAAATAAAAGAAATATTTGAAGCATTACACAACCACATCTGTTTCATTAAAATGACTCCTTGCGGAACGAAGTGTCCAAAGCTATTGTTGGTACAATGTAATGGTAGTTTTCTGTTCTCAATAGATATGTGTAATTCTAGTAATGAGTTTCTAAATAGCTCATTTAAATCTCGTAATTGTTGCAAAAAAAGTCAAAGGTACGTAAAATATATATTTAGTTATTTTCTATAATAACGTCATATAATTAGTTGCATTGTTGAAGATATTTGTTTTAATGGATTTTCACATAATGATTTCACATATTGAAAAGTTCAAAAATAAAAGATTAAAAGGTCTAATACATTATATGTTTGTTCATGGGGAAAGCTTGTGTTATTTTCACTGTCGTTTTCACCGCTGAAACATTTTGTGATATATTCCAAGTTCAATATCGTGTATAGTCAAACAAAAATGTCCTATACTAATTTTGTTCTCCTGAATAGAATGTAAAATTAAACAAGAAATATACCGATGGCATGCAGACGTGGAAGCTTATCAAGTCATGACTTTAATAGGAATCAACCTGTGAAAACGCAATTATATAGACAAAAAAGGCAATACGATGGGAATAAAATTAGAAAGCAAAATTGACAAAGCCAACCTTTCAAAAGATACATGAAAATAACATTTAAACAATATTTCATCTAAACATCTTCAATATGTTTTTATTTCCATTTTAAAGTACAATTGTTTTTAAACTTATCTAATGCAAGTACACAAACACGTGTACCGATGTTTCGAATCTGAAATTGTTAAATATAAACACATATTCACCATTTGTCCCTATTATTCATTTAATTATGATGGAATATACAAGCGTTGAACTGCACATATTTTGTTGAGGTATTATAGACTATTTTGTTTGTTTTTTTTACCTATGTTATCAGTCTCAAATATATTTTTATAATCTAATTATAGCAAGTGTCATTCCGTCTTGTCATAATCAAACTTATATACTAAAAGCAGTTTGGTAAGTTATTTAAATTATGATAGAAGTCATTCGTTCTTTTCAATTGCATTGTAAATGGCCCTGTACCATATATTTGTTTGATGAGAAATAATCGTACGACATTATTATACATTGGTCCGTGCAAGGTACTGTCAATATCAGGAGTCGTTAAATAAATTCATAATCTTATTATAGCAGGTGTCATTCAGACATTCCTTAATCAAACATACCAAGGTATTTATTATTTATAAAAAGCAGCTAGATAAGCTCTTTTGCTTCTGATTTATTCATTTCCTTTTTTCAGTTTCATTGTACATGTCCTTGTACGTATTTTTAATGCTCAATTGAACGTGCCTGTATCTTAAATATGGTTCTAAAGCATGCGCAATGCAATTATCTTCAATAGGTAATCAACTCAGAAAGAGACATGTTAGAGCTTACTTTGATTCGAGTACTTGATTTTTTTTACTGACAATGCCTTGAAGCAGAATTAACTTAATGAGTGGATTTCTGTATAGATGGTTCATTGGGTACATGGATAGCTAGAGAACTGGACAATTTGTTTCGTTTAATAAAATTAATTGTTTAGATTTAGAAAAGGCCATGTATCAGTAAAAATCACCGAAATTTACCACGATATTAAGCACCAAACGATTGTCAGTAGCAGCAGAGAGGGCGAACACTACAACGTTTTCAGACAAAATTTTGATTGAAATCTTAAAACGAGCCTTCCTACGATCTCATTTTAACCAAAAAAAATGTCTCAGGGGCAAACCCTACAACGTTTTCAGACAAAACATTGATTGAAATTTTAACGAGCCTTCCTACGAAATCTCATTTTAACTAAAAAAATGAAAACGGAGACTTTTACGATTTTTTAATCAATTTTGGTCTCAACTTGTTGTCATCGCCCTCTCTGCTGCTATGGGTTAAAAAAAAAATAATAAATGATTTGATCCAGTCTTTAGGATCTCACAAACAGACTAATCGCTAACACCTCATCTTGTAGATCAATTAGATTATTGGACTGATCTGTGAGTTTGAAATTAATTCTCGTTAACGAATTATTATGGCATCGCATATAGACTGGATTAACCGGAGACTCAATTATTAAAAATTCTGGAGGAGCTGTTGGTGCAAGGTGCAAACGAATAAAGAATATATCCTTGCTGATCTTGATTTGATCGTTCGAGATTAATTTGATAGCTTCCTTCGATAACATCACATACTAAATTAAGCGCAATCACCGATGAAATATTCACGTTGAACGGAGCGATATGCCTACCGTCACCATCTGGATCATTATTATGTTTGAGGATTTTTATTTCCTGTGATGCTGTTTTTTTCCATGCATCATGAATTATTTTAAAACCAACATCGATGGTGTCACTGAGAACTTTTTTTAGTTCCGGTACGTTATATCCCGGTAGTTTGAATGTCGGGATATCATCAACGCGGATTTTAAATTCTGATGCAAATGTTATTCTCGATTGGGGTTTATCGTCATCATCTAGTATATCCTGAATAATTTTTAGGTTAAATGCTTCCATATCGTCGATAATTTTGTTGCATGTTTCTACGACGCTGGTAAATTCATCTCGGGTGAGAGAGCCGGATTTAAGAGATATTAACAACAGCGAAAAATCATTATTCATTGCTGTGAAATTTTTAACGATTTTAGGTTCGTCAACAAAATGATGTCTCTCTATTCTACCCTCCCCAATTGGTTTAAATCCGAAACCAAAAAAATCTATAGTGAATTGGTGATCTTTATAACTCTTTATTGGATTATCAGGTTTTATTCTGTCGGTGATATAATCAGTTTTTTGTGGTTCTGGTAAATCAACGGTTTTCCCCCCTGGTGGTAATTCAGGCCATCCTAGTACTGTTCTAATAGAACTTTGATAGATATCTACGACGTATCCTTCTGTACTTATCTCAATTGCGGATGATAGCGTCGGCTCATGAACTGTTATAGCGATTTTCGATTCTGTTCCAGTAATCGATTTTATTCTACGCGCGAATTCATTATTGATTTGTTCGATTTGGTATGATCCGGTTGGTATGGAAACAACGTTCTAGTCTGGAGTCCCGTCGTCTTTATTCTTATTCGCAAATACCAGTGAATTATTCGGTTGTTGACCACCAAATGATTTTGATCTGATATTAGGCCAACTGTGATACACTCGTAGTTTTGCTAGTGCTATCTCCTTCACGGGGACTGGGCTAGGGAAATTCACACTGAATTCAGGATTCGTTGATGTTATTGATATCATGCTTGTTTGTACTGGGTTCGTGTTCTCCACTACTCGTTGAAGTAATTCCATCGGTGTTGTCATTGTTATTATACTGTTGTTGTCGCTTTAATTTTGATATCGTGGAAACGTAAACACTGACCATCACTGAGAACTCACAATCTGATATTGTTGAGGTTATTGAGATCATTCTGGTTTTCGGTTTTGTTTTTGGGTTTGTTTTTGGGTTTGTGTTTTCCAATTCCATCGGTGTTGTCATTGTTATTATATTCATGCTGTTGCTCTAATTTTGATATCGCTGAATCAAAAATACTGACCATCGCTGAGAATTCACTATCTGATATAATTGTATTATCGAGTTACGACGATATCATCAGGGATAACTGCGAATATGCGGTTGATGCAATATGAAATTGAATTAAGTAATTCTGCAGTTTACTCTGGCTGCATGATGATATCTTTTTTGCTATCCCGGTTGATATACCCCCGATTGTAGCCACCGCAGAAATGCAAATTGGAACTACGACCGGGGCAATCATTGTAACCGATGCAAGTATTATTCCGGCGCCAGCGAGAACGCTTGACACCGAGTACATAGTAATATCAATTGCGGTGATTCTTCGTCGGTATTTTTTTATTTTTATTTGATACTCCTCAGTGAGGGTTTTGAGTCTAGTCTGAAATTCTCTGACCTGATCATAGCGACATTGCGTTGATGAAATCATTTTTATTTTAAAACACTAGTGTTTTCAATTGTGAAATCCGAAGGATTTTCCTTTCAATTTAGTTATTTACTTAAATCCACATACCAGGTTGCTGAAACCCTAATCAAATTTTTATCAGTAGCTGATAACGATTGTTATCATCCTCGAAAAATCATTTTTGATGGCTTCGATGAAGTTTTTCGTCTCATCGATGGCGATATTTCTTTATTTTTTCACGATAACGCTCAGAAAGTAATTTCAAATTCGCGGAAAACTCTTTTACGGTATCGAATCGATATTGCGTTGATGACAATGGAGGTATCATTGTTATTTTAAATCAGCTAGTGTTTTCAATTATCCCACCAACGAAGTGGTTTTAGGATCGGATGAGGGGATACCGGATACAAATTCTATTATCCGGGGTAGTGACTCCCTAACCACGGAATTCTCGGAATTGGTTATAACAATCGTAAGCGGGATTGGTATATAGGGTGGAGGCTTTGGTATTTTATCTAATATATATGTCAGCGTGTTAACACCTCTGATACCTGTGTTGCTGAATTCCAAATCAAATTTACGGTGATGTATTATTGTAAGTCGGTAGCAACCTGGTGCACCAGTATGTCTGTTGCTAACACGAAGATAAGTATCGTTTCCTCGGATCCAATCAAAAGTCCCACTATCAACCGTGTACACGATGTTATTGACGCTTACACTATGTAGAGTTTTTACTTTATCGATGGCCGCTTTAATTTCAGCGAGGGTCGGACCTGCTGGTGTGGTTTCAGACACAGGTGTTCTCCCTAAAAATTTATCCACGATGGTATTAAGTGTTGTTTGTCTCACCATAAACATATTAATATCTTTGAGAGTCATCGTAGATGTAGCCGGGACACCAAAGAAACTATTAGCAATGTAGGCATTGTGAGTATGCTTGCCGATAAACTCGCTGATTTCAGCGAGAGTCATGCCTGCCACAAGCGGGGTTCCAAAAAACCTACCAACAATGTCGTTAGTGGGTTTTTGTACCCGCTCAAAATCTTCTTTTAGTTTAGAAATATCGAGATAATTTGCCTTCATTTCATTTTCATTCATCATCCTTCCCGCGTCCTTGTTAAAAAAGAATAGCGATAGATAGTTTTTAATTTCAGCGAGAGTCATGCCAACCACAAGCGGGCTTCCAAAGAATTTATGTACGACATTTTTGCGAAAAGAATTATAACCTCGTATATGATCATCCAGCTCACGGTCGTGGGCGGCAATCTCGTTGCCGTGGGTGGTAATCTTATTGTCGTGGGCGGCAATCTTATTGTCATGGGTAGCAATTGCGTCGGTGATCGTAGACACAAGTGCGCCTGGTTTAAGTCGTCCACTGTTGGAATATAGCGCAATAGAGTTTTCAGCGGCGTCGCGCTGCCGTAACAAAATATCATCCAACGACATATCACTGGTTTTCAATTTACCCTGTTTGTCTTGAAATACAACTATTTCGTTCGGGTCAACATTTACTAAATTTAACGTCTCAGCTATTTCAAATTCAATTATTTTTTTATATCCTTGATAGAATCAGGGGGTGCAGTGCCATCGGGTTTGGGTTTCAAAGATCTCCCCCAAATATCAATCATGATATTTTATACACCTCTTTCTAAAATCGTTTTTGACAACTTCGTTGAAAAATCTTCGATTTTCGCCAGCGATTACTAGTGTATTCATTCACGACAACATGTGGTGGTTTTCCGCTTGGGTTACCCAAGGAGTTAGAAATAGCGTTAAGGACATTTAATACTTCGCTGCCACATATTGGTGGGTCATTCATTTGTTGTGTTGGTAGCGTAGAATACCAAGTATTCATTGGAAGGGTTTTTATATAACGCATAAACTCTTTTGGTGGGGCTAATCCATATGAATCAAAATAGACAATCCCACGTGGATCAATAGCGTATGCAACCCAGTGAGTTCCAGGTCCGGTGCTGTTATCTAAATTAATGATTCCGGTTTCAACTCTGTTTGGTTGATGTGGTAATTGATCTTTCATAAAGACACCTCTGAAGTTTTTAATCGCGAGTTTTTTTAGCAGCATCGAGTAAATCAAAATTGGACATGGGAACCATAGGTTCCTGAGTCATAGACTCCTCAACAATTGGGTTTTCAACTAATAAACCGGTTCTAGTCTCAGGCCTTTTCCGCTGTACCACGAATACGGGGTTCCTGGTGGTCTTAGACCCTTTCCCTTTTCTTTATATCCTCGTCCCTTCTTCGGTTCATATGATTGAGCAATGCTCTGTACCGCTTTTGTTCCCAAGGCTCCAGCTGCCCCCAATGCGACCGCTTTTGCAACTGCTGGTGCGGCCGCTGCAATTAATCCTGGAATCGCAGCTAACAATGGAAATATACCGCCTGTTATAATCATATTTTTGATAGCAGCCGCAGAAAGAGTAATCTGAACACCCTTTTTTGCTACAAGTGCATCATTGAAATGTTTCACCTGACGAGTTGTCAGCGATAGTTTATTTGCACCACCAGTCATTTGATTGGGTTTCAGCGTGATTGTGGTTCCACATTTTTTAGCCGATTCTGATTGCAATTTTTTTATTTGACCGGGAGTTAACGCAACACTAATAACACTATATGACATTATACATAATAGATTGATTCTAAATCGTTTACATGTTTTCCACTGGTGCATCTACCACTCTCATTCTTCCACCAACACCTTCGAGTATCATTGATTTATCACTGAGAATGACAGCAACCGCTCTATAATCAGCAATAGCACCAGGACGGGTTACACGGGCTCTAAAGTGTATATCAACGACAGATTGTCTCATCAAATCGAGATGTTCCAGTGAAAAGTAATAAATCGGATAGAGGCTTTTAAAATCCAATTGTGATATTTGCAAACCAGTATCGACATTTTGATCACGTGACATATATGACAACAGGTTGTGATATACACGTGCAATATGATTTTGACCGTAATCAAGTTGTATATCCTCGGATGGTTCCTGCTGTCCGTTTATTCTCAGTGAGACTTCATTAACACCTAACTGATCAAATATCATATGACTTCGTTCTTGACTACCAACTCGTGCATGATTCTGTAACGCTACAAATATATGACGTGGTGCTGAAACGCCTTGTCGCGATGCCAGGTTCCATGTGAATGTACCATCAACATTATCCTGTTTGATATCCGTAGTCACTGATAACCAACTCAACAACGACTTTCCTCCTTGATCCATAAATGATAGTAGTCTCTGTTCTTCTGTGATTGATGGAGTTAACACTGGCATCCACAATGATAGTTTTGTTAAATGGACTTTACCCTCGGGGACACCAGCATCACGCCAGATTGCATCATTATCAGTACCCTTTCGCACAAGCGCTACTGTATGCTTCGCTCCATAAATAACTTTTCTGACGTTTCTACAGAATCCGAAAATATGATGCAGTGGAATCGCACATGAAAATCGTCGACGCTGTCCATGCAACATTGCTACGCGTGTTGCAAATCCTAGGTTATAGTTAGTGATATTATTTATGACATCAAAATTACCAGCTGGTCTTACATATCCTTCTCCTGGGTCGGCAGCTGAAGCAGCATGTGCTGCCTTTACTCTAGAATACTGGACGTGTTCAGGGTGATCAGTGATATCCTTAGAAAACATCATAGATGGACCCGCTGATCTTGTATAATCATCAGAGTATCTCGCTAACCCTATGATTGTTGTGGCAACATCAACTTCACGGTCAATGGATTCAATTTCCTTTCCATCGATGAGATATCTTGCACTCTAAAATAGTGCCATGATCCCATTATTAACAAAACCAACTTTAATAGTCGGGTTATTGTCATATGGTGGATCATTATTAACAGAATCGTTTGTTATAAGTTCTCCTTCGATTTCAATAAATGCCTCACACGGTAGAAAGTATTTACTGGTATCATGAACTTGAAGTTCAATTCGCGACCGGAGATCTGGTTGTACTGCGTGATAAGAATAAAATTGAAAATCGCGTACAGAATCATTCTTGAGAACTGGGGCATCCATATCAAATGCTGGATCAGGTGACCTTTTGAACATTTTATTCTATTTATCAGAGTCTAAATCGTAAAATCGTAAATGATTTTCACCGTAGGATTTTCATCGTCGTGTTTTTTTAAAGCCACTCCCCGCTATCATGTTTGCTATCATGTTATTTTGGTCCCCTTGATTTATCAAGGGAGTCACCATCGACGCTAATTTTTCATCTACTGCGTTATTTATAATTCTACTAACACTTGCAGGCATTTCCGCTGTAGACGGTAACGGTTTTGAAAATCCTTTGGATTTCATCCGTGATTTCACTAATGATGTTATTTTATTCTTTGCGGCTGAAAACGCTTTTCCGGCAAGATCTCCAACAGCACCAATACCCTTATCACGAATAACATCAATGGCTTTCATTCCTAATTGTTTAGCCAACGGCATCACTTTTGGAGCCATTTTTGAAAATAATCCTAAAATGGTATCACCGAAACCATCTCCGTAATATGCGCTATAAACCGGAAACCGTGAACTAACTACATATACGGAGGTTGGTTTATCATGATTGTAATGTATGATCATTATTTGAAATCAGAAACAATTTTTCAATTGTTATTTATCTAATCAATTGACTTTTCAATTCAGTCACTATGATACCCACTTTCCACTAACTCGCCAATGAAATCTCGATATGTGCTGATATCCATGATACCACCCTGAAATAATCGTCTACAGATATCAGCTGCTTCATTAATTATTTCTGGAGAGTTATTTCCAGCTCGGAACCCTCCTACAAGAACCTCTAATCGTGATATATCACTGAGAACACTACCAGGACATGAAACGCTAGCGTTTCCAACTAGACCACTCCCCAGAAATTTCTTCTCATCGTATGGCTGTCTTATTTGGAGTTGAAATTTTCTCTTGAAGTCTCTGTATCCCTTCATCCTTCTATCTAAACTCCCAGTATTTATTTCATACACTATATCAGCCCATTCATTATGTGGAATTCTATAATCCGAATAATTGTCCGTGAAAAACTTCTCTTGTGAATCATAGCTGTTACCAGCGAATTCACCTAAATTGTCTATATCCTCGTTGAGAATTTGTTGTTTAGCGCTCTCGGTAAATATAATTGATTTAGGTAGTCCACTAACTAGTTCTTCCCGAAATCCTTTAAATTTTCGTTTCGAAGCGGTTGATATATCCTGAGGAAGTGATTGCAAGGATTTTTTTTCTATTTTTTCTAACACAGGGAGAAAAGTCTCTTCTTGTTTTTTTCCTTGTTCAGAGATTGTTGACACTATCTGTTTCGTTGTTGTAGTTATCGGTTTAAACAACTCTTCAGATCCCTCAGCAAAATCAGTCTGAAGACTCTGTCGTTGTTGCAGCTTATTCCTTATAGAGTCGCGAATTGGTATAAATCTCTTGATTGCATCCAGTCGTTCACGAGCCAATCGGGTCGTTAATGCTTCATTGACCATTATTTGAAATCAGAAACAATGTTTCAATTACAAAACAATTTTTATTCAGTGTGAAATATTTTCACTGATTTTGACATTGTCAATCAAAAAATGCTAAAAAAAATGAAAATCTCTATGAAGGACAGTCACAATCAAATAATGATAAATGGTCGGTCAATCATAATTGTTCATTTTCTTGAATTAACGCTCGTAGGTTTCTAATTTTAGAATTAACCTCTTTTTTCAATTCGTATTCGTTACCTAATTCTTTTCGTATTCGTTCTACGATAGTATATAACGGAGCGAACACACTTACGTCACTGGAGAATGCAAGAGAGTCCCGAATAGAATTCTGAATTCTTTTGATGAGCGCGTATTGCTTTGGCAGCATATATTTATTGTTGTTAACTCCGTATTCTATATCCTGAAAATCAGACATGATTTGATCAGGATTTAACCCATCTGATAGTTCAATATCCCAACTTTTCAATTTTGAAATCTCGGATATAATGCTATTCATATTTTCAGAATTCATATTCTATAACAATGACATATTTCTAAATGAAAAATATGATGCATTAGACATAACTAAATCAAATTTTCTGTCCCGTCTTTTTTGAAATCGCAGATCGATAAATCCCCTCTGCAACTTTTTGAACAGAAGGTGAACAAATATCGAAATGCCTACCGGCGCTGGTTATTGATTGAAATATTTTTTCTTCGTTAGTTGTTGTATTCAAAGATTTTACTGGTCTCGCTTTTTTTGAGCAAATGCCAGTCTTTCCTCGTTTGGTATTCTCACTTTGAGTAACAGCCTGTAGATTTGATAAAGAATTGTTCATTGGATTAGAATCAATGTGATCAATGACAGAATCATCCTCGATCAATCCATAAAAGCATTCAAATACGAAACGATGATTGAGATAAAATTTCTTTCCAGCGCCAAACTTCAAAGACCCCATACCATTATCAGAACCAACTGGTTTCTTCAGTCTGCGGTTTCTTACAACACCATTACTAGATGCTTCATAATTTGTGATCACAGGGTGTTGTCTGAATTCTTGGTTCATTCGTATACTAAATACTATTTGTCTAATTTATTGTTTGGTTTAATGATTACATCACTGGAGAATCTTTCGATGTAGTCTTGAGGAGTTCTTATGATTTTATCCTTGATACTGACTTTATCAGTGTCAGGGACTTTATCAGTGTCAGGGTCATAATTTCTGATTGATTTTCCATTTTTGATTCTTTTATCATAATAACGCTTCAACTCCCTGTATCGCTTTCCACCGCAATTCAAACACAACTGAGATTTTCCCCTGACCCCAACCCCACATCGTATGCAAGGTAACGGACCAAGGCTTCCACGACGAAAGCTTTGCATATGATACCCACAGAATTCATTTCTGCATGATTTGTTACACGGGGTTGTTGATCCAATCATAAGCCACTTGCAGTGATTCATTATACATAAATCCTTCATTTAAATGCTTGTTTTAATTATAGCATGAGGGAATTAAAGAAAACGCCTTCGAAAAATGCTGAATTCAATACTGATAAGGAATTTAAAAGATTATTGAAAATTAATCCTAAATTTAATCTCGATAAACCCAAGAAACGTTTAATAGACGGAAATATGAAAGAGTTTAAGAGATTATTGAAGATTAATCCTAAATTTAATCTCGATAAACCAAAAAAACGTAACAAAATTAATCTCAAACGTCCAAGAGACGGAAACATGAAGGAGTTTAAGAGATTATTGAAGATTAATCCTAAATTTAATCTCGATAAACCCAAAAAACGTAACAAAATTAATCTCAAACGTCCAAGAGACGGAAACATGAAGGAGTTTAAGACATTATTGAAGATTAATCCTAAATTTAATCTCGATAAACCCAAAAAACGTAACAAAATTATCTCAAACGTCCAATAGACGGAAATATGAAGGAGTTTAAGAGATTATTGAAAATTAATCCTAAATTTAATCTCGATAAACCAAAAAAACGTCCAAGAGATTACCCTGGAAAGATGCTCAATTCAATCTTGATATAGTTTCTAATACACCAAAGAATACAATTCTTGATAAAGCCATGATTAGTAAAATCAGAGACTGTTTTAATGAATTCAAGCGTGATGGAGCATCTTATTGTTGGTCAACATTTCGAATTGATGGTGTTGTTGACGCTACCATGAATGATGAAAAAGCAGCAGTGATAATTTCACGTCTTGGGGAAAAAAGGTATTTTTTTCGAATAAAATTCATTATCGAAGTCGAAGGCAAATGGATCATTAGGGATAAATTTGAATCAATCCTCAAGAATAAAAAAGATGTCATTGTGAGTAGAGATTCCAAACCAGGAATTCTAACCGGCATTGACAAACCATACTATGAGAGATCTTATCTGTAACAGCAATCGTTTATGGGATATATCCGTTAAATGATAAACCCGATATTGCAAAACTAGCTCCTATGAAATATTCTAGTTCATTGAATTGCGTGGCAACACGGGTAATGGAACACTTCACAAATGCACCCCGAGGAAATAAACTAACTGATCTGCGACGTAGGAAAATAACCGAATGGGAACTGACAGTGAAACAGCATGGTGCAAAGATTTCTGATATAGCTAAATTAGAAACATCATTAAGATTCCCAATAACCGTTATGACGATAACCGGAGAAGTATTATACGAACCGAAATATAACAAAAATGGAGCGCCAATACAGATTATTGATCATAACAAACACGCGTGGACACCTGCAGTAACAATATTTCCACGAGAACGAACCGTGAAATATATCCCTCCAGAATTCGTCGGGGATGTTTTCTATGAAGAGAAATTATTTGATGCTATTCATGCGTTGTGTAAAGATGATCCTGTGTCAGTGTGGTTACTTAGAAGTGATGAAGATCCCGAAATAGGATTCGATCAATTTGTAAGACCAAATGGTGAATTATATCGCGTTGAAGAATTAGATAGAATGAGAAAAATCGCTAGTGATTTTTCACCGGAGAGTTTCCATGAAAAACTACTCACGGGTAGTTTTACTATTCCATCAGTTGTAGCTTACTTCGCAAGAGAAAAAAACTCATGGCGTCCAACACGAAGTGATTTTCTCGAAGATGTTAAATTGAGTTGCGTCATATTTGGTCATGGAGGACTGTGGAATACGAAATACTCACGTGATGGTATGATTTCAATTGATATATCCGCGTGTTATCCTGGAAGTTTTCTCGGATATGGGGAATGTAGTAACTACTTCAAACGATTTGGACACCCCACGCATGAAATGACTCGTGTTGCGATTAATGGTCCATTACCTGATTTTGATTTAACCGGATTCGCTCGTGTGATATCATTCGAATTCGCTACAGGGTTACATCCGTGTAGTTATGTTTGGCTCGGTAGACATATATCTGAAAAGGCCTGGATGCCAATAGTGTTACTACGATATATGATTGATTGTGGTATGCTAATATCGTTGATTGTTTCCGAGGCTATTATATGCTATCGAGCTCAGAAAGAAGTTTGGCTACCACAACCCGATTTAGATCGTATAATCAGCGAACAGCGAAAACAATTCCCTGATTTCAATGAAGAAAAAATCATGAATTTGTCTAAGAAGTTATTTGAAATTAAAAAAAAACAAGCAAAAGATTTTGGACGAAGAATAATCGGTAAATTTACCCATGGTGGAAGATACGACAACGCAAAATATTCTTCGCGGTTGATCATAGATATCGCTGAATACGATTTTATTGTAACGGATTTAATGAAACAGGGAAAACTTGTATCCCGTAAGGATGCTTTTCTATCCAATGGTGAGAAATTGGGTACGGTTGTTACCTACTGTGATGGATATAATTCCCAGTATACACATTTGAGAAGTTCAATGCTAGCCTATGCTTCTATTAATCTGTTTTCGATGATAAATAGATTTCCTAATACCTTGGTTAGAGTGGCCACTGATTCGATGTATATACACAATAAATACAAATCAGCTGTAGCTAAATTCACAGATCCCGAAGAAAATTGGGGGCGTTGGCGATTTAAAAAGGAAACGCTACATGAGTATTGTGAATCCGCAGACGTTGCCATGGATGATAAATATCTTTATTGTAACCGTATTGAAATTCAATCAGAATTTTCTGATGCACCACCCGTATCTGATCCGATATGTAGATACAAGACAGTTTATTTAAACGGCGGTGGTGGGGCAGGAAAGACAACTCGTGCAATTAAATTATTTCGTCGGTCAAACATGATTGTGCTAACACCAACTCACAGACTCGCCAGAGAAATGATACAACGAGGGGTAAATGCCTGTACTTACCATAGTTTCTTTCGATGGAAGGGTGACAAATGGACTCCTGAGCGTATGGGTGATAAATTCATTCCTGAAATCATAATCTGGGATGAAATATGCACAGTGTCATTAGATGTATTACAAACATTTCTCGAGTGGTTGTTAAACAAAAACACAAAAGTCGTCATGTGCGGTGATCACGGCCAACCACCACCATTTGTCGGTGCATCCCCACATGAATGGCTAAAGGGTTTTGTAGACTGTTACGAAGAAATTACCACTGATTATAGATCACTTGATGAACGATTACGAGAATTCAAAGCGCTAATTAGATTACAACCGGATAGAATCCAATGCGAAATAGCGCGTGAAGTGATTTCAGAAACTCCAATGAATGATTTCTGGGAAACATGGAGACCAAATGATTTGATAATTGCAAGTAGAAAAATAGTCAGGGACACACTTCAGATGAAGTTATTTGAATTGCATAAAGAAAAATTTGCAACGCTTCCAGTACCCCTTTGTTATTAGGCCATCGGATACACGAAAACAGAACATTGAAGTTGATATTCCAGGACAGAGTGAAAAACAAATTCTCGTATTAAATGATATTGTGCTGGTTGATATCAGCGTCGTCGAAAATGCATTGCGTGCTGATAAATCCCCATGGACGTTAGGTTATGCAGCAACAATACATTCTTCACAGGGATTGACTATATCGGATACAATTATTTGGATAGTAGATAATCGCATCGAATGGTCGAATTTAGTCTATCTCGCAGTATCCAGAGTACGAAGAATAAATCAACTTCGAAGAATTGTTTTCGATGATAATGACACAACAATGGATGATATTGATGTTAAAATTATTGATAAAAAAACTCTCCGGTTACAAACAACAGGACAAAAAAAAACAACGAGAATTTGATATTGATGCTGAATTAATAATCACTTTGAAGAAACAACAGAATAATCACTGCGCGAGTTGCAATTGTATAATGCGTTGGCAGTATTCGGATAAAGATCCTCGCCAATTTACCGTAGACAGAAAAAATAACAGTCTCGGTCATGTCAGAAACAATGTGATGTTGACTTGTCTTGAGTGCAATAGACGCAACGGCGCTAGTTAAGACCATGCGGTGGCAATTGAGTATCCTCGGGAATTACCTGTAGTTGTTGAAGAGTAAATCCTCGCTGAGGGGCAGTTGAATCCAGTTTATAGACTGGAGGTCTACCCGTAGATCGTGTTATACTAGATATCTTGTGTGCAGTAACACTCCAAATAGGATCAGTAGCCCTTTTTCTACCCCCTTCAAGCTCTCCTGGTTCATATAAGTACCTCACAATGACATTACTACCAAGAATTGGTTCTTTGAAATCTTTTTGTGGTTGTACGGGTATAGACTTCTTTTTAATAGCGTTGCTAGGTTTCATGTTGATTGTTCTAGTAATCTCATTATTCAGTGCGGTAATCACAGCTGGTAACCTTTTGACCCATTCACGGGATCGCTTTTCTTGAATGAATTCTTTTGCGTATTGATATCCAAATAACCGCTCAGCAATCGTCCGATTAAATCGTTCTACAATGGCCTGATCGCGATGTAGCGCAGTATGCCCTCGTCGTATGGTGACATTATGATGTTTCATTGTAGATAACACTGCACCCAGAAATTCCTTGCCAGGATCAACCTGCAATAGATTTTGCCAGTGCAGAGGACCCCTTCGATAAATCCTCTCAAATGCAGAAGCGACTTCAGTGGCTGATTTTGTTTTTAACGGTTCTGCTTCTTTGTATCGACTTGCAATATCAACTACGGTTAGCGCGTATTTGTAACCACGATCATGTGGCAGAAATAATATATCAGCCTGATGAACTTCATTAGGAGCGGTCACATCAAAATGCGAGAATTGAATTTGTTTAGGCGGTGGTAGATAAATCTGCCATAGTGCCTGCTTGGATAACCAATTAGCCGCAGTGGTTTTTTTCACTTTTGCAGCGCTAGCGAGTTTATGGACTGCTGATTTACCCCTCCAGTATCCTCTTGGGGAATAATAAATTGATTCCATATTATTAATTACCGGCACCTAACATCAATTTACTTTTCATAGCCGATTTTATCAAAAAGGAAGACAATTTTTCTTTGAAGGATTTATCAGGAATAGCATTTAACGCATGAATTAATTTCACATCTGCTAGATGACTGTGTTGCAGATTGCTGCTTTTATAAGCAACACCATGAAGGTGACAGGCCTTATCAATGGCGTTTATTGGTTCTTCACCGGGTCGGGGTTGATTTTGATTATTGAGTCTGATATCAAGTCTGGTTCCCGGTCCACAGTAGCTATATCCCGGAAGGTGCTTTTCTCCGGGGTATTTTGCCCATGGGGTTCCAGGGAGTTTTGCCTATTTGGCTGCGATATCACCTCCTCGTTTTTTTTTTAAATCAGATCTCATAGACACAAATCTAAATTTCTTTGTACCACATTGCACGCATTTACCAGAAAGCGCTGATCGGTTATTTTTAGTTGTAATCGTCGTCAGGTCATCTGTGCCAGTACGCGTTTTACACTTCATACAATATAGATCCATAATTTATGTATAGAAATATGGATATAATTGATTTTTCAGCGACTAAAACAAGAGAACCAGTTAAGCATCATGCAGCGCTACCAAACTCTATCCGGATGATTATAATCGGGTCATCTGGATCCGGTAAAACGCAATTGTTGCTCAATTTAATAATGAGATGGATGAAGTGGGATAAGTTGTATTTAATTGCCCCTAGCGTAGATGATCAACGATGTTATGAAGTGCTAAAAGATTTTAACGACAGCGCGGTAGAAAAATCCGGAGAGGGTATTATTGAATTTATAACCGATATCGATGAAGCACCGAGCATTGATGATATTGATGGAGATATTAACAATTTAGTCGTATACGACGATATAATGTTAGATAAACAAAAAAATCCTGCTAGGATCTTTTCCAGAGGCAGGCATAAAAACACTGACGTGATATATGTCACTCAACGCTACACTCAGGTTCCAAAAGTCATCAGAGATAACTGCAATATTCTTGCTGTATTCAACGGAGTTGATACTCAATCTCTTAGAAATATATGGCAGACATGGTGTTCTGATATGGACTTCAATCAATTTAAAAACTTCTTTAGTCATGCTCAGTCAAAACCACACGGATTCGCAACAATAAATTTGCATGATCCTCGGACACGATATCGTATCGGACTGGATCAAATATTCGGTTAAAATCATTTATTATTTTTTGTTAACCCATAGCAGCAGAGAGGGCGATGACAACAAGTTGAGACCAAAATTGATTAAAAAATCGTAAAAGTCTCCGTTTTCATTTTTTTAGTTAAAATGAGATTTCGTAGGAAGGCTCGTTAAAATTTCAATCAATTTTTTGTCTGAAAACGTTGTAGGGTTCGCCCTCTCTGCTGCTTCAGTACAAGTTATTTTATATTCCAGATCTTACGAAAAGTTATACAAACTGTGAAAATTAATAGTCAAATTTCTTAGCTGAAGGATGAACCTAACTCTATAGTATTTACAAGTTATTTGTCTGTAAAACAAAGAAGAGTTATGAACATTTTGTCCCTGTAAGACAATAAAAGATTACATTTTACAACTTTGTCTGGGACAAAGAGTAAACTAGATCTTGTCCCTGTAAGACAGTTCAAGATTATCTTTTACCACTCTGTCTAGATCTAGAAGACTGAGTCGCAAAACGAGGATCATGGTGATCAATACTTTTTGCTTCATCTCACTTTGACATGGTTCTAGTAACGGTACAAGCAGTGTATTACCCAGGGATTTCAATTTTAATAGGATAACCTTTACTTTATCCAAACAAGGCTTGTTAGTTTCAGGTGGACTAGCCAAATTATTATCTCATGCTAGTTCATTACCTAGTAGTAAATGAATACCCTGAATAGCAAAGAAATAACGTTCCAGTGGTCCTGAGACTAAGTATGCTGACGAATTAACACAATGGTGATGAACTACGAGCATTTGGAATAGCTCTGCTTTGATTTTGTAGCTTGTTCATCCAACTTGAGCAATCACATATAGCATGCAATCACATATAGCATGGCCTTTGTTCCAACAAAAAGTAAACATATGAAATGCTAAGGATTTTGGATCAGTCTTTCAGAATTTTGAGTCTAAAACGTTGTGACAAATGCAGATTGTTATGTGCTCGTATGAGAGTATAATGGCTTGTTTGTTGTTTGCTTATCGTAAGAGCAGCATTTTCTAAAGTTTTTATTTTAAGCTCAACAAGGTGTATTATATCGTCATTATGGAGGCAGTAATTGCACGTTTCAACTAATATAAGTTTTCCAAGGTTATCGTATAGTCTTAACCAAACGTCTTGGCTGAGCACAACCGATCAAATAATTGACCTTTTTATCTTGCTAAAGAAAACAAGGGTTTGTCTATATTCTATTTTGCTGTCCCGAAACCTTTGTAGATATGTCGCAGGTATCAATTGATAACCATTCGAAATACTTCTATTAACTAGACAACAATTGGCACTTTGTTGTACTGACAGTGAAGTAAACATTTCATTACTTTTGCCAATACGTACACTTTGAAATAATAGATTCCAAAGGTCCTTGCTCATTTCAAACTCTTAGCATTGTCCTTTTTTAAAAACAATGAAAATATGTATCTACCGTTTATTTCAAAGAATGTATTAACCTAACAGCTCTGGTAACATTAAAAATTGAACTTGGATGGAAATGGGGTGGGTGTGCTTTACACTTTTTAGCTCTAATTCTATAAGTCTAAATAGCATTTGTATCTCTTCTTATTTCATTTTAATTTACCATTCCCCCCTCTCTCTCTCTCTCTCTCTCTCTCTCTCTCTCTCTCTCTCTCTCTCTCTCTCTCTCTCTCTCTCTCTCTCTCTCTCTCTCTCTCTCCTATATCTGAAATTGCATTAGTGTCTGCTTTTCTCGTTTTTAACTGTTTTATCTGGTAATTTATTTGTTTCAATTTAATTACTTTCATTTCAAAGCCCGATGAAAAGTTACTAATCAAACCGGAAGCACTTGTATCCATATATAAGACCAAATGTCTTTAATTTCTTGCTTCGTTAAAAAAAATTAGCGCCCAAGAAAGATCATATTTTCAGGTAAGCTGGAGGAATTAATCCTTTGACATGGATATTAGCTCTTCATGGGTAGGATGTAAAAGAGAGATCTTCGCATTCACAAGGTTAGCTGGCTTTACTATAGATATATATATATATATATATATATATATATATATATATATATATATATATATATATATATATATATATATATATATATATATATATATATATATATATATATATAAGGCCTGTATGGGTTGTCCTGGGAAGGGTAAAAAACATCTCTCGCTGGCTAAGCAGTCGTACACCTTCCGGGGTAGCTTGCCCGTGTTTGGTCCCCACTTGGCACTAACTAAGCTCTCACCTGTGGCTCCAAGAAACGGTGGCATGCGCAGCGACCACATTGACTAGCCTGCCTAACCAGGCTGAAGGAGGCTGACTGGTCGCAAATCATCGGTGAGTTAGTCATTGTCTACCTAACATGTGAAGATTTGATTCTGCAGCCTGCCCGGAAGCACCATCAGATGGTCCACAGGCAGAAAAACTATTCCCAGCAAGGGATACTTGATCATCAAATACACTAAACCTTGTCTCCCACCTTCTCACCGTTGTCGTCGCTGCTGAAGCCAAATAGTTTTGATCGTGAGAGTAAGGTTGACGAACTGTAAAACTCTTCATCGCTTAAAAGTCACCGCGCAAGTCCTTCTTGTCATCCATCCTTTTTCATCATGCATCGAAGTCCTGTAGCGACCGGCAAGCGACGAATCGGCAGGTGTGGGTACAATGGTAGGCGTAGCCGCACACCTGCACCCAGGCGGCTCAAGCCGTTAGGGTCGTTAACCACTGACATGGAGCAGCAATGGATTCTGAGCAGCCATCTTTAGGAATGCTCTGTTCACTTCCATGACATGAGTAAGACGTAAAAGTATTGCCCTAAATATTCCCTGCTCTAAACATCCCTTACCAGCATACATCGGCTGGCGACAACCTACTCCAGCGTTCAAAATACCAAAAAGAAAATTACAATTGATCGCCTCTCACTTTGAACATGGAATGTGCGCACCTTAATAGACAGAAACAATGCACAAGACCCCAGAGCAGAACCGACCTTACATGAAAAGGAACTCGCAAGATGCAACGTGGAAATTCCTGCCTTAAGCAAGACCCGGGACCCGGATTGCATGAGAAGGTGAACTCTGTTAAAGGGGTTCCGGTTAAATTTCTTTTGGAGCGGCCGAATAAATAAACAGCGCCGTAAGGCTGGTGTCAGATTTGCAGTGAATACATCATTGATTGGCAAATTGGCTGGACTTCCAACTGGATTAAACCACAGAATCATGACCATGACATTCCCCCTCTTCTCTGGAAGAAAGCACCTTGCCATCATCAGTTGTTATGCTGCAGTCATGACCATCCCAGATGAAGTGAAGGTCAAGATCAGTGAGGATCGTCACTATGTCATTGCCGACGTTCCAATGGCAGATAAGCTTGTCATTCTTGGCGATTACAAGAGTAGGTTGTGATCACGTAGCCTGTGATGTAGTGCTAGGAAAGTACCAAGTGGGTCACTGTAACATCAATTGTCTCCCTTTGCTCCAGTCTTTGCTCCATGTACTGCTGATTACTAATACAGTCTTCCGCCTCCCTATCCGTAACCGGACGTGATCGAAGCGCCCACGATGGCACCCCATCAACTGCGTCATTGCCAGGAAGATAGACAGGCAGGATGTGCATGTGATCAAGCAATTGTTCGGCGCTGACATGCGCATTCATCACAAAAGTCGCCATCAGGGAAAAAAGGCTCCTTAACGACTGAACATCACTAAATTGAAATGAGTCAGTACAAACAGTCTCTCGGGGATGGCATGAAAGAACGTCTGAAATCCACACAGCTTGAAAATCAGAATGTGGAGACCGACTGGCGGCATTCAGAGAGCTGATCTACAGCACAGCTTCGGACATCATAGGACCCCCACCCAGAATGCATCAAGATTCGTTTAATGAGAACTGCAATGAGATCAAGCAGTTCCTTGTGAGAAACACCGCTTCCTTCAAACCTACCTCAACAACCCAAAGTCCACCTCTAGGAACGTTGCGTACAACAACATGCGCAGAACTGTACAGCAGAAGCCACGTCAGATGCAAGACACATGGCTGAGCACCATAACGGATGAGATTTCAGTGCTTGGCAGACCAGCATGGCATGAATAACTTCTATAATACCCTGAAAGAAGTGTATGGATATACTTCCTTTGGATCATCCGCCATTATTAGCGCAGACGGGAACACGGTAATGACTGACATATAGAAGATTCTTCAACAATAGACTGAACGCTTTGGCAGCGTCCTGAATTGCCATCCATACACCAATAATGAAGCCATCAGTCGTCTCCAGCAGATACCCATGAACGAAGTACTGGATGATCATCCAATCTTGCTGAAACAAAGAAAGCGATACGTCCGCTATCCTGTGGCAAAGCACCTGGTTCAGACTCCATCACAGCTATAGTCTGCAAAGAAGGGGACACATCCTTAATAGAAAGGCTCCACCAACTGTTTGTACTGATGTAGTAGCAGGAGTTGTTCCCACAAAAATTCATAGACACCTCCATAATCCATCCAAGCCTGCAACAATCAAAGGGGGGTATATCATTACTCTCAATTGCAGGTAAGATACTTTCCAGAATAATACTGAACCGACTTGCTATGCACCTTGGCCAGGGACAACTGCCAGTGTAGATTCCGAAAAGATCGTTGGACCATCGACATGGTATTATCTGCGAGGCAGCTACAAAAGAAATGTCAAGAGCAAAACACTGACCTTTTCTCCACCTACGTCGACTTGACAAAGACCGTTGATACTGTCAGCAGAGAAGGCATGTAGAAGGTAATGGCCAAGTATGGATGCCCAAGAAAGTATATATCCATGGTTCAACATTTCCACGATAGCATGCATGCACCAGTCCAGGACAACGGATAGACATCTGTGCCATTCTCAGTAACCAATTTTATCTATTTTTTTTTCCTGTTCCCAGACCTTTGTCGATATGTCGCAGGTATAAATTGATAACCATTCAAAAGCCATAAGGAATCGTTCATAATACTGTGCCGTATGATGAGTTAGTATGTGCAGGAAATCAACTAGCTATACTAACAAATGTACAATAATGAATTGTTAAACATCATAACGATAGAAAATTGGTCTTGTCTATGGAAATATATATATATATAAAGTGAGAGAGACTGACAGAAAGACAGAGACAGAGACAGACAGACAGGCAAGAAAGAAAGAAAGAAAGAAAGAAAGAAAGAAAGAAAGAAAGAAAGAAAGAAAAAAGAAATAAAGAAAGAAAGAAGCAAAGAAACAGTGCTTCACTGACATTCTCCTCTACATTGATTCCCATTGAACATTTAGGCAAAGAAGGAAACCGGGTGAGAAGATGCTGGGGAGATGGTAATCACACAATTATGAAACCTGTGTCCGATATATTCCTATAACTTTGTACCTTTCCTACTTATTTGTAACCTTTCTTTATAAACCTTGTTGACCGCAAGAGTGAATTCCTGCTAAAACAAATGCATGGCAAGCCACTAGATGCAGGTATTTAATTGTCGCTAATTTATAACTGACGTTGCAATCTCACTTCTAGTGAGAAATCTTGCCAGTAGCTTCCAGTGGTTCTGTGGTATAGTATATAGTACATCGTGTGCTGAAAAGTGGTGTTACACCAATACAAACAAGGAACAAGCCATAGTTTTAAGAGATGCACAGCTTATGCGTTCATGAACATTCTTAAAGACTTGAGATTTGGAGGAGGTAAACATGATTTGGAATGTAAATCAGACACAGTATTCTTCAATATACTTATTGGAAAGATACATCTGGAAATATGTGTATAGACCTATAACAAGTTACAGTACAGTCGAAATTGACATGAACTTGTGTAATATATGATGTACGAGTCAATAATACTACAATGACAAACATTTCTTTGAATATATTATGTAATTTTGTATTTATTCTTTCTTCCTCATTGATAAGATTTACATTTATATCCTTAGAAATAAGTTAAACAATGATCTTCGCATGTAAAATCCATCATATGGGAAATAATCCGAAAAAATCGTCTCTTTCATTTCTAGAAAGCCTCTCCGGATCGGAGACCTTAATATAGACTTCCTCTTTTTTCCGTAAGAAAAATATCGACTCCATATGGCTGGAGCCTATACACCGCCCACGGGAATTGTATGGCATACACAGAGAATTACAGTTTTCCATCATAATTAAGTCATATTTTGTTTCTGTCCTAGGTGAAGGACGGTATAAAACGTGACAAAACATTCTAAATTCATCTGCAACGTTACTATATTCCTGACTGTAAACAAGGTTGCTGTAAAGGTAATAAAAACCACTTTCCAACACTCTTAAACTGCCATTAACAAATGTAATTGCGGATCCTACGAATGATGAAGCTGAGTTGATGTCCAACGGAATTTGGGTCAGGTATCCGTCCGATTTATTTCGTACTGCAATAATCAGAATATAAGTATTATTATAAGCATAAAGATACCTGATGACAATAAAATAACAAAGTTTTCATACATACATACATACATACATACATACATACATACATACATACATACATACATACATATATACTTGCATGCATGCATGCATGCATACATACATACATACATACATACATACATACATACATACATACATACATACATACATACATACATACATACATACATACATACATACATACATACTTACATACATACATACATACATACATGCATACATACCTATAATTTGCTGTCCTAACAAAGGATTTGGTATGAGGAGGAAACATGTAAATTTTGAATAAAGATCCAAAAATATATAAAATATTATCTTAGAGGTTTGGTTTTCAAAACATCCTGAGGGTTAATTTCGTTGAAACTACTGGTATATACTGAAAGCGAACTACTCCATTTTAAATCAATACTTTATTTCATTTTCAATCAAGTACATGTTCTCCAACACAGAAACATTTGTGTTTATAAATGATCTTGCGGATCTAGTTTTGTGTCTTGCTGAGTATTCTTCATTAATGTTTTAATTGATTCCATACCTGCTTTTGAATTTATAATTGTGTACGGGAGCGGGATGAAATTGATAACTGAACCAACAAGCATAATAACAAATATCCATTCAACATAACCAACAGTAGTGACAATGAAAGTACAGATAAGGTTACTCGGGAAATTCCAAGAATCCTCCTTTCAATGTCGTTCGATCGATAGAGAGAGAGAGAGAGAGAGAGAGAGAGAGAGAGAGAGAGAGAGAGAGAGAGAGAGAGAGAGAGAGAGAGAGAGAGAGAGAGAGAGAGAGAGATAGATAGATAGATAGATAGATAGATAGATAGATAGATAGATAGATAGATAGATAGATAGGTAGGTAGGTAGGTAGGTAGATAGAGAGAGAGAGACAGACAGACAGACAGACAGACAGACAGACAGACAGACAGACAGACAGATAGATAGATAGATAGATAGATAGATAGATAGATAGATAGATAGATAGATGTGTGTGTGTGTGTGTGTGTGTGTGTGTGTGTGTTACGCATACGTTTTACGAAAACATTTTTAGCAAGGCTTATAAGAATAATTTCGATTAGCCGATGTCTGTGACGGGACAGATGTTTTCTCTTTTAATGTAAACACTAAACGGAACTCGTCGACTGGAGTGCACACCCTTTCTGTATTCAGTTTTGAAGAGACTGATTAACTTACTAGATACCTGGAATTTGAAATGTACCTGGAAGATAGATAGATAGATAGATAGATAGATAGATAGATAGATAGATAGATAGATAGATAGATAGATAGATAGATAGATAGATAGATATGTTATGTAATGAATATTGTTGGTAATCATCACAAGAGAGAGAGAGAGAGAGAAGAAGAAAGAGAGAAGAGCTCTCTTGAAGGGAGCGCCGCCGCGATGATAAGACAGCTACATCTGCAATGAAAAACGAACACGCCACTAGCTTCGAAGTATAAGGGACTTTATTTAAATAATCATCACACATATATATTACTACATTCTAGAAACACATCTAAAAGCTTTATAATAAAAGTTCATGAAATACATATTACTTCTAAAAACTTTATAATAAAAGTTCATGAAATAAATATCACATTTTCCTCACCAAGCTCTCCAACTTCATTTATTCGTATAACTTCTGCACCTTAGAATATTATACAATAGTCAATTCCCAATCAATCTCAAGACAGCCAAAAGTATAAAATATAATAATTAATGCACTCCACTCATTTCAAAATATAATATTGATTTAGAATATATTGCTAGATATTATTCTTTCTTGCCCAAAGAATACTCTATTTCAATCATTAAATCAAAACACGAAGCCGGCAGCGAATTCAACCTTTAACATAAAACTTACACAAATATAATTAAATATGAACATAAAACATTCTACTACAATATATATATATTGTACATAAAAGAATTCAGTAACGATGTTGCAAACATATCAATCTCACTATCAAAATCTCAAACACTAAAAATACCTATTCTAAAAGACGTTACAACATGTACCGTTCTCACCTGCAATGAAAAACGAACACGCCACTAGCTTCGAAGTATAAGGGACTGACTTAGACAATATACACTTTTACTTATACTCGCTAGGCGCAAGTCAGGACCAAATATGGTAATCCCCTAATACTAAGCCAGCGGCAATGTCTGTCTTTCACTAGACAAGAACCATTTTGTTTACGTCACTAACAGAAGGCCAGGTTCAATCTAGTCACCGGATTCGAAATTCGCCAATGCGTAATCTTGAAATCTGTTTAGTTTACATAATTATATATTCTTTACTGAGCAAACCTAGGAGCCCCGGCTAAGTCAGCGAAAACAGCATGTATAGTGTTCCTCTCGTAATATAATTCCACACATCACTGTACATTGGTTTAGCTTTAGTATCTTGCTGCTTCTACACAACAAGGGGATATACATTGCCTATTTTTCGCTTGCTCAGTAACCCTTCTATTCTATATAGTTGTGTTACAAAAACAAGTGAAATTACCTTTAATATCTTTTAGAATATAAACAAATAAAACATTACTTTAATACAATTCAAAGAAAATATAAATCTTATTAATTTTACTAAAAATTCAATCCTAACAGATAGATAGATAGATAGATAGATAGATAGATATATATATATATATATATATATATATATATATATATATATATATATATATATATATATATATATATATATATATAGATAGATAAATAGATAAGTTCCGTATTTAAGGGTCGTTTATACAAAGGGGTAAGTTTTTACTCAGTATTAATATCAACACAGGTATGTCACAGTTTAACCTTCTCCAAATAAAAGGAGAGTTATATAAGATAGTGACATAGATCGCAAATCATCCATGAATAATGTAAAATGTTACTCTTCATTATAGCTTACACTAAGTATAGCTACAGTTGAGCAGGATACACAGTATCGTTTCATTATATACAATATAACTTTTCCAAATTGATACTGATGAAACTGTTTATTGTAATAAAAAATAATTTTTGTCAATTTCATATAATATCTACTATGTTACTATGTTTTTTCCGTCTCACCTCTTTCTGCGTGGGTTTGAATATCGGGCTCGAACAATGTGGGTGCGTGAGAATGCTTGCTAGTAGCTTCTCGGGGTCGATGGTTCTTCTCAGTGCTTTCTCCGGCATCTGCTGAGACCGAAATACGAAAGGGCAAGTTTGTGTTTTGGGGTATACTAAGATAACCTATAGTAAAAACATCAAACGTTGTTTATTCTGCACCCACAGTCTTGTTTTACTTTAAATAATTTTAGTAGTAAGTAAAGAGTTAAGAGGTTTTCACATTAAATTCATTCTAAAAAACAAACAATATCTACAGCAATCTAATACAGAATGATGGCAAGGCTATGCATTTGAAAATCATACAAACATTTACTATTAAACAAATATGTACATCGCACTTCCCCAAACTAAAGAACATTACAGTAGGGGTTAGCCTCTGGATTAATGTTTTCAATAAAATGATTATCTCTAACATTGTCAAATATGTTACGTATTTGGCATTGTAAATTGCAGATATGGATAACAAGGTTTTTGGAGAGATGTCTAAAGTCGCCATTGTTATGTAATCTTGTTAGTCTCGTTTGAGCTGAAATTTTTTAACAAAAGAGAGAACCTTTTCATTAATGGAGGCAACGCTCTGGTATTATCCTACCGTGCAAAATGTCTCTTGTTGGAGGAAAACAATGTATTCATGATCTTTCGCTGTTCGTTCTGGTAATAACCTTTGTCATATTTATATACTGGGTCGGTATGTTTGGGCAGTTAGTTTGCGTGGTGTTTTCTTCATCGAGTGGACCGTTTTATGACCGTCGAGTCCTTCCTTTTATGTAGAGGTTTAGTCAGTGGTTTGGTGTCCTGTCCACTGGAGTTGAATAATAGAAGCCCTGAATGTACGGACTCAGTTATACAAATTGGGATTTGAACAAATAGAGATCTCGTGTTTCCCATTTTCATTTGTGTCCATTACTATACATACGTGTTAATAAGAACTCTGTTTTGTTACACTCTATGGAACACTCAATTTTAGCTTATCGTTTCCGAAATAATCTCTGCAATGAACCATATTGGGTCGTGAAACAACGCATAAATATTCAAGTTAAGTTCCACCTGTTGTATCATTCAGTTTTATGTATCCAAATTTAAATTCATTGGCATTATTCAATTCATTATCACAATTATCATTGCCTTTAAACCAAAGATCATACGAACGTTGTAAAAGGGAGATAGTAGGTAGCACGTGTTCGTCTACTCCGTACTAAAATGATAATATCGCTTTCAGGCGATTGTGGTTCTTAAGCTCAATATTTGTTCCTGTCTTTTAATGGGTAAGTGCCTGGACTTATATGTCCATGACAGATCTGTCATAATCGATGTATATGTGAATACGCTCTATATATTGTGTCTTGTATACTCAAGACGTGTTGCTTTCGTGCTCAAAACTGCAAATACTTTTACTGGATACAACATGTTGGGTACCCAGTTTATCAATTTGCTTGAATTATTTTCTGTTGAGTGTTTTCTCTCTTAATTTTCCAAAATAATTTTTCGATATGCTTCATATATCAGGCCGTTACAACCTTGGCATTTTTTATTTTAGTTTTAGTATGAGCTCATATACGTCAAGTTCTCCTGAGCAAACGTTCCTATAGCAGGTCGGAATTGTACAAGTGTTGACAGACCGGACCCGATTCGTGTGGCCAGCAATGTGACAGATTTAAGTGATTGCACCTGCTGTTTTCTTCAGTGACTGATCAAACACTATTTCAACATCTTAATTTGATAGCCAGTATCTAAGCTGCCAACGATTGATTTCACAGCGTCTGCATTTGACGCAATTGCCATTTTTTAAGTATCTTCATTAAAGTATCTTCAAACATACTTTAGTATCCATGTCGAATGCTTAAAATAATGTAAAAGCAAACGTATTGAATTCCATGTGTAATTGAGACCATAAAACAAATGCTTGTCGAATAAGTTACGAATTTACTGGATCATCTCACTCGATGTATATAAATGCAAAGTCATGACATTGGATAAATATACTATGAACAGTTACTTTGAGGGCTCTTGCTAGGTCCGTCTTCATTTAGTGCATCCATTTCGTTTCAATTCGTTTGTTCGGTGACACCAAGGTCTTGCAGGCTGATGCTTCCAATGCAAGACTCCTGTATCCCATTTCGAATAGTTACTATATATCTGATTCCATTCAGAACGCCAGTGTATCTGCAGTCTGCATTGTCAGCAAACGATCTGCTATCATCTTTCTCCATGCGTGTGTTCACGATCGTGGATGAAATCTGGGTAATTGTGGGAATGGTTGAGTTTTTCTCATTTGTTACAGGTATTATAATTTCAGAATCGTGAGGAACCAAGCCATATACAACAGAAGACGCCATCTGTAATAATAATAATAATAATAATAATAATAATAATGATGATGATGATAATGATGATGATGATGATACTACTACTAATAATACATTTTTAAAAAATCACTATTACTTCGATACTGATAATCCATATACACATACGTCAATTGTGCATTAATGAATTGTCTAAAGTAATACTAATAAAACTGATAATATTCATCTTCACTGATTTTATTTAAGGGTGTATTTTTCGCAACCTATATAATGAGTTCGTTGAAATGAATCAGCATTACGGTTTTAGTTGAATAATAAGTAACAAAATTGCGCATTTTACTTGTTAATATGTATACAGATTCTGTTTTAGGGCGATAATATTTGAGCCGATGAATTAAGTTTTATGATTATCGATGTCCTGTGAGAGGCATGAGCTGGTTAATTAGAACTGGTTTTCTATAATAACTTTAATCTACAAGACCCTTTCACTACGACGTAAACTGACAGAAAGAATAACATCGACAATAATTATAATAGTTTGCGAACACGATTAATAATATCTATGTTGGGTTTTAGACCGACACAATGAAATTCCAATCAAAGGGTTCAATAATTTATCTCACCATGAGGCATAATCTCGTGAGGAGGCAAATAATATAACCACGCGATTGAGATTTCCTTGTCTTGTTTTATGCAATGTATTTACTCTTTCATTACTAACAAAAAAAAATAGTTTTTCAAATATTTAATTACTTTACGTTGTCTCATTGGGTGAAGTGATACGTAAGGTTTCATTCATTTGTAGTATATTTGCAATATGCCGATTGAAAGCATGGATGGAAAAATGTAAATCGAAATTAGGTGCAAAATATTTTCTTTTAAAATTTGAAAAATGAATCTTTTAAAGATAGTACCTCTTTACTCCTCCACACTACCTTGCAAATATTTCTTGGTAAATATTTTCAACGGCACGTCAGCTTTAGAGTGGTTGAATAAACGTCAATTAAATGCAAAGCTCTGAAAATGAACAATTAGAACATTGCTTAGAAAAAGGAGAATGCCACATACATGGAAGGACCCAAATAAATATAAAAATTACCTTAGGAATTAAAAACAGTTCCCATGAACTTAAACATAAGGTTTTACAATGAAAATGTAAATATAAACAACTATAAGAGATTTTAAAACTTCCAAATATAAATTGTAGTACAAACTGATACAAAAGAAATACTAATGGCCTGACTTTAAAGTAATAAAAAGAATGGTATTAATACTAATAACCAACAAATACAAGCAGTAGGTAACTCGAGGCAACTGAGGCTGACAACACTGATGGGAAAGAAACATATGCGTGACGAGCTAAATGAAACATTTTTTGAGGACTAGTGTTTAAGCCAAATTTGCCATGTGTTTTCATCTGCAGTCGTACGATGTGCATGCAACGACTGAGACAGTATTTTGGGTTTATACTGCCTCCACGTAACAGAGCCTATTAAAAAGTATTTAAACATATTAATGCGAAAAGCGGAATAATACAAATAAATCATAGACTTAATTTCCGAGGAGTCTTATTTAGTGCATCTACAAATCTGACCTCGAAACTATTTTCTGTAAAACCTTGAAAACATATTGATCAGGGAATGTCAATACAGGATACCAATGCTCAAAATCAACGTATTATTCTAACAAACATCAACATTAAATTCACTGTATTGTGCCATATAAACATTGAGCACATGTTTAACGCACTAATGTTATGTAGTGTTGTTTTCGGTATTAATGTGGGTCTTGCTATGTACCCTAGCTCATCTTACCGAACAAATACCACAAAATTTCCTTTGTGTCGTATTTTTCATTCAGGCGAAGGTAAAAATATTTCTTTTTGTACTTGATCATCAAATGTAAATATTTTCTCCCCGTCTCTGGTGAATGCACCTGGTCTCGTACTATATGATCATAGCGTTTATATCTTATCTTATGCCGTCGTGTACTAAGCGAACTTTGCTGCATTTTCCCATAACACAAGGTGATGTTCGAGCAATCATTGAGTAAAGAAACCCGATTCATTACATCGTCTTCAATGGCATGACTATGCTTGACAAAAATAGAAACGTCTTAACGTAATTTTAAGGCTTCATGCTCTAGTTAGTATGCATTCATTTGCCTCTACTATGTCTTATATCGTTAACCTATTACCATTGCGTCTATAAACTTCATCGATACATTTATATTTTCCTCCGATGTGATACAATTGCATTTCGTTTAAGAAATGCAAAGCATCAAAGTTTGATAAACACACAGCCAAGCTGATCAATAGCAAGATTATATTATATTTTGCCCGAATCCTTACAAATCGGGGTTTACCTTTTATCAAATAGAATACTTAACAGCGGCTGTTTATCTCATAATGGGATAAATAGTACGAACTCATATTGTAAATTACCGCTATGAGTTCGTCTAAATTTTATCAACACACAAATACCTATTCAATAAGGTAGTAGTCAAGCTTTCATTTCATGGCTCGATACTTAACAAAATGTTTCAAATACGTTAAGGAGAAGATTGTATTATTCCTGGCCTGGATCAATGACGGCTGGGTCTTAATTTAAAATCAACAGTATTGAAAAACTTCATATGGTCAAATTCTCTGTTTGAAATCTATTACATAGCTTCCTACCAATATAAGCTTTTATGCAATTGTTAATTGCATGCACTTTAGCTGTAATAAAATTATTACTACTCTTGTACAGGTAACTTACAAATATCAAGCGTAGGCTGTCCTAATCAGTGTTATGCTATTGTATCGGACACCCCGAATAATTTCTTTATTGTGTCGATATTACACTTTGCAAACTAAAATGAAGCCCGTTTGCAATTCTTTCGGGAACTAAAGAACCTCAATAGAAAAGATAATCATTAAATATTTAACTTGATCCTAAAGTGATCTAGTATGTTTGAAGATAGTGACAATGACAACAAAGAAAGATATTTAATATTCTTCAAAATGATTTAAAGGTAGGACCAGAGTGACGGAAAGAAAACCTGAAACACAAAAGGTTATAAAACCTAGTGTTTAAGTTGTATGGAAACTGTTTTTATTTACCTAGGTAATTTGTTTTTCTTTGGGTCCTTTCATATAATAATGTTGTATTCTCCTTTTTGTAAGCAATGTTCTAATTGTACATTTTCAAAACTTTGCATTTAACTGGCGTTATTCAACCACTCTAAAGCTGACGTGCCGTTAAAAAATATTTACCAAGTCTTATTTACAAGGGAGTGTGGAGGAGTAAGGAGCTATTTTATATTCAAAAGTTTCAGAATCCTGTGGAACCAACCCATATACAACAGAAGACGCCATCTTTAATAATTATAATACTAATACTACTACTACTACTACTACTACTACTACTAATAATAATAATAATAATAATAATAATAATAATAATAATAATGATAATAATAATAATGATACTACTAGTACTAATACATTTTTAAATAAATCACTATTACTTTGATACACAATACAAAAAATCACAGGATCAATGTGGAGTGATGAAAATTGAATACATTATATACGGTAATCGTTGTAAAAAATTATTAACACGTAATATACATGCACCAGAAAAAGAAAAGAAACATGGCTAAAATATTGATGCAAAAACCATTTCCTTTATATTTCAAGTTGTGTAGTCTACGTTGTAAACGCCGTAGACGTGGTTGCGTTACAATATGTCGTCTACGAACATAAACCTCCATAAAATGGTGGGCAGAGCTGAGACACGTTTTTAACGTGATTTATTTAACGTAAATTTGTACTAAACTATTTTAGAAGATCATGTGACACCTTCCTTGTTTACGTAAAAACAGGTATATAAATTATGTTTTGGAGCGAACTATGTAGTAGAACTTGGGCTGTTATAATATTAACTTGTGTCGTTTTGAGTTATTTTAAATTACCTTGTATTGGATATTATTTCAAATCGTTTGGATTCAAGAGGATTTATTTTGTTATTTATCTGGAAAAGAATTGTGCTCATAGATTTTATTATCAAGAACTGGCTTCATCACGTGACATCGTCTTTCATCTTGGATACTTCACTAAGATTCGAACTTGGAATTATTAGGAGATTTTATTACCAGGACTTATCGAATTTTTCTAGTGGATAATATTTTGAATTATTTTTGGACTAATTTTCGAATTGATTCTTAAAACCGTAAGTTTATATTTTGTTTCTGGAAAATATTTGTGCTCAATAAATTGTTTACTAAGTTTTTACAAGCTTGTTCTTCTCACTCTTTCTATGTTACTGTTTATTCGAGCCTAAGCACGTAACAGGTGGGTAGGTAGGTAGGTATGTAGGTAAGTATGTATGTATGAATGTAGGTAGGTAGATTGGTAGATAGGTAGGTAGGTAGATAGGTAGGTAGGTGTAAAGGAACAAAATTATCCCGCACTAACAGTAGCTTACTGTTTAATTTGGATTGCTTTTAAACATTTTCCATTAATAGTACTGCACAATCAAATAAACGTCATCATGTCAACACGGAACTGTCAGAAAACTATCCGAGCTTACTTGGTAAAGGTTCATAAGAAAGTGGTCTTTACGTTAGGTCATTTTCCCCAGTATCAGGTATATCAAAACAGCTATGATAAACAGACCATCAATGCAAGTATTAGCAAACTCTTATATTACTGATAATACATATAACAAACGTCAATTGTGCGTTAATAAATTGTCTAAAGTAATACTAATAAAAATGATAATATTCATCTTCACTGATTTTATTTAAGTGTGTATTTTTTGCAACCTATATAATGAGTTCGTTGAAATGAATCAGCATTACGGTTTTAGTTGAATAATAAGTACAAAATTGCGCATTTTACTTGTTAATATGTATACAGATTCTGTTTTAGGGCGATAATATTTGAGCCGATGAATTAAGTTTTATGATTATCGATGTCCTGTGAGAGGCATGAGCTGGTTAATTAGAACTGGTTTTCTATAATAACTTTAATCTACAAGACCCTTTCACTACGATGTAAACTGACAGATAGAATAACATCGACAATAATTATAATAGTTTGCGAACACGATTAATAATATCTATGTTGGGGTTTAGATCGACACAATGAAATTTCAGTCAAAGGATTCAATAATTTCTCTCCCCATGAGGCATAATCTCGTGAGGAGGCAAATAATATAACCACGCGACTGGGATTTCCTTGTCTTGTTTTATGCAATGTATTTACTCTTTCATTACTAACAAAAAAATTAGTTTTTCAAATATTTAAGTACTTTACGCTGTCTCATTGGGTGAAGTGATACGTAAGGTTTCATTCATTTGTAGTATATTCGCAATATGCCGATTGAAAGCATGGTAGGAAAAATGTAAATCGAAATTAGGTGGAAAATATTTTCTTTTAAAATTTGAAAAATGAATCTTTTAAAGGTAGTACCTCTTTACTCCTCCACACTACATTGCAAATATTTCTTGGTAAATATTTGCAACGGCACGTCAGCTTTAGAGTGGTTGAATAAACGCCAATTAGATGCAAAGCTCTGAAAATGAACAATTACAACATGACTTAGAAAAAGGAGAATACAACATACATGAAAGGACCCAAAGAAAAACAAATTACCTTAGGAATTAAAAACAGTTCCCATGAACTTAAACATAAGGTTTTACAATGAAAATTTAAATATAAACAACTATAAGAGATTTTAAAACTTCCAAATATAAACTGTAGTACAAACTGATACAAAAGAAGTACTAATGGCCTGACTTTAAAGTAATAAAAAGAATGGTATTAATACTAATAACCAACAAATAAAAGCAGTAGGTAATTCGATGCAACTGAGGCTGACCACACTGATGGGAAAGAAACATATGCGTGACGAGCTAAATGAAACATTTTTTAATCTGCAGTCGTACGATGTGCATGAAACGACTGAGACAGTATTTTGGGTTTATACTGTCTCCACGTAACAGAACCTTTTAAATAGTATTTAAACAAATTAATGCGAAAATATTACAAATAAATGATAGACTTACTTTCCGAGTAGTCTTTTTTAGTGCATCTACAGATCTGACCTCGAAATTTTTTTCTGTAAAAACCTTGAAAACATTTTGATCAGGGAATGTCAATATAGAATATCAATGCTCAAAATCAACTTATTATTCTAACAAGCATCAACATTAAATTCACTGTATTGTGCCATATAAACATTGAGCACGCGTTTAACGCACTGATGTTATGTAGTGTTGTTTTCGATATTAATGTGGGTCTTGCATCGTTTTCGGTTTACAGCAGCATGATACATAACTTAGACAGGTTATTTTTCTAAGGATTGTACCGAGACAAAATGGTTGGTGCAACCTCCGTTCAGCGTAAGCAGTATAACGTATTCAGTACTGTTGATTTTGTTTTAAGTTAAAACCCAGCTGCCATTGATTCAGGCCAGGTATAAGATAACCTTACTGTTGATTTTATTTGAAGCTAAAACCCAGCTGGCATTAATCCAGTCCAGGTATAACACAACCTTGTACTTGACCTATGTAGAAACCCAGCTGTCATTAATTCAGTCCAGGTATAACACAACCTTGTACTTGACCTATGTAGTGTTTTTTTTTTACTTTTATAAAACATTAAAATATAGAACCATGCAAAATACACCAGACTACTTCGTTATTGCATACATGACTCAACAAAATATAACTCGTGCAATGTGATCATGTGATTACCTTGCATCTAATTTTGAGCAGAAAAGAATTTGAAAATGTATGGACACTATGTTGATACAATTTTAGACGGACACAATGGTAATCTACAAGTGCATGTGTCTGTTTACACTATGATGAATTCCTGCTATGAACGACATTGGGACATAAACAGCCTCTGTTGAAAGTATATTCTGTCAAATTAATCTCATGAATTTCAAGGTGATCTTTATTATAACTCTGTTCATTATTCTCTTTGATAAAAGATAAACCCCGATTCAGGCAAAATACAGTACAATATTGTCATTGATCTAGCTTGGTTGTGTGTTTATCAAATTTTGATGCTTTGCATTTATTAAACTTAATGCAATTTAATCACTTCGGAGAGAAATACCCATTTAGCTGTTTAAAGACGCATTGATAACAGGCAAACCATATAATGCATGCTAGAGGCAAATGAATGCATACTAACTGCACGTTAGAGAATGACGTCTTACAATTACCTTACTATGTTAGTCAAGCATATTTATGTCCTTGACGAGGAAGAAATGAATTGGGTTTATTCACTCAATGATTGCTTGAACTTCACTTTGTGTTATGAGAAAACCAAGCAAAGTTGGCTTGGAAGACGAAGTCACGTGACTAATACTCAGGAGACATGAACACTGCGAGCATATAGATATAAGGTATCACGGTACCAATTGTTTTTCCATAGACCTCCATGCTAATATTTGGAGAGATAAATATATTTTCGATCCTAATTTAGCGTGCATCTCACACTGTTTTAGAGAACAATGTTAGGTTGTCAATTTGACGATGACAAAACCAGGTACTCCTTTGCATTTAAGAGAGATACCTCTGCTGGACCTAGACAGGGGTATGAGTTATCTAGTCACAACATACATATTTTCAGTCATGTGTATTACATTTTCAAACAAATCATAAAAAGTACAAAATAGGATCTATATAGGAATTAGCATAAATTCACATGTTGCCAAGAGGCTAAACTTTTATTAAGACTAACAGAAAGTACAACTTTTACATAATCCACCAATCATAACTAGTATTGTTGTTTATTTCTGATTGCAATGTTCCCTACACTTTAAGCGCCACCCACTTGGACTTGCGCAATTGGTACCGTAATACTTATAGCAAACCTTGATTTTTCCGATAATCTCTTATATAGCTCGGGACTATAATAGTAACAAATGTACTTAGTCTCGCTTGTCAAAAACAATTTTATGAAGTACTAAGCTATGTTCTATATGATTGTGTATAGAAATGTTATTGAGCTGTTTGAACTCTTGTTTTCATACCTTTGCTTCACTATCAAACTCATCTTTTGAAATAAAATGAATTCTTTTAACTATGAGTTGTGTTTTATTCATATTAGCACTTATTGAACTTCACTTTGGTAATATGGGATACATCACATTATGTCATATTGTTTAATAGTAAGGTCAAAGGTCAACGCACTAACTAGTTATCATGTACCAGTTCTACTGTTAAAGAGACATTTTGATCTAAAATAAAGGACTTATATTTGTTTCATGAACACAGAAAATAACAACAGGGACAGGTGGACATGGCCCAATCTAATTATAAAGTATTAGCTTTGAACACTTTACACTGTCAGCATATTGAAGAGGTCACTAACCCCCAGTCCTCACACAAAGCTCAAGCTACCCAGCCTCTTTGTCATGGAAATAGAAAGCTTCCCTCCTTTGTGTGGTGAATAAAATTGATGCAATAAGCCAATCTAACACAAAATAAAGTAGATAACAGCTTTCTAAGTGGTAATGTTGGATTTGGGGGTGAAAATGGGGACTAAAATACAGAAAAAGGCTCAAGTTTAACAATGAGTATAGTGAGTCCAATGGATTTAAAAACAGGAGGAAAGTGTGTATCTAAATGGGTGATGTAGCTAATGATACTGGAATTAAAGGAGACACAAGCAGCAATGAGAAGAATGAGAAGCGAGAGCTTGATGATAATACATTAGACAATATTTGGAAGCAGTGGACCATAGGTGCAGGGACAATAAAAAAGGCACCTGTGCTATTACATCCCTTACAGGCACCAAATATCAGGTGATATGGTGTTCATTCCCAGCTAATATAAAAGGGTGAATAATGTAGATAATGTAGATGCATATAAATCATATTTCTTCTAAATAAGAAATTAATAATAATGGGCTTCAGTTAGGCAGAAAAATGCTTAAACCAAACAAAGCATGCTGGATCAGTTTTTCAAACTTGTTAACTTTACTGGGAGAAATTATTATAGTGTTGTTGTTTATTTCTGATTGCAATGTTCCCTACACTTCAAGTTCCACCCACCTGGACTTGCGCAATTGGTACCGTTATAACATTAAGGATTAAGATAGGTAGGTAGGTGTAAAGGCACAAAATTATCCCGCACTAAGAGTAGCTTACTGTTTATTTTCGATTGCTTTTTACCATTTTCTATTAATAGTGCTGCACAATCAAATAAACGTCATTATGTCAACACGGAACTGTCAAAAAACTATCCGAGCTTACTTGGTAAAGGTTCATAAGAAAGTGGTCGTTACGTTAGGTCATTTTCCCCAGTATCAGGTATATGAAAACAGCTATGATAAACAGACCATCAATGCAAGTATTAGCAAACTCTTATATTACTGATAATCCATATACACAAACGTCAATTGTGCGTTAATGAATTGTCTAAAGTAATACTAATAAAAATGATAATATTCATCTTCACTGATTAAGTGTGTATTTTTTGCAACCTATATAATGAGTTCGTTGAAATGAATCAGCATTACGGTGTTAGTTAATTAATAAGTAACAAAATTGCGCATTTTACTTGTTATCATGTATAAAGATTCTGTTTTATGGCGATAATATTTGAGCAAATGAAGTAAGTTTTAGGATCATCGATGTCCTGTGAGAGGCATGAGCTGGTTAATTAGAACTGGTTTTCTATAATAACTTTAATGTACAAGACCCTTTCACTACGACGTAAACTGACAGAAAGAATAACATCGACAATAATTATAATAGTTTGCGAACACGATTAATAATATCTATGTTAGGGTTTAGACCGACACAATGAAATTTCAGTCAAAGGGTTCAATAATTTCTCTCCCCATGAGGCGAAATCTCGTGAGGAGGCAAATAATATAACCACGCGACTGGGATTTCCTTGTCTTGTTTTATGCAATGTATTTACTCTTTCATTACTAACAAAAAAAAAATAGTTTTTTCAAATATTTAAGTACTTCACGCTGTCGCATTGGGTGAAGTGATACGTACGGTTTCTTTCATTTGTAGTATATTTTCAATATGCCGATTGAAAGCATGGTTGGAAAAATGTAAATCGAAATTAGGTGGAAAATATTTTTTTTTTAAATTTGAAAAATGAATCTTTTAAAGATAGTACCTTTTTACTCCTCGACACTACATTGCAAATAATACAAATAAATCATAGACTTAATTTCCGAGGAGTCTTATTTAGTGCATCTACAAATCTGACCTCGAAACTATTTTCTGTAAAACCTTGAAAGCATATTGATCAGGGAATGTCAATATAGAATACCAATGCTCAAAATCAACTTATTATTCTAACAAGCATCAACATTAAATTCAGTGTATTGTGCCATATAAACACTGAGCACACGTTTAACGCACTGATGTTATGTAGTGTTGTTTTCGATATTAATGTGGGTCTTGCTATGTACCCTAGCTCATCTTACCGAACAAATACCACAAAATTCCCTTTGTGTTGTATTTTTCATTCAGGCGAAGGTAAAAATATTTCTTTTTGTACTTGATCATCAAATGTAAATATTTTCTCCCCGTCTCTGGTGAATGCACCTGGTCTCGTACTATATGATCATAGCGTTTATATCTTATCTTATGCCGTCGTGTACTAAGCGAACTTTGCTGCATTTTCCCATAACACAAGGTGAAGTTCTAGCAATCATTGAGTGAATAAACCCGATTCATTACATCGTCGTCAAGGGCATGACTATGCTTGACAAACATAGAACCATCTGAAGGTAATTTTAAGGCTTCATACTCTAGTTAGTATGCATTCATTTGCCTCTAATATGTCATATATCGTTTACCTATTACCAATGCGTCTATAAACTTCTTCGATACATTTATATTTTCCTCCAAAATGATACAATTGCATTTCGTTTTTAAGAAATGCAAAGCATCAAAGTTTGATAAACACACAACCAAGCTGATCAATAGCAAGATTATATTATATTTTGCCCGAATCCTTACCAGTCGGGGTTTACCTTTTATCAAATAAAATACTCAACAGCGGCTGTTTATCTCATAATGGCATAAATAGTACGAACTCATATTGTATATTACCGCTATGAGTTCGTCTAAATTTTATCAACACACAAATACCTATTCAATAAGGAAGTAGTCAAGCTTTCATTTCATGGCTCGATACTTAACAAAATGTTTCAAATACGTTAAGGAGAAGATTGTATTATACCTGGCCTGGATCAATGACGGCTGGGTCTTAATTTAAAATCAACAGTATTGAAAAACTTCATATGGTCAAAGTCTCTGTTTGAAATCTATTACATAGCTTCCTACCAATATAAGCTTTTATGCAATTGTTAATTGCATGCACTTTAGCTGTAATATAAGTATTACTACTCTTGTACAGGTAACTTACAAATATCAAGCGTAGGTTGTCCTAATCAGTGTTATGCTATTGTATCGGACACCTCGAACAATTTCTTTATTGTGTCGATATTACACTTTGCAAACTAAAATGAAGCCCGTTTGCAATTCTTTCGGGAACTAAAGAACCTCAAAAGAAAAGATAATCATTAAATATTTAACTTGATCCTAAAGTGATCTAGTATGTTTGAAGATAGTGACAATTACAACAAAGAAAGATATTTAATATTCTTCAAAATGATTTAAAGGTAGGACCAGAGTGACGGAAAGAAAACCTGAAACACAAAAGATTATAAAACCTTGTGTTTAAGTTGTTTGGAAACTGTTTTTATTTCCCTAGGTAATTTGTTTTTCTTTGGGTACTTTCGTGTATGTTGTATTCTCCTTTTTGTAAGCAGTGTTCTAATTGTACATTTTCAGAGCTTTGCATTTAATTGGCGTTATTCAACCACTCTAAAGCTGACGTGCCGTTAAAAATATTTACCAAGTCTTATTTACAAGGGAGTGTGGAGGAGAAAGGAGCTATTTTATATTCAAAAGTTTCATTTTTCAAATTAAAAAGAAAATATTTTCCACTTAATTTCCATTTACATTTTTCTAACTTTGCTTTTAATCGGCACATTGTGGCGCAGTTACACACACCGGCACATTGTGGCGCAGTTACGCACACACACACACACACACACGCACGCACGCACACACACACACACACACACACACACACACACACAAGCAAACAATACATTTCCGAAGATGAAATTAAAAAGCATTTTATTTTTTAAAAAAGAACAAATTTCAATTCCAGATGGTACAACTCGGTAAAAGGTATGACATCTTTAAATATATTCGAAACAAATACAACACAGTGCATTTTCTGGAAATCGCTGATTTATTTTCCATAAAGAGAATCTCAGATAATACAATAATACCTATGAACCGCTTAATCTACATACATACATACATGCATACATACCTACCTACCTACCTACCTACCTACCTACCTACCTACCTACATACATACATACACTTTCACACATACGTGCTTGCATATATACATATATACATGCATACATACCTATAATTTGCAGTCCTAACAAAGGATTTGGTATGAGGAGGAAACATGTAAATTTTGAAAAAGATCCAACAATATATAAAATATTATCTTAGAGGTTTTGTTTTGAATACATCTTGAGGGTTAATTTCGTTGTAACGACTGGTATATACTGAAAGCGAACTACTCCATTTTAAATCAATATTTTATTTCATTTTCGTTCAAGTACATGTTGTCCAACACAGAAACATTTGTGTTTATAAATGATCTTGCGGATCCAATTTTGTGTCCATGCTTGCTTTTGAATTTATAATTGTTTGGGGGAGCGGGAAGAAATTGATAACTGAACCAAGAAGCATAATAACAAATATCCATACAACATAACAAACGGTACCGACAATGAAAAATCAAATAAGGTTACTCGGGAAATTGCAAGAATCCTCCTTTCAGTTTCGTTATATATATCTATCTATATATATATATATATATATATATATATATATATATATATATATGTGTGTGTGTGTGTGTGTGTGTGTGTGTGTGTGTGTGTGTTACTCATACGTTTTACGAAAGCATTTTTCGCAAGACTTATAAGAATAATTTCGATTAGCCAATGTCTGTGACGGGACAGATGTTTTCTCCATACATACATGCATACATACAAAAGGTTTAGTATCAGAAGGAAAAAGCAAAATATAATGCATTTTCGTAGATGAAATTAAATAACCCTTTAGTTTTGAAAAAAGCGAAATTGAAATTCCTGCTGGTACTACTCGGTATGACATCTTTAAATATAGCCGAAACAAATACGACAATTCGGGGAATATGACAGTGAAGTGAATGACTGTTAAACGTGTAAAATACATACCATAAACGAGTAAATAAGCATGCATACATTCATACATACATACATACATACATACATACATACATACCTACCTACCTACCTACCTACCTACCTACCTACCTACCTACCTACCTACCTACCTACATACATACATACATACATACATACATACATACATACATATCATTTTCAGTTATAAGAAAAGGTTTAGTATATTAAGGAATAAAGCAAAAGGAACAAAGTGCATTTTCAAATATGAAATTAAACAGCCCTTTAAAAAAAAAGAAATAAACGAAATTGAAATTCCAGTTGGTACTATTCTGTAAAAGGTGTGAGAGCTTTAAATAAAGTCAAAACAAATATGAGAATGCTTCTTCTGGAAATCGCTGTTTTTTTTTCCTTTAAAAAGAATCTCAAATAATATAATAATAATAATAATAATAATAATAATAATAATAATAATGTGGACTTTGTATAGCGCCTACTTTTTAGAAGCCCTAAGCGCTTCGCACCATCAATAATGATATGACTACACTACATAAAAGCAAATAACAAAAACCATGGAAACATAAAACATGCTTAAAACATATAAGATACAAAACATTATTAGGTCTCTAAGTTTGTTCCTGCAGTCTAAAAAGGTGAGTTTTAAGAGCATTCTTAAAAAGGACCACTGTGTCTTTGTGTCTAATTTCAGTGGGCAATTCATTTCACATCGCTGGGCCCTGGTATGCAAAAAAGACGGTTGTCCATATGACTTCGTTTTCATAGTGGGAACAATGAGTGTACGATTGTCCGAAGAGGGGCGTAAGTATATTTCTGATGTATACACATGTGTGAGCCCGGATATGTGTGTTGGACTGGAGTCTGTAAGTAAAACATAGCACAGAGAACACAATTTGTGTTTGATTCTGGATTAAAAGGATAGCCAGTGTAGGGCACATAGCAGTGGTAACGTGTGCTCTGATGGAGGTACTCTAAAGATGATCCGAGCAGCAGTGTTTTGAACGTTTTGAAGTTTCGAGAGTAGATATTGAGACGAACCAGACAGAATTGAGTTACAATAGTCCAGTCTTAAAAGTACTAATAAACACACAAGTGTTTTAGTGGCATAAACTGAAAGATATATGCGAATGGAACCGATGTATCTCAGCTCAAGATATGCAGCCTTGCATATGTTCATGATATGTTGGTGCAGTGTGAGAGTGCTGTCGAGAGTAGTACCTAGGTTTCGTACTGACTGTGTGAATTTAATATTGGTGCTACTAATACGTATTGTCTAAGGTAAAGGATGTGAATGAGAAAGTCGTTGTTTTGTGATCAGAATGGCCTCAGTTTCAACAATATTCGTATGCAGCTTGTTACATGTCATCCATGATTTCACATCAGAAATGCACTTCTCTACTCCATGGATTGTATCATCAACTTCAGTTGGGTGGTTAGACTTGTGTATTTGGGTGTCATCAGCGTACAGTTGGTGAGAAAATGTGATGATATATGATACCTGAGAGAGGCAGAGTGTGTAGAATGAAGAGAACAGGTTAAATAATACACCCCTATGGAACACCAAAATATATCAACTGGTCTGGAATGTCATTAAATACTTTCATTTGAGTTATTTCTGTACTGTGGCAAAGGCGATATGCAGACTGTACATTGATAAAAAGACCGTTAGAATTAAAATGAGATACAAGTTGGGTTAGAACAGCTTTTTCTAAGATGTTTTATATGAATGAAAAATTAGAAACTGGGCTCTAGTTCTCAAATCGTTATGGTCAAGTGTTGGTTTCTTCAGCAGCGGCTTTACGATGACAGTTTTGAAAAATGATGGGAATTTCATGGATGATAGAGTCATTAAAAACATCAGTTAGTGAAAGCAATATTGGGTCTATGCACTCAAGCAGCAGAGTTGTTGGAATTGGATCAAGTTCACACGACTTTGGTGCACACTTCATCACGATTGTCGTACTAAATCCATACAGACAGGTTTAAATGCTCCTAATGGTTTTCGCTGAAATTCTGTATCATAACTGTATGGTGACAAGTCAGTTGAAATTGTGTTGTCAAGAGAATCTCTAATGGTTTGTACGTTGTCACAGAAGAAATTTGCAAAACGGTCTGGAAGGTCTACTGGAGAGAAGGTAGTTGGAAGTTGTGTACATTTGTTCCTTGACGTTAGTTTGTTAGTTATGTCGAAGAGCTATTTGTAACTGGAACTCTCCGTGATCTTAGTACAGTAGTGGGATAATGTTGCTAAATGAACAATGTTTGTGACGTTTTTCTTAGCGACTTCATAGATTTGTTTATGAATAGTGAGTTTTGTGGAAAGCCAAAGCCTCTCTGCTTTTCGACGATGTGCGAAGCTGGTCCCTAACACTGCTATACCATGGATAACACTTTGTTATTGATACTCTGCAGTTGATGGTTGGGGCATGCTGCTCAAGCAATGAACGCAGGCAGTTATTGAGTTGTTCTGCTGTAGGATGTAAGTTCTTAAGTTTTCTTGGATGGCATGCATTAATTTGGTTCTATTTATCATAAAGAGGTTTCTCTTAGTATCAAAAAAAGGTGGAGGGTTGGGGCCTGATACGTCAAGATGGCATATAATTCAGAGGCGATCTGATGCAAGTTCATGGAATACAAGGGTGTATTGCAGAATAGTATCATCAGGTCTGTGAAGTAATTAGTCTAAAATGTGACCTTGTTTATGAGTGGGTTGGTTAACTGACTGTTTAAGGTTGAAAACATGAATGGAATCTAGGAGTTTTGACGTGTATATGTTTCCAGGACAGTCATAGTGAAAGTTAAAATCTCCAAGAATAAATAGGTTGCTACCTATCGAATTTCCGTACTACAAGCGATTCTGAAACTGCTCCAAAAAGAGAGATTCAGTCAGCTTGTTTTTTTCTAATAGGAGTAGGGAGGTTGAGACAGAAAATATGGACTGACCTTTGTTCCAGTGTGAGTTTTGTTTGAACTAGTTCAAACGATGTGTGGCAGAAATTGAAGGTAGATGTCTCTTGCTTAGCCACATTCAGGCAGATCTGAGCAAGGGCGTTGTGGGTGCGCAAATCATGACAGTATCTCCCTTCTCCCATCAGATACTTTTAAGGCATGTGGAGATGGGCGAGATGCAAATTAGCATATGTGGATATCTAGAACACATCCAATATTGGCGCTGCTATGAATTGCATTGCAGGGCCAAGATGCCACAAAGGTGGCAAAACCTTTTTGCTACAGCCTCAATAATCTATTAGTGTGGAGGAAATTAATTGACCTTCTCAAGAAGAAATGCACTTATCTCTTGCTGAACATTCAATGGTGACTGATATTGAGAATTCAATGATGTGCTGTTTCATGACAACACACATGTAGCAGCTGCTATGCTGGCAGACGTCTACAAAACCGGAGGATCGCACATTGCACAGAAACTGAATGTAAATTTTCAATCGATATTATCTCAATTACCTATTTTCCAGGACATCATGTGACAGCTTACAGATCTCCTGGCTCTCGATAGGAGGCAAAATCCTGTTAGAAATTCTGCTGAATTCTCATTTGCTTCATAGCTAGCAAGGAGTATTGTTAGAGGGTCCTTGTGATTACTAAAATGACCATAAATTACAGATATGGTGTTTGCAGTTCAATAAAACGAAAAGAAATGCTGAGAACAAAACTTGTATGCGACATTAGTTGACATAACACAGATCTTTATCAGTGTAAGTGGTTAGATATCCCCTATAGATGATCATGACTAACTGTTGGTTCCCCAGCTAAATTCATCGCAATGGTTTGGTACCTCGATGATAGCACGGTCTCTGTCGTTGTAGACAACGACGAGTCACTTGAACTATCCATAGTAACCGGTGGAGGCAATGTGTTGGCCTCAGCTGCAGTATTGTGTACTCTGCCGAGTTTATAGGTGACTTATGTGATTGAGACACGCGGATTGACAATATATATTACTCTGATAGCATGATGTTCAATTTGAGGAGACTATGGGAAAAGACGAAGTTCCAGGATGTGGCTGTTCATAATCTCATATCGTTCTTGAATGAAAAATTCGAATCTGACCTGGAAAGGAATGTGGACCGTTTCCCTTATTATGCATCGGCTTGAGGCAATTGCGGTCTTTCAGTCAGGATCAAGTAACCTGATGCAATATCCTGTACCGTGAATGCTTTATGATTTGTGAATAGCTGAATCTTCCAGGCAGAGAACACATTCCGCTACCTCGGCAATGCAATGTCACGTGCAGAACATGTCTATGTAGAAACAAATGTCGAAAAAGATGAACGAATTCTAGACGTGATCTTTTGGAAACTGTGTGAGCGCAGAATCAACAGTTGTTAAACTAAGTCAAAGGTCTTTGATGCCACAACGATGGCAACGCCGATGTAGACGTTTGAAATCTGAACTCACTACGACGCTATGCCCAGACGGTGAGCCACTGTTACACGAGCTGTCTGTAGAAACGGATGAAGATATGATCGCAAGACAATGTCACAGATATTGACATTACAAGTAGGGGTTCGTCACCATAAAGTCAAACGAGCGACTACCATGAACTATCTTCTACAGCGATCTGAAAGCAAAAAGGTGTGACCCGAAAGAGGTTAGAGGAGAAACGTTTCAAAGGTACCATCAATTCATCATTGAAACAATTTAATATTGATCTCTCACAGGATCGTACTACATGGCGCAATCTCACCCATACTGGAGTTGTAGATTATATGGTGAGGCGAATTACAGAGGTACTATGGAAGGTAGAGGAGGCTAAATCTTGGAAAAGCAGTAAGTCCTCTATTAATCTAGCAATCCCAGTGAGATTTCGTGTTTTGATGCCACAGAACTTCCATGGCACATATCAACCTGAACCGCCCTTTAAGCGTTCACAAATACCAATGTGATGATTCTTTAAACTCGACAGAAGAACAAAACCAACACTAATGATACCAGTTAGTACACTCAATGCACGATTAAGGTCATCTGTATTTAGTCTGATACAATTCAATTCAATGGAGTTGAATTAGGTAACGAAAAGTAATGACAGCTAAAACGATTTTACAATTCGATATATAATTTATTTCATAAGAAAGAAATTTGAACAACTAATAGCAACCTACTGTATGGTTAATGCAATCCTTAATAGTCCTTAAAGTTATATTACAAAGAATTTCGAGTAATCCAAATGAATTCCAGGGGTATATCAAATTTAGATCATAATATTATGGTGATGTGCCAATAGTCTTGATACCTCACAATTATTATCAAATGTCTTTAAATGATTTCACTAAAAAGCAACGCAGTTACTAAATCCAAAAATTCAGAACACGTTCAAATTAAAATTAATAATTAAAATCACTGAATAAAACCAGTTACATATAAATATTATTTGTATTTTCTAAGACTGATGATAATGATATAAGTAACTTATTGTTGGTGAATCGTCCGTTATATCAAAAGGTGAGACGCAATACATCCAGCCTTTGCAAGTAGCACTTGTCATATTTCCAAGACACAAAAAGTTTTTCCCAAAGAATCCGTGAAATTGAGAGTTGAGTACATGGTTATCCGTTTGGGTCCGTATTTGAGGTTCATACAAAGGGCTAAGTTTACACTCAATATTAATGGCAACACAGGTATGTCACAGTTTAACCGTCTCCAGATTAACGGAGAGCTTTATAAGAAAGTGAAACAGATCGCAAATTGTCTATGTATAATCTAATGTCAAATATTACTCTTCATTACAGCTTGCATATACTGCAATAGAGCAGCATACACAGTATCGTCTCATTAATTACAATAGATCTTTCCAAATTCATACTGATGAAAATGAAACAATTTATTGCAATAAATAATAATTATTTTGTTTGTCAATTTCATATAATATCCATATATTAAATGTGATAACACCTCATTACTAAGCGACGTTTTCTGTTGTTATTATTCTTTGCTCACACGCATAAGCTGTGTAGTTTGCATTCAACGGTCACACCACAGCCCTCATAAATATATGTGTATTCATGAACACTACTGAAGAGTTCTTTTTCCTTTAAAGAAAAATATTGGGTTAGAAAAATAATGTACGTTGGAATTTTGGTCCGAGACAAGGAGGTTACATTATATATCATCCGACTCGGGCAAGCCTCTTATGGAGACAAAATATTATGTGACCCCTTGACTGAGATTTCCTTGTCTTGGTCCAAACCCAAACATAGATTATAAATGTAAGTATAAACCTTGAGCTAATCCGTTTATTATCAAGAAGAAATCTGTTTTGACGGCGAAATAATCAAATCAAATATCATATATATATATATATATATATATATATATATATATATATATATATATATAGATACAAGGTATCATTCATAATAATTTTAAGGCTTTTTCACAGCGAATGTTTGACTTCGAGTAATAGTTGAAGTTTTGTTTAAAGGAATTTAAACCATTCAACGTTCATGATATCTGTGGTGGGCCTAGATTATAAACAAAAATAAATGCCCTACTCCTTGCTGGCATTATTGTTGGTAGAATTCTGATTGACATAATCTTTGTGGTATGCTTTTATATTTTGCCAGTGCTACAATAAACCTGTCGCATTTCGTACCAACGTTAAACGTGGACTATCTCGACTATTTAAGATCATAACCAAACAATCACCTTTGAAGGTTTGTGATTGTACAGATGATCCTGAGATCTGTTCAAAATAAAAGAAATATTTGAAGCATTACACAACCACATCTGTGTCAGTAGAATGACTCCATTCTAGGGGAACAAAGTGGCCAAAAGCTATTGTTCGTACAATGTGGAATAAGGTAATGGTAGTTTATTGTTTTCAATAGATATTTGTAGTTCTAAAAATAAGTTTCTAAATAGCTCATTTACAGCTTGTAACTGTTGCGATAAGGTCAAAGATATGCAAAACATATATTTAGTTATGAACTATAATAACGTCATAGAATTAGCTGCATTGTTGAAGACATTTGTTTTAATGGATTTTCACATAATGATTTCACATATTGAAAAGGTAAAAAATAAAAGATTAAAAGGTCTAATAAATTATTTTTTTGTTTATGGGGAAAGCGTGTGTTATTTTCATTGTCGTTTTCACCGCTGTAACATTTTGTGAAATATTCCAGGTTCAATATCGTGTGTAGTCAAACAAAATGTCCTATACTAATTTTTTGTTGTTGACTAGAATGTAAAATTAAACAAAAAAACATACCATTGGCATGCAGACGTGGAAGCTTATCAAGGCATGACTTTAATAGGAATCAACCTGTGATAAAGCCATTATATATACAAATAAATGCAATACGATGGGAATAAAATTAGAAAGCCAAATTGACAAAGCCAACCTTTCAAAGGATACGTGAAAAAAAACATTAAAACAATATTTCATCCAAACATCTGCAATGTGTTTTTCCTTCCACTTTAAAGTACAATTGTTTCTAAACTTATCTAATGCAAGTGCACAAACAAGTGTACCGATGTTTTGAATCTGAAATCGTTAAATATAATTACATATTCACCATTTGTCCCTATTATTCATTTAATCATGATGGATTATACAAGCGTTGAACTGCACATATTTTGTTGAGGTATTATAGACTATTTTTCTTGTTTTCACCAATGTTATGAGTCTCAAATATATTTTTATAATCTAATTATAGCAAGTGTCTTTCCGTCTTTTCATAATCAAACTTACCATGGTCTTTATTATATACAAAAAGCAGATTAGGAAGTTATTTCATTTATGATATAATTCATTCAATCTTTTCAATTGCATTGTAAATGGCCTTGTAATATATATTTGTTTGATGAGAAATAATCGTGCGACTATATTATACATTGGTCCGTGCAAGGTACTGTCAATATCAGGAGTCGTTAAATATATTCATAATCTTATTATAGCAGGTGTCATTCAGACGTTCCATAATCAAATATACCAAGGTCTTTATTATTTATAAAAAGCAGCTAGATAAGTTCTTTTGCTTCTGATTTAATCTTTTCGTTTTCTCAATTGCATTGTAAATGTCTTTGTGCATATTTTTAATGCTCAATTGCACGTGCCTGTATCTTAACTATGGTTCAAAAGCAATGCAATTATCTTCTATAGGTAATCAACTCAGAAGGAAACATGTTAGAGCTTACTTTGATTCGAGTACTTGATTTTTTACTGACAATGACTTAATAGGGAATTAACTTAATGAGTGGATTGCTGTATAGATGGTTCATTGGGTACATGGATAGTTAGAGAACTGGACAATTTGTTTCGTTTAATAAAATTAAATGTTTAGGTTTAGAAAATGCCATGTATCAGTAAAAATCACCGAAATTTACCACGATATTAAGCACCAAACGATTGTCGGTACAAGTTATTTTATATTCCAGATCTTAGGAAAAGTTATACAAACTGTGAAAATTAATAGGCAAATTTCTTAGCTGAAGAAGAACCTAACTCTATAGTATTTACAAGTTATTTGTCTCTAACACAAAGAAGAGTTATCTAGATTTTGTCCCTGTAAGACAATAAAAGATTACATTTTACCACTATTACAGAATTCGGCGAAAATGGAATTTTTTTCTTCTTGAATACAAACTAATTTCACCATTTTTTTTTTGTTTTGTCGTTCATGCGTTACCTGGGGTGAATAAGTGTTTTTCAATGTAAGCGACGTTTAGCGATTTACATGTATCTGACTAGAAATCACTTGAAGTCAGGAACATTATAATCACGGGGTGCACGGGAATATTGCCCTGAATTCTGCTCACCTATTTGGGGACATATAAGGCAGAATATTTATAAAAAAGATTACGAGTCAAAAGTATCTTGTCAAAGGAGAGATAGCTCGTCATTCTTTCTCCAGCCAAAGGGGTGAGTGTTAAATTTATATTTCGTTTTATTGTGAATTTTATTCAGTTTATCACTTCATGTAATGATGCCTTTATTACAATGCAGATTTAAACTGCTGAATATTTGGAATTACTAGTCACTATGAGACTTTAAATGCAATAGCGTAATCTAAATTTTAGATTGTTTTAGAAACAACTATTATTAGTTTGGTTTCTTTATTGTAGCTGAATGTCTCTGAATGTGATTGATTGTGCCGTGATTGTGCTGTTTAATTGTGCCATTTGATTGTGCTATCAAATTGAGGTGTCTGACTGTCTGTCAGACTGTCTGTCCGTCTACATTTGTATCTGGCGTAAACAGGAGGTCATGATGTCCGAGGATACCTGTCGTGATGTGTAAATATCCGGAAATCTAGAAATCTAAATGTCCGAGTGTCGGAGCTGTCTAGAGGTGTAAACGTTCGAGGTAGCATCTAAGTGTTTGGGACCAGTGGCTCTAGTAGGTGCTGTATGCTGTCTGTACGTATAACTGTAGTGGATCCGTGAAGGGCAAGCGGCTGATAAAAGTATTGGGTCGACCCTAGGTATTCAGAGAAGCTGTGCGGCGATTCAACAGTTGGTGAATCGTACGGTTGTACAGGGTCGAGACGCATGTGTGTGTGTGTTTCAATTGTAGCTACAATTGAATACATTGTTATATTTTCACGTAGTTACTTTGAATCACAGTAGTATTTCAAGGGATTACATGAATCTCAATAACAGTTAGTAAATTGATTAAATACATGTAGATGTTTGTACTTGTTGTCGCAATCCATACGTGCGATGGTATAGTTTGATGTTTGTATTTGTTATCGCAATTTATACGTGCGATAATATATCTTTTGTAAAGGTTCCATTTTATTTGAAACATTTGTGTAGTCCAGGAGTTTCCTTGGATCTCTGTTTATTTTGTATTAATATTTAATTTATTTTTGAATTGTGAATGGTTGTGAAGTGTGATCGTGGGTTGAACGCATGAGTTATTGTGTTGATACATCATTATTTTTCATTAATAATTTATTTCATAAATTTACATTATCTTTCACATATTGTGTTTCTGTTGTTCATTTAATCCACCATCCACTCGGTAACAATTCTGTCTGGAACAAAGAGTAAACTAGATCTTATCCCTGTAAGACAGTTCAAGATTACTTTTTACCACTCTGTCTAGATCTAGGAGACTGAGTCGCAAAACGAGGATTATGGTGATCAATACTTTTTGCTTCATCTCACTTTGACATGGTTCTAGTAACGGTACAAGCAGTGTATTACCCAGGGATTTCAATTTTAATAGGATAACCTTTACTTTATCCAAACAAGGCTTGTTAGTTTCAGGTGGACTAACCAAATTATTATCTCATGCTAGTTCATTACCTAGTAGTAAATGAATACCCTGAATAGCAAAGAAATAACGTTCCAGTGGTCACAGGTCCTGAGACTAAGTATGCTGACGAATTAACACAATGGTGATGAACTACGAGCATTGGGAATAGTTCTGCTTTGATTTTGTAGCTTGTTCATCCAACTTGTAGCAATCACATATAGCATGGCCATTGTTCTAACAAAAAGTAAACATATGAAATGCTAAGGATTTCGGATCAGTTTTTCAGAATTATGAGTCTAAAACGTTGTGCCAAATGAAGATTGTTATGTGCTCGTATGAGAGTATAATGGCTTGTTTGTTGTTTGCTTATCGTAAGAGCAGCATTTTCTAAATTTTTTTTTAAAGCTCAACAAGGTGTATTATATCGTCATTATGGAGGCAGTAATTGCACGTTTCAACTAATATACGTTTTCAGAGGTTATCGTATAGTCTTAACCAAACGTCTTGGCTAATCACAACCTATCAAATAATTGACCTTTTCATCTTGCTAAATGAAACAAGGGTTTGTCTATATTCTATTTTGCTGTCCCGAAACCTTTGTAGATATGTCGCAGGTATCAATTGACAACCATTCGAAATACTTCTATTAACCAGACAATAATTGTCACTTTGTTGTACTGATAGTGAAGTAAACATTTCATTACCATTGCCAATACGTACACTTTGAAAGAATAGATTCCAAACCTCCTTGCTCATTTCAAACTCTCAGCATTGTCCTTTTTCAACAACAAGGAAAATATGTATCTACCGTTTATTTCAAAGAAGGTATTAACCTAATAGTTCTGGTAACATTAAAAACTGAACTTGGATGGAAATGGGGTGGGTGTGCTTTACACTTTTTAGCTCTAATTCTATAAGTCTAAATAGCATTTGTATCTCTTCTTATTTCATTTTCATTTACCTCTCTCTCTCTCTCTCTCTCTCTCTCTCTCTCTCTCTCTCTCTCTCTCTCTCGCTCTCTCTCTCTCTCTCTCTCTCTCTCCTATATCTGAAAATGCATTAGTGTCTGCTTTTCTCGTTTTTAACCGTTTTATCTGGTGATTTATTTGTTTCAATTTAATTACTTTCATTTCAAAGCCTGATGAAAAGTTACTAATCAAACTGGAAGCACTTGCATCCATATATAAGACCAAATATCTTTAATATCTTGCTTCGTTAAAAAAAAAGTAGCGCCTTAGAAAGATCATATTTTCAGGTAAACTTGAGGAATTCATCCTTTCACATGGATATTAGCTCTTCATGGGTAGTATGTAAAAGAGAGATCTTCTAATTCTAAACGTTTGTTGGTTTTACTATAGATTATATATATAAGAGCTGTATGGGGTGTCCTGGGAATGGTAACAAACACCTCTCGCTAGCTAAGCAGTCGTGCACCTTCTGGGGTAGCTTGCCCATCTTTGGTCTCCACTTGGCACTAACTAAGCTCTCACCTGTGGCTCCAAGAAACGGTGGCATGCACAGCGACCACATCCGGGAAAACGGCATCGACTAGCCTGCCTAACCAGGCTGAAGGAAGCTGACTGGTTGCAAATCATCGGTGAGTTAGTCATTGTCTACCTAGCATGTGAAGACTTGATTCTGCAGCATGCCGGGAAGCACCATCAGATGGTCAACAGGCAGAAAAACTATTCCCAGCAAGGGATACTTGGTCATCAAATACACTAAACCTTGTCTCCCACCTTCTCGCCGTTGTCGTCGCTGCCGAAGCCAAATAGTTTTGATCGTGAGAGTAAGGTTGACGAACTGTAACACTCTTGATCGCTTAAAAATCACCGCGCAAGTCATTCTTGTCATCCATCCCTTTTCATCATCCACCCAAGTCCTGTAGCGACCGGCAAGCGACGAATCGGCAGGTGTGGGTAATAATCGTAGCCGCAGACTTACACCCAGGCGGCTCAAGCCGTTAGGGTCGTAACCACTGACATGGAGCAGCAATGGATTCTGAGCAGCCATCTTTAGGAATCCTCTGTTCACTTCCATGACATGAGTAAGACGTCAAAGTATTGCCCTAAATATTCCCTGCTCTAAACATCCCTTACCAGCATACATCGGTTGGCGACAACCTACTCCAGCGTCCAAAATACTAAAAAGAAAATTGCAATTGATCGCCTCACACTTGGAACATGGAATGTGCGCATCTTAATAGACAGAAAAAATGTACAAGACCCCAGAGCAGAACCGACCTTACATGAAAAGGAACTCGCAAGATGCAACGTGGAAATTCCTGCCTTAAGCAAGACCCGGTACCCGGATTTCATGAGAAGGTGAACTCTGTTAAAGGGGTTCTGGTTAAATTTCTTTTGGAGCGGCCGAATAAATGAACAGCGCCGTGAGGCTGGTGTCAGATTTGCAGTGAATACATCATTGATTGGCAAATCGGCTGTACTTCCAACGGGACTAAACCACAGAATTATGACCATGACTTTCCTCCTCTTCTCTGGAAGAAAGCACCTTGCCATCATCAGTTGTTATGCTCCAGCCATGACCATCCCAGATGAAGTGAAGGTCAAGATCTATGAGGATCGTAACTATGTCATTGCCGACGTTCCAATGGCAGAAAAGCTTGTCATTCTTGGCGATTACAAGAGTAGGATGTGATCACGTAGCCTGTGATGTAGTGCTAGGAAAGTACCAAGTGGGTCACTGTAACATCAATGGTCTCCCTTTGCTCCAGTCTAGCATGAACTTCTGATTACTAATACAGTCTTCAGCCTCCCTATCCGTAACCGGACGTGATCTAAGCGCCCACGATTAAAACACTGGCACCTCATCAACTGCGTCATTGCCAGGAAGAGGGACAGGCAGGATGTGCATGTGATCAAGTAATTGTTCGACGCTGACGTGCGCATTCATCGCAAAAGACGCCCACAGGGAAAAAAGGCTCCTTAACGACTGATCATCACCAAATTGAAATGAGCCAGTACAAACAGTCTCTCGGGGATGGTATGAAAGAACGTCTGAAAGCCACGTCAGATGCAAGACACATGGCTGAGCACCATAACGTATCGATTTCAGTGCTTGGCAGACCAGCATGACATGAATAACTTCTAGAATACCCTGAAAGAAGTGTATGGATATACTTCCTTTGGATCATCCGCCATTATTAGCGCAGACGGGAACACGGTAATGACTGACATATAGAAGATTCTTCAACAATAGACTGAACGCTTTGGCAGCGTCCTGAATTGCCATTCATACGCCATAAAGTGAGACAGACTGACAGAAAGACACAGACAGACAGACAGACAGACAGACAAAGAAAGAAAGAAAGAAAGAAAGAAAGAAAGAAAGAAAGAAAGAAAGAAAGAAAGAAAGAAAGAAAGGAAAACAGTGCTTCACTGACATTCTCCTCTACATTTGATTCCCATTGAACATTTAGGCAAAGAAAGAAACTGGATGAGAAGGGGCTGGGGAGATGGTAATCACACAATTATGATTCCTGTGTCCGATATATTCCTATAACTTCTTACCTTTCCTACTTATTTGTAACCTTTCTTTATAAACCTTGATGACCGCAAGAGTGAATTCCTGCTGAAACAAATGCATGGCAAGCCACTAGATGCAGGTGTTTAATTCTTGCTAATTTTGTCCTTAATTTTGAATTAGGTCACACATTATCACTGCCACTGCTATCTCATTTCCAGTGAGAAATCTTGCCAGTAGCTTCCAGTGGTTCTGTGGTATAGTATATAGTACATCGTGTGCTGAAAAGTGGTGGTACACCAATACAAACAAGGTACAAGCCATAGTTTTAAGAGATGCACAACTTATGCGTTCATGAACATTCTTAAAGTCTTGAGATTTGGAGGAGGTAAACATGATTTGGAATGTAAATCAGACACATTATTATTCAACATACTTATTGGAAAGATACATCTGAAAATACGTGTATAGATCTTTATCAAGTTACAGTACATTCGAAATTGACATCAACATGTGTAATCTATGAAGGACGAATCAATAATACTAAAATGACAAACATTTATGTGAATATATTATGTAATTTATTATTTATTCTTTCTTCCTCATTGATAAGATTTATATTTATAGGAAAGGCAGTTTTAATTAGAAACAAGTGAATCAATGATCTTCGCATGTAAAATCCATCATATGGGAAATAATCCGAAAAAATTGTCTCTTTCATTTTTAGAAAGCCTCTCCGGATCGGACACCTTAATATAGACTTCTTCTTCTTTCCGTAAGAAAAATATCGACTCCATATGGCTTGTGCCTATACAACGCCCACGGGAATTGAATGGCATACACAGAGAATTGCAGTTTTCCATCATAATTACGTCATATTTTGTTTCTGTCCTATGTGAATGGCGGTATAAAACGTGACAAAACATTCTAAATTCATCTGTAACGTTACTATATTCCTGACTGTAAACAAGGTTGCTGTAAAGGTAATAAAAACCACTTTCCAACACTCTTAAACTGCCATTAACAAATGTAATTGCGGATCCTACGAATGATGCAGCTGAACTGATGTCCCACTGAATTTGGGTCAGGTATCCGTCCGATTTATTTCGTACTACAATAATCAGAAAATAAGCATTATTATAAGCATAAAGATACCTGATGACAGTAAGAGAACAAAGCTTACATACATACATACATACATACATACATACATACATACATACATACATACATACATACATACATACATACATACATACACTTTCATACATACGTGCTTGCATATATACATATATAAATGCATACATACCTATAATTTCAGTCCTAACAAAGGATTTGTATGAAGAGGAAACATGTAAATTTTTTAATTGATTCCATACCTGCTTTTGAATTTATAATTGTGTGGGGGAGCGGGAAGAAATTGATAACTGAACCAACAAGCAAAGCATAATAACAAATATCCATACAACATAACAAACGGTACCGACAATGAAAAAAAACACAGATAAGGTTAACTTACTAGATACCTGGAATTTCAAATGTACCTGGAAGATAGATAGATAGATAGATAGATAGATAGATAGATAGATAGATAGATAGATAGATAGATAGATAGATAGATATGTACGGACGGACAGACGGACAGACAGACAGATAGATAGACAGATCGATCTATCAATGGATGGGTAAGCGGGCGGGCTGGCGGACGGGCGGACGGAGGGACAGACATACAGACAGATAGATAGATAGATAGATAGATAGATAGATAGATAGATAGATAGATAGATAGATAGATAGATAATTAGTAAGATAGATAGATAGATAAAATGAATGAATGAATGAATGAATGAATGAATGAATGAATGAATAAAAAGACCACGGGCACAGATTGAAGCGAGGTTGTTTGTGGGACAAGCAAGGGAGTTATGGGATTTGTGCGGGTGGATATAAGCAACTTCTGAATCAATTCCATATATCCTGAATTTTGTAACTTGACACATCGTTCTAAAAATATAACAAAAAATATTTCAATTTTGAAAACTCAAAATATTTGTCACCAGCGAAAATATGATAGGCCTTTTTATTTATTGAATTCAAGAAATAATTGTATGTAACTCTATTTATATTGGAAATATGTATCGTTTTTATGTTATTGAATTCCGCAATTGGAATAAAGATTGTTGTCATTTACAACAGCACCTTGCTCTGATACCCTCTAATTACACTGTGGCTAATATGCAAATAACAAACATTGTCTGGCTTTTTGTTTTTCTTTCTTGTGCCGTTGTTTCCGTTTTTAGAATGTGTGTTGTTGGCAACAGAGAAACCATGAATTAGACCTGATACACGGAATGAACAATACACATTACTTAGTATACTTACCTGATGATATTATACCAACGAGTTTAGCATTTCCTTTGTTTCTGTCATCGACGCCTCATGTTATGGGCAAGTCTTTTACAATACCTGTTAGATATAATGGAATTACAATGAACTTGAAAGAGAAAAAATGTTGTGTTAGAAAATGTTTCACTTTACCTATCACTTCACCCAATGAGATAGCGTAAAGTAATTAAATATTTAAAAAAAAACTAATTTTTTTGTTAGTAATGAAAGAGTAAATACATTGTTTAAAACAAGTTTTCCGTTTGTTATCAAACATCTTGCACAAGAGCTGCGAAATAGCCATAACATCTTGCATATGGACATTAAACCTTTTTTCTGAAACCAGGAAGGAAAGTTTAAAGTGTTCATGACGACTGAGATGAGTTTTCTTAAGTCGCTGATATGAATGCATATCATCCGTGTGTGTGTGTGTGTGTGTGTGTGTCTTGCTTGAAAGATTTCGAAATTGTTCAGCACCTTCACTGATTGTGTGTCTCCTTTTTCTCTCAACCATCTGTAAAACATGAAGAAACTAATTGTGATGGTAGAACTCAATGACTGCTGCTGGATATTGTTCCAGTGAAAATTACACGACGAAGCTGCTTTTGTTGTTGATGCTGATGCTGATGCTGTTGTTCTTCATGAAAATAATGATGAAGAGGGATAGAGATTTGACATGAAGTTGTCATAATATTGAAATACAAAATCATAAATTTCATACTATACCGAAATAACTAAATGAAGAATCAATATTTCGATAGATCATCAATAAACAGGTGCATTAATCAGTCATAGAAAAAGACATAAAAACTGTTTAAGTTCTGAAAACACGATAAGCATACTAGAAATATTCAATGCAATCATAAGGAAGAAGCACGGTGAAAATTTATTTGGTTTTCGAGTACAGGAAAATCATACTTTTGGAGAGCGATTCTGGCTCATTTATCGAGATTAGCCGGAAATATTAAACGTGGTTAAAGTTTAATGTAGATCAAATATTTTCTAAGAAAGGACGAAAAAAATAATTGCCCAGAAAGTCATTTTATCAGAACGTTTAAAGCCATCCTTTCACTCCTTTAACTAAGTTGTTCCCTTCTCATCAAAATAATGCTTATGGTGATGTGGTACAATACTAGTACAATAGTAGTGGTAGTAGTAGTAGTAGTAGTAGTAGTAGTAGTAGTAGTCGTAGTAGTAGTCGTAGTAGTAGTCGTAGTAGTAGTAGTAGTAGTAGTAGTAGTAGTAATCACCACGATAACTGCAACCATAATGAACATTGTAACAGTTATCATTGCCACCACATACTAGAAATCTTCATTGTTCTCGTTATCGTCTAATATCTATTATAACGAACCAAGGATTATATACTTACCAGCGCTACTATTTCTGAAGTATCTCCTAGTGCATGCAAGCAGCAAAGAACTAACGTTCCATTTCTTCGGATGGTAAACCTTGAAAATCCCTCTATATTTTCATCGGGGAAGAGGGCAAGGTCGTGGCATGCAATGCATAGTTGTGGTTCTGTCATTAAAGGGTTCTCCTGTGTATGAAACCGGAATACAGTTATCACTGTAAGTATTGGAACCAACAGTAAAAATAGTGTCACGAGAATTGTTACCAGGTACTTTACACTAAGAGCGTTGTCGTCTGATTTTGCAACGGGTGACCTTTGCGATGATAGTTTCATTTCTTACGACATGTAAAATCAACTAGGAAGTGTATTTCAGACACTCTCAGGGAATATATGGTATGTATCGTGGTGGTTATAAATATAATATCGCTCAAATTAAAGCTTACGCTTTCTGTTGTGTTGTTATGTAAACACCATTTTTGAACAATGGGTACGAAACGACATATCGAGTGTGTAGCTAATACTATTTGTATAAGTCTTTTGTATGACTCGGTCAGCTTGTCGATTTGTAATACCTTTCAAACCAACAAGCGCGCAAATCATGCCAGTATCTCCCCTCTACCACCAGCTATGTTACAGTCATGTGGAGATGGGCGAGAGACAAAGTAACATACGTGGATATCTAGAACACATCCAATATTGGCGGCACTACTTGGATATTCCACAAAGGTGGACAAACATTGTTGCTACAGCCTCAATAATCTATCAGTGTGGAGGTAATTGATTGACTTTCCCAAGAGGGAATGAACCTATCTCTTGCTGAACTTTCAATGGTGACTGATACTGAGAACGTATGGCAAAACTGATGTAGTAGATGCTATCATGGTAGACGTCTACAAAGCCGGAGGTTCGCATATTGCACAGAAACTGAATGTACACTTTTCAGTCGATTTGGTCTCAATGAAATATTTTACAGGACGTCATGTGACAGCTTAGTGACATCTCCTTGCTCTCAATATCTGGCAAAATCCTATTAGAAATTCTGCTGATTTGACTTTTGCTTCCTAGCCAGAAAGGACAATTGCCGGAGGGTCCTTGTGATTACAAAAAGGACCATAAACCACAGATATGGTGTTTGTAGCTCAATAAAACCAAGATAAATGCTGCGAATAAAACTTGTATGCGACATCATTTGACATAACACATATCTTTGTCATTGTAAGTGGTAAGACATCACCTCTATCTGATCGTGAAAAATTGTTGGTTCGCAGCTAAATTCATCGCATTTGTTTGGTTCTTCGATGACATCATTCTCGCTCTCGTCGTGGACAACGACGAGTCACTTGAACAATTCATAGTCACCAGTGAATGCAATAAAGAAGTTGTGTTGGCCTCAGCTGCAGTATTGTGTACTCTGCTCATTTAATAAATCCTTTTTACGATTTCAACCGACACGTTATCTTGATCTCGGGTCTTGCAAATTTATCGTTACAAATCCATGTTGAATCGACTGAGCGCGACTAAAGAAATTTTTTAAGAGATTATAATCCATATCACCGCCGCACCAAGTTTGCCAAATATTTCGTATCGTATGAATGTCAACTCCATTGAATATAGCAGGAATATTACATTTTTTCTCTGATTATTTAAGGTAATTGTGTATACTTCTGAGTAACATAAATCACATCAATATTTTTATGTCTACCTCTGGAAAATATCCTAGTATGGTTTGCTTGTTTATACAATACCACATCATCATATACGAAAAAATTGTTAATACTTCCATCAATATCATCCATGCTCGGTGCTTCCTCAGTATCGGTTATAAACTCAATAATATCCTCATCGATTTCCGATTTTGCTTTCTCGTTAAAATCCTTTAACACCTCGTAACATCGCTTATCGTCTACCTTCGGGACTACTAAATACAACTTCTCCCATTTCATCCATCTCATTATCAAATTAAGTAGCAGTTGCGTCTTGCCACTTCCAGATGGTTCGATTATAATCATGCGAACAGAATTTGCTAGCCATGTATGAAGCTTAACTGGTTCTCGCGTTTTAGTCGCCGAAAATCAATTATATTCATGTTATTATAAATAAATTATAGATCTATATTGTGTGAAATGTAAGAAGCGTACTGGCAGTGATGACTTGACGACGATTACAACCAAAAATAACAGATCATCACTTGCTGGTAAGCGTGTACAATGTGATACAAAAAAATTTAGATTTGTTTCTATGAAATCTGCAGATGTTTTTAAAAAAACGAGATGATATTGCAGCCAAGTTAATAAAACTCCCAGGAACACAATGGGCGAGGTATCCGGGAGAAAAACACCTTCCGGGGTATAGTTATTGTGGACCGAGGACTAGACTAGATATCAGACTCAATGATCAAAACCAACCCCGACCTGGTGAAAACCCAATAAACTCCATTGATAAAGCGTGTCATGCTCATGATGTTCCTTATAAAAGTAACAATCTGCAGCACAGACATATCGCAGATGTAAAATTGATTCATGCATTGAATTCTATCACTGGTAAATCCTTCAAAGAGGAAAATCTGCTTCATGGTTAATAAAATCGGCGATGAAATGTAAATTGATGTTGGGTGCTGGTAATTAATAACATCATGGAATCTATTTATTATTCTCCAAGAGGATACTGGAGGGGTAAAGTAGCAATCAGTAAACTCGCTAGCGCCGCAAAAGTGAAAAATGCCACTGCAGCGGATTGGTTATGCAAACAGGCGATATGGCAAATTTATCTACCACCGCCTAAATAAATTAGCTCCTCGCATTTTGATGTCAGCACTCCTAATGATGTTCATCAGGCTGATATATTATTTCTACCGCATGATGGTTTTTACAAGTATGCGCTAACCGTATTTGATGTTGCGAGTCGATACAAACAAGCAGAACCGCTAAAAGCAAAATCATCAACTGAAGTGGCTTCTGCGTTTGAAAGGATTTATCGACAAGGTCTCCTCTGCATGCATTGGCCAAATCTATTACAAGTTGATCCTGACAAGGAATTTCAGGGTGCAGTGTTATAAACAATGATGCATCATAATGTCACCATCAGACGAGGAAATACTGCACTACACCGCGATCAGACAATTGTTGAACGATTTAATCGGACACTTGCTAAGCGGTTATTTAGATATCAATACGCGAAGGAGTTTATTCATGATAAACGATACCGTGAATGGGTTAAGAGATCACCAGGCGTATTTACCGCGCTGAATAATGAGATTACTCGAACAATCAACATGAAACCTAACAACGAGATTTAAAAAGTATATACCCGTACAACCGCAAAATGATTTTTCAAAACAACCAATTCTCTGCAATGTCACCGTTAGATATTTCTATGAACCAGGAGAGCTCGAAGGTGTCAAAAAAAGAGCTACCGATCGTATTTGGAGTGTCACTACGCATAAAATATCTAGCATAACACGATCCACGGGTAGACTAGCAATCTATAGGTTGGATTCAACTACTCCTCAGCGTGGGTTTACTCGTGAACAACTACAAGTGATACCCGAGGATACTCAATTACCGCCGCGTGGTCTTAAACTAGCACCACTGCGTCTGTTGCACTCAAGACAAGTCAGCATCACATTATCTCTGGTATGACCAACACTGTTATTCTTTCTGTCTACGGGAAATTGGCAGGTGTCTTCATCCGACCAACACCAACGCATTATACAATTGCAACTTTCGCAGTGCTTATTCTGTTGTTGTTTCAGTGTGATTATAAATTCGGTATCAATATCAAATCTTCTGTCATTTTTTTGTCTTGTTGCTTATAACCAGAGAGTTTTTTCTGATTATATCATCGCTGATAATATCACGTATTGTAGTGTCATTATCATCTAAAACAAATCTTTGAAGTTGATTTATTCTTCGTACTCTGGATACCGCAAGATAAACTATATTCGACCACTCGATGTGATTATCTATGATCCATACAATTGTATCGGATATGGTCAACCCCAGCGAAGAATGTATCGTCGCTGCGTATCCTAGCTTCCATGGGGATTTATCAGCACGCAATCTTCGACAACACTGATATCAACCAACACAATATCATTTAACACTAGAATCTGCTTTTCACTTTGTCCTGGAATATGTTTTAATTAAATAACTTCATCTGAAGTGTGTCTCTGGCTATTTTTCTACTTGACACTATCAAATCATTTGGTCTCCACGCTTCCCAAAAATCGTTTAATGGTGTTTCCGAAATTATTTCACGGGCTATTTCACATTGGATTCTATCCGGTTGTGTTCTAATTATTTTCTTGAACTCGCGTAATTGTTCATCAAGCGCTCTATGATCAGTACTAATTTCTTCATAATAGTCTACAAAATTTATTAGCCAATCATGTGGAGACAAACCGACAAATGGTGTTGGTTGACCATGATCGCCACACATTATCACTTTTGTATTCGCTAGCAATAACCAATTTAGAAACTTTTGTAATACATCTAACGACACCGTGTATATCTCATCCCAATTAATGATTTCAGGAATATATTTCACGACCATTCGATCAGGAGTCCATTCGTCAGCTTTCCATCGAAAGAAACTGATAAGTGCAAGCATTAATTCCTCGTTGTTTCATCTCTCTTGCAAGTCTGTGTGTTGCTGTTAGCACAGTCATGTTTGATTTCCCTCGAAATAATTCAATCGCACGAGTCGTCTTCCCTGATCCACCACAGCCGTTTAAGTAAACGGTTTTATGTCTACATATTGGATCGGAACACGACGGTGCATTAGATAGTTCTGATATCTGATTATGTTTCAAGTAAATGTTTTCAATTGTAACATCTGCTGATTTGGAGTAATCACGCAGTATTTCTTTTTTAATTCTCCATGATCCCCAAATCTCGTCGGAATTAGTAAATTCAGCCACTGCTTCGCTATGTTTTACGTCTATATAAAATGACTCAGTGGCTCCTCTAACTGCGGATTCAGGAAATCTATTTATCATCAAAATTAGATTAATAGAAGCATAAGCCAGCATAGACCACCTTAAGTACGTGTATTGAGGATTTTCTCCATCTGTGTAAGTAACAATTTTACCCAATTTGGTTCCATCGGACAAGAAAGCGTCTTTACGATCGACGTATATACCCCTAGATGTTACATCTGCTATTATAAAATCGTATTCAGCGTCATATATAATCAACCACGAAGAATATCGTTTATGGTCGTATTTTCCACCCTGTGTGAATTTACCAATTATTATTCTACCGAAATCTTTTGCGTCTTTATTTCTAACTTCAAAGATTTCTTTGGACCATTTCACGATATATTCTTCGTCGAGATTGGGAAATTGTGTTTTGTTTTCGCTGATTATACTATCTAGACTATCGGGTTGTGTTAATCAGACTTCAGTCTGCGCTCCATATGATATAATTGCTTCACTGACAATCAGCGATATCAGCATTTTAGAATCAATCATATACCGTAATAACACTATTGGCATCCAGTGTTTTTCAGAGATATGTCTATCAAACCAAACAAAATCAGGCAGTGGTCCTTTAATCGCAACACGGGTCATCTTATGTGTGGGATGTCCAAATCTTTTGAAGTACTCAGAGCACTCTCCGTACCCACGAAACCTCCCTGGATAACACGCAACCATATCAACCGAAATAATACTTTCGGGGTCGTATTTTGTATTCCATAATCCACCATGGTTATATTCCAAGCATCTTGATTAGATATCTGAGAGAAATTCTGCGTGTGATGGTTTCCATAGATTTCTCGTTCTCGTGAAATGAGCTGCAACTGACGGTATTATAAAACAGTTTGTTTATAATTGTTCGTCGTAATCCGTAGAAAAACCACTAGCTAGTTTTTTCATCTCGTTGTGGAGGGCTTCCGTACGGTATAATTCGCCACTGGGTCTTACAAATTCATCGAATTTGCCCACTTCGTCTTCAAAACTGTGAAGTAACCACACTGACACAGGATCGTTTCTACTTAAGTGATAAATAAAATCAAATAGATTTCCCCCAGAGAACTCTGGGGGTAGATATTTTATGGTTCTATCCCGCGGAAATATTGATACTGCAGGTGTCCATGCGTGTTCGTTATGGTCAATAATTTTGATTGGAGCTCCTTTTGATTTAAATTTTAATTCTTGTAATACCTATCCGGTTATCGTCATTACGGTTATTGGGAATCTTAATGATGTTTCTAATTTGGTTATATCTTCAATTGTTGCTCCGTTCTTCCTAACTGTTAATTCCCATTCATTTATTATTTTGCGTCTTAGATCCGTCAGTTTGTTTCCACGCAACGCATTTGTGAAGTGTTCTATTATTCGTTCTGCTACAAAATTCAACGACGAATATTTCATTGGTTTTAGTTTTTTAATACTCGGTTTATCATTTATCGGATAGATCCCATAAACAATTGCAGTCACGGGAAATGATCTCTCGTAATAAGGTTTGTCAATTCCAGTCAGAATTCCTGGTTTGTAATCCTGACTCACAGTGACAGTTCTCTTATTTTTCAAGATGGGTTCAAATTTGTCGCGTATAATCCAATTCCCCGTTTCTAAGCGGATGATGAATTTCTTTCTAAAAAAAATACTGTTTCTGGTCAAGATGTAAGATTACCGCTGCTGCTCTTTCATCATTCAATTCGAAATGTCGACCAACAGTGAGATGTTCCATCGCGCTTGAATTCATTACAACCATCACGGATTTTACCTATCATGCTTCTATCACTTATTATACCCTTTGATTTATCAGTAGAGACTCTATCGAGATTAAATTTAGCATTTCTCCAAGGCGTGATTTTCGATAATCTCTCGAACTCCTCCATATTATATTTAAATTAAATTTAATTTAAAGTATTTAAATAAAGAATTTATTATATAATGAATCATTGCAAATGGTTTATGATAGGATCAGTAACCGCTTGTAGCAAATCATGCTGATATGAATTATGTGGACATCATTTGCAAAGCGTAATTCGTGGAATCTTAGGTCCGCTACCATATATCCTATGTGGGCTAGGTGTGCGTGGTAAATCGCAATTGTGTCTCAGTTGTGGTGGCAAGCGATACAGAAAGTTGAAGCGCTATTATGATAAACGAGTTAAAAACTCCATCAAAGAATCCGTTAAAACTCCATCAATGACTCTGACTCTGTCCTTGACAGCGTCAAGGATAAAATCATAAGAACACCTCAAGACTACATTGAAAGATTCCCAAGAAATGTAATGATTAAACCAAATAATGAATTAGAAAAAAATATTATAGTATATAAATGAACCAAGAATTTCAACCACATCCCGTGATCAGCAACGTGACGGTATTGTCAGACACCGCAGGCTGACGATATCAGTAGGGTCAGTGAATAATCAGTGGTATTTGATGTTTACTGCTGGAAAGAAAAAATATTATTGTCATCAGTTTGTATATGAGGTATATAACGGATTGATCAAAGATGGTCTTGTGATTGCTCATATTGATTCCAATCCTCAAAATAACAAATTGGATAATTTACGAGCTGTTACACAAAGTGAGAATACTGCATCTGGGAAAACTGGTACTTATACATCAATTGGGAAGAGACCTATAAAATCATTTAATACAAAAACTAACCAAGAAAGAGTATTTAAACCAATGACTGAAGCCGGTAGATATTTTGATATTTGTGAACCCTCAGTACGATGCGTTGCAGAGAATATAACTAAGTCTGTTTTTTCGAAGCGTTTTAAAAACAGAATTGAATTCATTTACATCTGAAATATTATATATAACACCAAGGGGGATAACTCGTGTTGGCTTGTGTGTGTGGTTTTGAAACAACGATAACTCTTTTGTTGTAGTCACGTGTATCTCAGTGGGATAATGGATTTTTTTGTGTGGTTTAATGTTTCATCAGGTAGAAGTTTTCCGCATAAGGCAATATATTATTGTTATCATTATATCAATTTGACCCAAACTGATAAGATGTAACACACTTTAACATAAAATGATCGCTGAAATATTAGGTACAGTATGATTATTCACGACCGCAATGAGTATTACCGTTATACACATCGACAATTTCATACAATTCCCCACACACTACGGGAGTGGAAACAACACAATCTTGATTGACCAACACGTACCCAAATTCCTTCCTAACACGGAAAGAAAAACCACAACTGATTTATCTAAAATAACAGCGGGATATAAAAATTGGAAATATACCACGGCATACATAATAACTGTGATTGATACAAATATCACGTATTCAAAAGCACACACGTGTACATATGAACATTTAGCATTCCATACGCGTTGGAATCTCGTCCTAGAGCCCATCGTTCGAAACTCGTGACTGACAATAGTCGACGGTACCGATTTCGAAGGTTTTATAATTGGGGGTCGCCAGCCTAAAGATACTTGTGTACACCTCCCGTCGCGTCAAGTACTTGACGGCGTGATTTTCCACCCCGGGAAATTAATTCTTGGGGAAAGGTGTACAACAACAATAGCGCCCCCAAATAAACAATAGTATGGATGCAAAAGCTCTATGTCACACACTAGGGTAACCCCACAGGATAGTTCAGAATGAACTATCGGCTAAAAGAAACGATCATAGGGTCAAAGAGAAAAGAAGAGAGAAATCTCAAAGAGAAAAAATCTCAAAACAAAAAACAAAGAGCGAAAAACACTCTCAAAGAGAAACAAATCTCAAAAGAAAAAGAACCATACGAAGGACACAAAGGCCAAATAATGGAAATGATAATCGCTCATCATAGCCTATTGTTTATTTTTGAAAAATATTTTCAAAAATTTGTATGATATATTTTATATATCACATATTAGAAATATGTATTATTATACAAATGAATTCTGAAAATATCAATGAGATCAATACCGAAATTTTTAATTTGAAAAATAAACTAAGTCAGATAAATTAAATTGTAATCAAATTCTTTCTGAATTTCAAGATATTAAAGATAATGCTAGGAATAATAAATACGTGTTACCAAAACGGTACTTTTTCATTAAACGAATCCAGCACGCTATTTATGACTCCCTTGCATTCTGTAACGACATCAATAAGTTCGTCCCGTTATTCCCTGTTGTCGTAAAAATAAGAAAAGAATTGGGGCAGCAATATGAAATCAAACGCACAATTAATTCGAATATTAAAACAATAAGAGAGATTATCCGCCAAAATGAAAATTCCCCTTTGATTACTTCAACACAGTAAACACAGCATACATACATGAGTAATACAGGGTATACGCGAATACTGTAACAAAATAAACGCAGTAAAAAAGCTATGAAACAGACAGGTATGGCACTTACTCACCTAAACAGGTATGTGCGCTTACTCAAATAGAACAAATTCCTATCGCACGGTAATTTAATCAATGGTGACTTGTCAATGGACAATCGGAAGTATAACACATAAAATAATTTCGGGTGATTTTTTTTCTCCACTGGTGACAACGTCACTACATTTAGATCGTACATTACTTTATCTTGATGGGTGAAGCACAGACAACAAAATTTGCACGACAACGATTAGCTTTGATTAGGAAGCTTATTTCCAATCCGTGATTCCGATCGAAATAAGCTCCAAACTAGACAGGAATTACAGAGTCATTTTGCATCAGATACTCAACAGTTATTTAAACCCATTATTACAGCAACTGAAAGAGTTATATTGGAAGAGACTATTGAGGAAGAAGATAGAAAAAAGGGGGTAAACATGATTTGGAATGTAAATCAGACACAGTATTCTTCAATATAATAATTGGAAAGATACATCTGCAAATACGTGTATAGACCTATATCAAGTTACAGTACATTCGAAATTGACATGAACTTGTGTAATTTCTGATGTACGAATCAATAATACTAAAATGACAAACATTTCTTTGACTATATCATGTAATTTAGTATTTATTCTTTCTTCCATCATTGATAAGATCTACAGTTATAGGAAAGGCAGTTTTCCTTAGAAACAAGTAAAACAATGATCTTCGCATGTAAAATAAATCATATGGGAAATAACCCGAAAAAATTGTCTCTTTCATTTTTGGAAAGCCTATCCGGATCGGAGACCTTAATATAGACTTCCTCTTCTTTCCGTAAGAAAAATATCGACTCCATATGGCTGGAGCCTATACACCGCCCACGGGAATTGTATGGCATACACAGAGAATTGCAGTTTTCCATCATAACTACGTCATATTTTGTTTCTGTCCTATGTGAATGACGGTATAAAACGTGACAAAACATTCTAAATTCATCTGTAACGTTACGATATTGCTGACTGTAAACAAGGTTGCTGTAAAGGTAATAAAAACCATTTTCCAACACTCTGAAACAGCCATTAACAAATGTAATTGCGGATCCTACGAATGATCCAGCTGAATTGATGTCCCACTGAATTTTGGCCAGGTATCCGTCTGATTTATTTCGTACTGCAATAATTATAATCAGAATATAAATAGTATTATAAGCATAAAGATACCTGATGACGGTAAGAGAACAAAGCTGTCATACATACATACATACATACATACATACATACATACATACATACATACATACATACATACATACATCCATACATCCATCCATCCATCCATCCATCCATCCATCCATCCATACATACATACACTTTCATACATACATGTTTGCATATATACATATACACATGCATACATGCCTATGTGTGTGTGTGTGTATGTGTGTGTGTGTGTGTGTGTGTGTGTGTGTGTTACGCATATGTTTTACGACAGCAATTTTTGTAAGACTTATAAGAATAATTTCGACTAGCCGATGTCTTTGACGGGACAGATTTTTTTTCTCCATTAGTGTAAACACTAAACGGAACTCGTCGACTGGAGTGCACACCCTTTCTGTATTCAGTTCTCAAGAGACTGCTTAACTTTTTAGATACCTGGAATTTGAAATGTACTAGAAAGATAGATAGATCGAAAGATCGATCGATAGATAGATAGATAGATAGATAGATAGATAGATAGATAAGACCACGGTCACAGACTGAAGCGAGGTTGATTGTTGGACGAGCAAGAGAGTTATGGGATTTGTGTTTTACAAGCGTTCTCATGTTTAATTAAGAGGGTGGTTGTTAGCAACTTCTGAATCAATTGGTTCGAATATATTTTTGTTTAGCAAAATCAAGTTTACTGGGATTAGAGAATGGTGTGGTTGGTGGAAGCTACACATTCAATGACACAATAAGAAATTACTCGTCTGTACTGATGTTTTCCCATCTTCCTGTATTTGGTATCTTCACGCATCGTTCTAATAATATACCGAAAAATATTTCAATTTTGAAAACTCAAGAAATTTGTCACCAGCGGAAATATGATAGGCTTTTTTGTTTATTGAATAAAGAAATGAATGTACGTAACTCTAATTATATTGTAACTATGAAGCCTTTTCATGTTATTAAATTACGCACTTTAGAATAAAGATTGTTGTCATTTACAACAGAACCTTGCTCTGATACTCTCTAATTACACTGTGGCTAATATGCAAATAACAAACACTATCTGGCTTTTTATTTTTCTTTCTTGTGCCGTTTTTTTATTTTTTATTCTTTCTCTTTTTTGGCGAGAGGAGGTGTGTGGTTGCTTTAGGCAACAGAGAAACCAAAAATTAGAGCTGATACACGGAATGAAGAATACACATTAATTAGTATACTTACCTGATAATAATATACCAACGAGTTTGGCATTTCCTTTGTTTCTGTCATCAATGCCACATGTTATGGGCAAGTCTTTTACAATACCTGTTAGATATATTGGAATTACAATGAACTTGAAAGAGAAAAAATGTTGTGTTAGAAAATGTTTCACTTTACCTATCACTTCACCCAATGCGACAGCGTAAAGTAAATAAATATTTGAAAAACTAATTTTGTTTGTTAGTAATGAAAGAATAAATACATTGCTTAAAACAAGTTTTACGTTTGTTAGCAGGCATCATGCACTAGAGCGGTGAAATAGCCATAACTTCTCGCATATGGACATTAAACTTTTTTTCTTAAACCAGGAAGGAAAGTTTAAAGTGTACAATACGACTGAGATGAGTTTTTTTAAGTGCTGATATGAATGCATATCATCTGTGTGTGTGTGTGTGTGTGTGTGTGTGTGTGTGTGTGTGTGTGTGTGTTTTGCTTGAAAGATTTCGAAATTGTTCAGTACCTTCACTGATTGTGTTTCCTTTTTCTCTCTACCATCTGTAAAACATGAAGAAATAATTGTGATGGTAGAACTCAATGACTGCTGCTGAATATTGTTCCAGTGAAAATTACACAACGAAGCTGCTTTTGTTGATGATGCTGATGCTGTTGTTGTTCATGAAAATAATGATGAAGAGGGATAGAGATTTGACATGAAGTTGTCATAATATTGAAATACGAAATCGTAAATTTCATACTATACCGAAATAACTAAATAAAGAATCAATATTTCGATAGATCATCAGTAGTAATGTGGGGCGATCTAGCCTCAATTGAAAATCCAGTCAAAAACAGCTTGGGGCACCCTAGCCTCAAGGGGAATTTAACATGGTGGGCCCATCCTTCCTCAAGGGAAATTGAACATAGTGGGCCTATCTAGCCTCAAGGGAAATTGAACATAGTGGGCCTATCTAGCCTCAAGGGAAATGGAACAAGGGAAATATGATTTGTATGGCTATAGGGGACTGTCTAGTGACAAGGGGAAAAATGGTCGCAAAGAAAGCTAATATCTTTTCGAGACCTATGTGTGGCCCTGAAAAGGGCCTTTGGATACTTCTTCTTTTATTTTCTGCCGTTGTTCCACCACCTTTTGATTTTACCAATGATTCCCTTTTTCTTCCTCTTTTTGTCCTCGGGAATCCAGTCAGGATGTCCCATAGCTCTAAACTTCTCTTGTATCTTTATCCAATTGTTATTTAATCTTTCAAAGTCCTCTTTCTTTGTTTAGTTTTCATTGTCCTATCTCTCCTTACTCCAGTTATATTTTATCTTCTTCACTTCTTCTAATAGCTCCTTTCTCATCAGTTCTTCAGCTATCTTGAGCGGGTCCAAACCATTTTGGACATGAGGGTACTCTGCCAAGATATTTTCCAAAAAACACTTGACGTTTTCGACAATATCTATCAATTGCTTCAATGTCCCCACTCTAACATAAGTTGGGTTCATGCAGCCTCGTAACTTTTTGGCTTCTTCTTCTAGTATTCCTTCTAAGAGCTCCCTGGCTATTTTCAGTCTTTTTGCAAAGTCCAGGCTGTTCTTAAACTTCCATTTATGATGTAGTTTTTCCACTTCATATTCCCCGTCTAATATCCAGAAAAAGCTGTGTCTTAAATTGTTGAATAAACTTGATGCTGTCGCCATCTTCTATGGTTATTCCGTGGAATGGTTCTAATTTTTTTTTAAATATAGTATAGTTCTAATTTTTGTTAATATGAATTAAGGTCGCATGCGCAACTATGTGCTTTCGCGAACAGTTAATGCCCGAGGGTCGGGCTATTTGATTGGTCAGGACCAAAGGTAACTTTGACTACACTAGGCTGTGTTGTCGCAGTCTCCCCGGCACCCGCGTTAAATGGCAGTCTCGCCTTAGAGTAAAATGTCGGGTCACGGCAAAGCAGGAAGGCAGAACAAATACCAATATAGTGTAAGCCACCTGTGCAATTATATCAAATCCAAATAGTCATAGAATTTTTCATCTTTCCTAACAATAAATATTTCTAGTACATAGTGTACATGTTGTAGGTCCTTAACAAATTTAATTGCTAAAATGTCTTAGCGACATAAATAAGTGTAGTCACTGTTAGGTATTTTAGCTTGTTAATTTTGAGCGGTGGTCAAAATTGATCAAGTTAGATTTCGAGAAAGAGATTGTTCGAAAAGGGTTCTCTTACCAAATTAGAACCCTGGGGAGAAAAATAAAATAAAATAAAATAAAATTTAAAAAAAAAATTAAAACAAATTAAAAAATAAAAATATTTTAAAAAAATATATATATAAAAATAAATTCAAAAGAAAAAAAAATTTAAAAAAAATAAAAAAAATAAATTAAAAAAAAAAAATTAAAAAAAAAAAAAAAAGAAGATTAGAGTTGGAGTGGGGTGTGTTTGGTGTTATTTCATTTCTTCCTTCTTCTTTTTCTCTTCTTTTCCCTTTTCTCTTTCCCACTTTCTTCCTACTCCCTTCTTCCCTCTTTCTTTCTTTTTCCTTCTTCCATCCTTCTTTTCCCTTTCCTTTTACTTTTTCTTGTCGGTTTGTTGATGTTATGTTTCCTTGAGCTATCACTATTTGATCCCGGTGTTCTCATCACACTTATCTTGCCACTTGCCGGTTGACTGGTTTTACTGTACCTACATTGTGCCACTACTGAGTGTAATGTTCTCTTTTTTTCCCCCTTCTCCTTCTTCCCTTTCTCCCGTTTCTTCCTTTTTTCCTCGCATTACAATGTTTATATTATCCCCCTTTCCCTTCCTTTCATCTTTTCTATTTTATTTTATATATTTATTTTAGGGTAATGTTAAGCTGTTCTGCTTTTTTAAGCTAGCGGTATTACTATCCGCTCTGGCCCCTTTAACCGATATGGCCTCGTTAATTATTTATCTATTTGATAGTTATAATTTTTTTTTTTTTTTTTTTTGGTCCGTTTATTTAAGGCATTGTTACGTGGGTCTGTTTTTTGAGCTAGCGATGTTATTATCTGCTCTGACCCCTTGATTGATAAATATTAACTCTTTGGCTATGTTTATGTTTATTTACTTATTTGATGGTTTTGATATTTATATTTTGTGTTTTATGTCTATTGATTTTAGGTAATTAAGTATATTTATATAGGTAGCATTTACGTTTTTGTTATACCTTTTATCTAGAATTTGCGGAAATGATGTAACTGAGTCAAGTTTTCTTTGTTGTAGTTGGAAGACGGTACGTTGTCGATGGTATTTGTGACATATGTTGAATACATGTTCCAATGTTTCAGTTTCTGGACAGTGTGGACATTTATCCGGCGTGGGTCCTGTACTTACATGTTTCATAAGGCTGCCATTTAGTAGTGTTTTACCTGTTCTGATTCTGTTGATTATTTTAATATCAATGGCTGCAAGGCTTTTTGGTAAACGTTGGGTTCTAGTGACCTCTTTTTGTAGTTGGTATAGATGTCTACCCTTTGTGCAGTTTTCCCATTGTTGTTGCCATTTATTATTAATTCTGTCCCTAACTTGACTATATAGTTCCTGAGTGTTGTACTGTACGGGTTCAATTTGGTCTTTCATCAGACTGCTTTTTGCTGCTTTGTCTGCTTTTTCATTTCCAGGCAAATTGATGTGAGATGGCACCCACAAGAAGTGTATGGTTTGGTGTGATTTATCTGCTTCCCTGATGGTCAGCATAGTGTCCTCTAGAAGATTTTGTCTACTTTTGGAATTACCTGTCTCAATACTTTCAAGTACACTAAGTGAGTCTGTTATGATTACGTACTGTTTTTGATTTTGTGTTACTATCCATTTTAGGGCTCGGTTGATGGCCCAGAATTCCGCGGTATATATGGAACAGTCATCCGGTAGTCTTGTCGTAAATGTGATCTGATGTTCTGGGATCACTACCCCTGCAGCCGTTCTATGTAGTTCTTTAGATTTTTAGCCGTCAGTATAGATTTTTACATATTCATCATAGTTGTTGTTGATGAGGCTTTGTACTTGTGTTAATGTGATATTGGGGTTGTCGCGCTTATGTACCAGTTGGAGTGCTGTTAGGTTGATGTTAGGATGGTTATTTCTGCAAGGTGTGGGGTCCTTGATAAGTAGTTGTTCTGCTTGGAGTTCTATTTGATTGAGTTCTTTGCAGAGTGTGTGTATTTTGTTAGCTGCTGGAGGATGTGGTACCAGTCTTGAGCTAAAGGTGGTTTGACATTTACTTATTATGTTTCTGGTGGGATTAATCTCCTTATGTATTGAGATTCTACAGGCGTATCTAAGTATGTGTTCTTCTCTTCTCAGTTGTAATGGTGGTTCACATGCGAGGATTTGTAGTTCTTCCAGGGAAGTGTTCGGTAATGCACCAGTGCAAAGTCTAAGTGCTCTATATTGGATGCTATCTAGTTGTCTAAGTGTTTCCTTGTTGGCTGAGGAATAGATCTGGGAGCCATAGTCTATCTTACTTCGAATTAAAGATTTGTAGATCATTAGCATAGTTTGCTGATCAGCTCCCCATGTAGTACCTTTGATGTTTTTAAGTATGTTTAGATCTTTTTGACATTTTTGAATAGTTTGTTGTATGTGTGATTTCCAATTGATTGTTTCATTTAGTAGCATTCCCAGGAAGTGGGTCTCCTTTTGGAATTGGATGGGCTGATTCTGCATATATAGTTTAGGGTATTTAGATTGTTTATTAGTTGGGGAGAAGAGCATGGCAACTGTTTTTATTTGGGATATTTTGAAACCCCAGTTGTTGGCCCATGTGCCGATGATGTCTAGTCCTTTCTGAATTTGAGTGATGTTCTTTTGACTATTCGGGTTTCCTGCTTTCCAGATACTACTGTCATCGGCAAATTGTGACAGATCAACTGGGCAATTTTTGAGATAGTTGGTTAGATTGTTGACCATTAGATTGAATAGGGTTGGGCTAATCACACTTCCTTGGGGGGGGGGGTCCATTATCCAGTGTATATGTTTGGGACAAGGCCTCTCTTACTCTAGTTTTAAAGGTTCTTCCCGTAAGGAAGTTTGCTATCCAGCGGTGCATTCTTCCTGTTATGCCAAATTGGTTGAGTTGAGATATGATGCCATTGGTCCAGACTAGGTCGAAGGCTTTCTCTAGGTCTAGAAATATTGCTATTAGGTGTCTATCTATTTTCCTTTTGGCATTAAATGCTAATTTGATGTTGGCTTCCAGACGGATTAATTGATCAAGTGTAGATCGTTTATTCCTAAATCCACTTTGGGTTTCAGCCAGTAGTTGATTTTGTTCTAGGTGGTGTTTTAATCTATTGTTAACCATTGTTTCCATTACCTTACAGATTGTATTAGTTAGTGAAATAGGTCTGTAGGAGGTTACATTAGTAGGGTCTTTGCCTGGTTTTGGGATGGCTATGATTATGGCTCGCTTCCATAGTGTGGGGATGCGACCTGTTCTCCATATCAGATTTATTAAGTCTAAGGTAATGCTCTGCATATTGGGTGGTAATTGTTTGTATATTTCATAGCCTAGGTTATCCTCTCCTGGTGATGTACTTTTTTTTTGGCTGAGGGCTTGTCTCCATTCTTTCAGATAAAAAGGGTCATTCAGTGGCGAATCTCTGTTGTCTCGATCTTTGAAAATGTGGGAAAATTCTTTTTCTAATGTTGATTTTTGATGTAAAAACTCGTGTTTATGATTGTTATCGCTGCTGGAGTTAGCAAAGTGTTGGGCTAACTTCTCTGCTACTTCCATGTTGTTTTTTGTTCCCTGGATTTTCGGCGCTGTTGTGGGTGTTTTGCCTTTCATGGCTTTTATTTTATTCCAGATTTCTTTAGTATTTGTTTTATGATTGAGCGTTGTGCAGTATCTTCTCCATGAGTCCTTTTTTGCCTCATTTATTACCGTCCTAGTGTTGATTTCTGTTTGTTTGTATATAAGAAAGTCAGAGGCGGTTTTTGTGTGTTTAAAGCGATTTAAGGCTGTTTTTTTTTCTTCTGAATGGCAATTTTGCAATTTTCTGTCCACCAGGGGATTGCCGTCTGTTTATAATGGAAACCTGTTGTTTTGGGTATACTCTTATTTGCCGCTTCGTTTATAATTTGTATGAGATTGTCATAATATTTATTTGTATCCTCATCTTGGATTTCCGCCAGGTTTACTAATTTAAGTTGGTCTTTAAAGCTGTTCCAATTTGCATTTTTGAGTTTCCATCTTTGTTGTGTTTTTTGTTGCTCCGTTGGGCACGAGACGTATATGGTAGCACATAGGGGGAAGTGGTCGCTGCCTAATGTAGAATGTTGCATCACTTCCCATTGGGTAATTACAGCCAGGCTAGGCGTCGCAATGGTTAGGTCAATGGTAGAGAGTTTGCCTTGGCTGGGGTCTATACGTGTGGGGGTTCCGTTGTTCAAAAGTTCTAGTTGTTCTTCTGTTATGTATTTTAAGATGTTTTTCCCTCTTGTATCTGTGCGGTCACTACCCCATTCTGTGTGATGTGCATTGAAGTCGCCGCAGATAATAGTGTTTGTGCCCCTTTTCTTGAATATTTGTTGAAAAAGTCGGTTGTTGTTTTGGCTATTTTGTCCTGGATCATATATGTTGTACAGATGTATTGTTTTGGTTGCTACTGTGAAAACAATTTTTTGAAATTCAACTGGTGTTTCTCCTGAGTTCACATTAATAACTTCCTCTACTGCGTCTGTGATGGTCTCATGTACATATATGGCTAGGCCTCCTCCTTTTTTGCCGGTACTTCTGTGTTTTAAGAATGTAGTTTGATATTCTGTTATTTTAGGAATGTTTGTACTAGTTTCCTTAAGTAGAGTTTCTTGAAGACAGATGATCTTGGGCTTGGTGATTGTTCCATGGATTGCTGCGATTAGTTCTCCATGGTTTTTATTTAGCCCTCTGCAATTCCATTGCCATATAAGTAACTTGTCTGGGGTCTTGTTTTTTGTTTTGTTAGTCGAAGCATTATTTTTATTTTTATTTTTATTTTTATGTCTAATTCCAATATCCATTGTTTATGCTGTTGTTAATAATTTTTTTTGTTTGTTGTTGATTTATTCGTGATGGGTTGATGCTAGGTAGTCCTGTATTTGCTGCATATATATGCTAATAAATTCATCTTTAGTAATTCGGTCGTTCTTCATTTGGTTGCTGATTGATTTTTGTAGTTTGTTTAAATAAGTGTCAATGGTTGTTCTATTGAAAAATATCCCGGTGTTTGCGGTTGTATCTAGGTTTCTCGTTCTCGCAGGTGTTAATGTTTGTTCCTGATTTGAAGCTTGTCTTGTTGTATCTTTGTCATTATTTTGTTTAGTTGTTTTTAATTTGGGTTGTACTTCTGCCTTTTTTACTTTAGGTATGATTTCCTTTTGCATATGTTGTTTCTTGGCTTGATTATAGGAGATGTTTTGTTGATCCATTAGTCGAATAATAACTTTTTCTTGTACTGCTATGGGGCATTGTGTATCATATGATTTGTGATCAGCCCCACAGTTAGCACACTTTGGTATTTTAATAAAGCATGTTCCTGTGTGTTTGCCGCCACATTTTCCACATCTTGGGTGTGAACGGCAGCGGGAAGAAAAGTGACCCCATTTACAGCAGTTATTGCAGTATCGGGGTTTGTTGATGTACTGCTGTAGCTTTACTTTAGTTCCATGTGGTCCAATTCTGACGTGTGCTGGTGGGGGTTGTTGGAATTCTAGTAGGATTGTTGACGTTTCCATTCCTAGATGATTTCGTAATTTGACAACCCTTTTGCAAGCTATTTTGTGAAATCTGAGGTCATATTCAATATTTTTTTGCGTTTTCCACACCATTGTTCGAGGTAGTTTAAGAATTGCTTTGTATTTAGCTTGGTTTGCTAAATATGATATTTGGGTGTATTTATCCTTATCTTGAGTCGTGCTTGTTTTGTTATTATTATTGTAATGTTTGATTGTGGCTTTGTGCCTTGTGATTTGTACTGGGAGCCCTGCTATGGTTGTGATTTCCATATATTTGCAGACTTGTTTCAATGTGTTGCATTGTATTATGATATAATCCTTTTGCGGTCTAACAATCCTAAACTCTCCGCCATGTTGTTGTATGAGTGCATTAGCTAGGCTCCTGTTACTAATGCGTAGTAGTCTCGAAGTTGCACTGGCTATGAAGATAGTGTGTTCTGGTGCATGGTACTGATATTGGTGATTGCCCATTTTCCTTTGTTGTTGATGTTGCTGATACATCTTTTGTTTGTTGCTATCTCCTGTTTGTTGATTATAATTGTCGTTTTTGTTCTTAGAGGTATTTTCTATGTACCTACATTTTTGGATGTTGTTGCCAATATTATCGTTGGTGCTGTTTTGTTCATTTTGCACAATTGTTTTTAGTTTGCTATTGTTGCCAATATTCGTTCTAACGTGTTTGATACTTTTGATTTTGTGTGGGCCTTTCATTGGATGTTTCCCTTTATCTTCTTTATTTCCATTTCCATATGCCCTTTTGCTTGTTTTTGCTGCTACTGTTTGCCATTGTTCGTATTCCTTTCCGTACCGTTCAACCCGATTAGCCTCACTAATTGTTTTGTTTATCTCTTCCATCTCTCTATCCGAGATGTGTTTAGATGGTCCGGGTTCTTGACTACTGTGTAAGGTGTAGCTGTTTTTCTTTTCTGTTATGTTGATGTTGTCCTTGTTGTCATGGTTTATGTTGATTGAAGTTTGATTCATTTGATATATTTTGTCTCCTGTTATATTCTTCTCATGTGGGTCATCTTTTGTTATTGTTGTTATTTTTTCCATTTCAGGTGTTATTATTGTTGTTGTGTTTTCTGTTTCCTGTGTTATTGTTATTGCTGTGTTGTCAGTTCTCACTCCTTGTTTATATTTTTCATTGATTGTTGCATCTTTGTTTCTCGCTTTATTCTTTTCCTGCGAGTCGTCTGTTGTTATTGTTATGGTTGTTTTAACCTTTTCAGGTGTTGTTTTTCTTTTATCCGTTCCTGAATTTAGTGTTGTTGTTGTGTTGCCAGTTCTCTCTCCCTGTTTCTCTATTTCGTTTGTTGTTGCATTTTTACTTCCCGCTTTATTCTTTTCATGTGGGTCATTTGTTGATATTGTTGTTATTGTTTTTTTCATTTCAGGTGTTGCTATTGTTGCTACGTTTTCCGTTCCTGTTATTGCTGTTATTATGTTGTCAGTTCTCACTCCTTGGTGATCTAATTCGTTTATTGTTGAATTTTTGGATATGATCTGTATGCTAATAGGTTTTTTACCATTTTTGTATTTGATGGCTTCATCCACATTGGTTATTTGGCTTGTTATTTTCCTGGCAGTAGATCTGGTAACCCTAGGTGACCCCGGATGTACATCTAAAGTCGTCTGAGTTATTTCTTTTGCATTTATATGTGAGGAGAATGTTGCCGTTAATATTTCGGATGGTAGCAAGTCTACAACTGGATCTGTGGTTAGTTGCTTGTTTAACTTATCCATTTTCTTGCTTAGCCTTCCATGTTTGGCTGCTGCAGTCCTCTTTTTGAAGGATAATGGAATTGTTTTCCTTGGTGTTTTGTCCGTTGGTGTCGTCATACTTACTTGTGATTTAACTTTTATGATTTACTTTTATTGTGGGTAGAGTTATTCTATTTATTTGGTTTTATTTCATTATTTAGTACTGAGCTAGATTAAAGATGGTTATTATCATAAGCTAAGTGATGATTAATAATGGTTAATAATATTACGAGTGAAATAACAATTAATTACTGTTATTATGATTTAGATTTATCTTAAATACGTTTTAAGTTTATATAGTGGCACAATGAATTACCCGAAGGTTTAAATAATGGATAGTTTCAATTTCTTACCACTTCTTGTCGACCGACAGTGGCGTGGCTCTGAAACTGCTTTCTCCCTCTCCAGGAATAATCTAGTGTGTAACCTAGATCCGTAATCCTTTTTGTTGATGCGTTCAGCTAGGTGGATTCTGATAATTAGGGCTGCTGTGATTCTGATGTATAAACTCTATAATTTTTAACAAAAAACCTCATAAAAAACTCAGTAATTTCTCAGCTTTTTTTTAGCGACGTCATCTGCACAACATTGACGTCACAAATGATCAGACTGCTTTTTTTTTTTTTAATATGAATTAAGGTCGCATGCGCAACTATGTGCTTTCGCGAACAGTTAATGCCCGAGGGTCGGGCTATTTGATTGGTCAGGACCAAAGGTAACTTTGACTACACTAGGCTGTGTTGTCGCAGTCTCCCCGGCACCCGCGTTAAATGGCAGTCTCGCCTTAGAGTAAAATGTCGGGTCACGGCAAAGCAGGAAGGCAGAACAAATACCAATATAGTGTAAGCCACCTGTGCAATTATATCAAATCCAAATAGTCATAGAATTTTTCATCTTTCCTAACAATAAATATTTCTACTACATAGTGTACATGTTGTAGGTCCTTAACAAATTTAATTGCTAAAATGTCTTAGCGACATAAATAAGTGTAGTCACTGTTAGGTATTTTAGCTTGTTAATTTTGAGCGGTGGTCAAAATTGATCAGGTTAGATTTCGAGAAAGAGATTGTTTGAAAAGGGTTCTCGTACCAAATTAGAACCCTAGGGAGAAAAATAAAATAAAATAAAATAAAATTTAAAAAATTAAAACAAATTAAAAATTAAAAATATTTAAAAATATATATATATATAAATAAATTTAAACAAAAAATAAAAAAAAAAAAAAAAGAAAATTAAAAATTAAAAAAAAAAGATTAGAGTTTGGTGTTATTTCATTTCTTCCTTCTTCTTTTTCTCTTCCTTTCCCTTTTTTCTTTCCCACTTTCTTCCTACTCCCTTCTTCCCTCTTTCTTTCTTTTTCCTTCTTCCATCCTTCTTTTCCCTTTCCTTTTACTTTTTCTTGTCGGTTTGTTGGTGTTATGTTTCCTTGAGCTATCCAGGAGACGTCTAGCATTCTCCAGGTGCATTTGAAGCTCTCTCAATTTTTGTACTCTACTCATCTTCTTTGACTCTAAACGTCAAACTTGCCTTCAATGCTAAGAGGAAATGCGAATGGCATCTTATAGCAATCTTCCTCGATCTAGAAAAAGCGTTTGACCTGGTCTGGACAAACGGACTAATTGCCAAGCTAAATCATTATGGAATAAATGGCAACATGCATGCCTGGATAAAAAAAACTTTCTAACCAACAGGCGCATCAGAGTAAGAGTAGAAGACCAATATATTCCGACGACTCACTTTAGATAATGACACACCACCAGGGATGTCCTCAGCCCGACACTGTTTAACATCATGGTAAACGACATGGAAACATCAATCAATCTCAGTAAAGTGGACCTATCACAATTCGCAGATGATAGTGGTCTATGGAAAGCTGGAAATCCTCATAGCAATAAAATAATCTCTGAACTGCAAACTAAACTTAACAACATTGGGAAGTGGGCAGACAAATGGGGATTTAAGCTCTCCAAAGGAAAAACTACTGGCGTAATCTTCTCTCCAAGACACAGATACAATATTAGTCCACCTACACTCTTTATACAAGGAGACCCAATAAAATTTGAAAAAACAGTAAAATTCCTCGGAATGCTCTATGATCAGAACCTCACCTGGAAACAACATATTAACGAACTAATTATTAGATGCAACAGGGACATAACCCTACTCAAAATCATTAAAGGACTAAAATGGGGAGCAGACCAGGACACTCTACTAATCATATATAGAGCCCTAATTAGATCCAAACTTGATTACGGGTGCCAATTGTATGCCACTGCAAACATCACACTTCTAAAGAAACTTGACAAAATACAAACACAAGCCCTTAAAATATGCACAAACAGCAGGAAACATACATCAATAGAAGAAATGCAAATACTTACAGGAGAATCACCACTATCGCTTAGGAGAGAAGAACTAACCCTACGATACGCAGCACGATTATCTATTCACCAAGCAATAACTAAGTAACTAATGAAGACATAGTATTTCAATATATGAATGAAGCCAGTAGGTATTTTGATATTTGTAGAGCCTCGGTACGATATGTTGCCGAAGGAATAACCCGATCAGCGATTTCCAGAAAAAATGGACAAAAAATTCAATTTATTAAATTCTAGATTTCATGTTTTATAATATTCGTTATAACACCAAGGGAGATAACTCGTGTAGGTATGTTATTTCTTATGAAAGAGTTACGGATCTCAATAGATTGTCATCTGATTTTTGATTGGCTGGTTATAATTATATGATTCTAAACAGAGGAAACGAATCAAATACGTAGTGTTTTACAAACGGCTGTATTCTTTTTTTCTGTGTTTTTCAATTATGCGGTTGTCAATATATACACGAATGATATGTAGATTCATTTATTATACTGTGCTGTCCTATTATAATTCATTCATTCACTGTGTATATAAATACCACACCATTGACGTCATTCGTTGTACATCGCACCTGTTCGCTATTGACTTACCTATATATTGTATTCAAAATCTTATATCTTTGATAAGAACCATTAGCTCATTCGTAACGCGCATCGATCTCGTCCTGGCGGCCATGGTTCTAATCCCGTAATAGGCATATTGTCGAACGGTGCCGAAAGATGGTTTTAATTGGGGGGGGGGGGGGGAACCAAAACAAACCACACCGTCACGTGGTGTGAATTTTTAATTCAAGCCAGGATGATTTTGTAAGTTTGTTTTGGTTCATAACTTGGACAAAGGGACGTCATCCATTGTCATCCATTGTCATTGTATATACCATATCATCCTATAATCTAATGTTTGTGCCGTCCATTCATTGTGTACCAAAACAAACCACACCGTCACGTGGTGTGAATTTTTAATTCAAGCCAGGATGATTTTGTAAGTTTGTTTTGGTTCATAACTTGGACAAAGGGACGTCATCCATTGTCATCCATTGTCATTGTATATACCATATCATCCTATAATCTAATGTTTGTGCCGTCCATTCATTGTGTACCAAAACAAACCACACCGTCACGTGGTGTGAATTTTTAATTCAAGCCAGGATGATTTTGTAAGTTTGTTTTGGTTCATAACTTGGACAAAGGGACGTCATCCATTGTCATCCATTGTCATTGTATATACCATATCATCCTATAATCTAATGTTTGTGCCGTCCATTCATTGTGTACAATCGCTATAAAACTCGATTCGGGGTTGTATGTACCGTCCATTCATTGTGTACAATCGCCATAAAACTGGACTTGGGGTTGTATGTGCCGTCCATTCATTGTGTACAATCGCCTTATACACTCGAATTGGGGTTGTATGTGCCGTCCATTCATCAAATATATCCTCTTCTTGGTCTAACCCGCTATTTGGCGAATTAGATCAACTCGCAGGGGAATATGTTTCATGAGATGTATTGTCTTATATGTAACCTCTGGGCGCCTTCGATGTTTAAATACACCGAAGAGGTTCTAAATGGGGTTTTAATTGTAGTGCCTAGAAACCCCCAAACAAAACGAGGTAAAGGCATTTTGCTGTCCTTAATTAAGTATACTCGTAGTGCCTAGAAAAACCCCTAACAAAACGGGGTAATAGCATTGTACTGTCTAAGAAACGGGTCAAAATTGACCCCCCATTTTTTTGTATTAGAAATATATAATTATCTATAATATGAATCCTGAAAATATCAATCAAAATTATAACCGAAATTTCAGTTTTGAAAACTCAGGATATCGAATTCGCTACTGTGAATAACAAATATGTCCTTTCAAAGAAGTATGCACTGATAAAACGAATCCAGAATTCTATCCGCGACTCTCTTGTATTTTGTAAGATGTTAGTGTGTTTGTCCCGTTATGTACTATCGTGGAAAGGGTAAGAAGAGAACTGGGCCGGGAGTATGAGACTAAAACGATGATCAATTCGAAGGTTAGAAGTATTAGAGCGTTGATCAGTCAAAACCAAAATCCTCCCTCGGCCGAGTATACTGAAAATCACTGAAAAACACTTCACGTCCGCCATTTTCCCTATGTGTTGATACAGAATGCGTAAATACGCGCCTGTTGAATACAAAACACTACATCGACATGTATAAATAACACAATGGACAGGTATGTGCGTTCAACCAACAAGGTGGTTTTTGCTCAAAAATAGCGGTAATGCTATACTGGTGTATATCGATGAATGTGTTTTAAGTACCAGGAAGTTGTAAAATATTTTTTTGTCTGATTTTAGTCTATTGTTGCCATATATTGACTGATTTTGGTCATTCATTGACTGATTTCAGTCGTTTTTTTAGGGCAAAAACCCCGCATTTCATTTAGAGAAAATTAACTTTGTAATGAAATTTTCAATGATAGTGCAACTTGGTTGGGTGCACGGGATTCCACTAAAAATCTTCGATGTTCCAATCATTTTACGGAAGACAAAATCACTGCATTTAGATTGAAATCTCTTTGAGATTCAAATTGGAAAATTGCTTTCCTGTTTCAATAATGGTAAACGAAGCATTAACAACCAGATTGGCTCGTGAGCGGCTAGCTGCGATTAAAAAGTATATACCCGTACGCGATTCTGTACGAGAAAAACTACAAGCTAGACAGAGTCTTCAGACTGATTTTGCGGCAGGATCTGAAGAGTTGTTTAAACCGATAACCACGGCAACGAAAGGGGTAATAGCCACTGAGCGAGCAATATATGGAGATGCCCCAAAGAAGGATCAAGAAAAAAAGCTCCCCTTCTTCCTGTGCTTGAAAAAATAGCAACGGAAACAAAACCACCTATTGGTCCGAAAAAAAAACAAGTCTTTCTCTCGTGGATAAATTTACCGATGAGGCTAAAATACTAATACAAAATTTTAAAGTATTAAAAGAAAAGGGTTATCAAGTTTTTGGTGATTTTGCTGCTAAAAGCTATAATTAAAATAAAGGACGTGTATAAAGATGATAAAATATCAAGCAATGATTGGTATGATTGGTTGTATAAAATAAACAAACAGATTGGTCGTTTGAATAAGGGAGAGTTGGGGTATAAGAATTTTCGAAAGGGAATCAATAATAATTATAAAAAAGAAGTAATAGAAGAGCAACAAAGAGAAATAAAAAAAACGACAAGAGCGAAAACGTCAAACACCAACACGGAGACAAACACGAAGACAACGAAAACAAGAAGAACATTATATACCATCTGATAGAGACGAAGATGATGATGACTATGCAACACCAACCAGCGAAGATGATACTGAAATGCACGGACGTGGATACGGCGTTAGTTGTCCTGGTAATATTCTTGGTGATATAGCACGATTAGAAGTTCTCATGGAGGGAAACGAGCTGGAAATAACTCACCGGAAATAATTAATGAAGCACCTGATATCTGCAGGCGGTTATTTCAAGGTGGCATCATGGATATCAAAATATATCGAGAACTCCTTGACGAGTTAGCCGAGCATCATGGTTATCACAGCGATTAGATAAATATCATTTAAATAAGAATGATCATATACTACAACCATGATAAACCAACCAGTGTCTACGTAGTAAACTCACGATTGCCCCATTATAAAACGTTATATAGTGATGGTATCGGTGATAACATTGCAGGGTTATTTGCAAGAATGGCTCCAAAAGTAACGCAGCTAGCAAAAGAATTATCGATGAAAGCCATCGATGTTATTCGTGATAAGGGTATTAGTGCTGTTTGTGATGCTGCAGTAAGGCGTTTTCCACCGCTCGGGATAAACTAAGAGCGCTAGTTCGACGGCGAAGGAAACCACTAGCGGGGGATGGCCACTACCATCTACAACAGTGATGCCTGTAAACGTTAGTAAAATAATAAATAACGCAGTAGATCAAAAACTAGCGTCGCTGGTGACTCTGTCACTGGTGACCAGCAACCAAGATGATATCGCAAACATGATAGCGGGAAGTGGCTTAAAACCACGACGGGGTCGACGACGATGAAAATAGAAGATTTTTCATTGATGTCTTTGTCATTCGATTTAGATCAACGAATATATAATAAAATGTTCAAACGGTCACCTGATAGAGCGTTTGATATGGACGCCCCAGTGCTCAAGAATGATTCCGTGCGCGATTATCAATACTATTCCTATTATGCAGTACAAACAAATATTCGATCAAGAATCGAACTTCAAGTTCATGATACCAGTAAATACTTTCTACCGTGTGAAGAATTTATCGAAGTAGAAGGAGAGCTTGCAACAGCTGCTGATACTCCTGCTGTACCAGCACCGTATCCAGATGGTACCCAAGTCGGTTTTGTCAATAATGGCATCATGGTGCTATTCGAGAGTGCAAGATATCTCATTGATGGAAAAGTTTAATTGAGTCGATAGAACGTGATGTTGATGTGGCCACAACAATAATAGGGCTAGCAAGATATTCCGATGATTATACAAGATCAGCAGGTCCTTCTATGATGTTTGCAAAGGATGCTAAAAATACTGCTGAAAGAAATCAATTTGTTGTAAGACGACCAAAGAATAATGCTGGTAATGCTAATATTGATGCTGAGGATATGATTATAAGCGCTAATGAGAATTTCAATCTAGGAGCCTCAACACGCATGTCAATGTTGCATGGAGCGCGTAGATCATTTTCATGCGCGATTCAACTACATCATATATTCGGATTCTGCAGAAAGGTTCGTAAAGTTATTTATGGAGCAAAGCATACAGTAGCACTCGTGCGAAGAGGTACCGACGATGACGCAATTTGGAGGATTCCAGCGGATCCTGCACATCCGGAAAATGATGCCGGTAAAGTTGTTTTAACAAAACTAACAATGTGGATGCCAGTTACATTTACGTGGAACCTGGCATCAAAACAAGGTGTTTCAGCTCCGCGTCATATATTTATTGCGTTACAGGATAACACTCGAGTTGGCAATCAACTCCTCAGCCATATGATATTTGATCGATTAGGTGTTACTGACGTCTCGCTGAGTATAAACGGACAACAGGAACCATCCGAGGATATACAACTTAATTATGGTGAAAACCATATTGCACGAGTTTATCATCGTCTGTTGTCATATATGGTACGTGATCAAAATGTTTATACCGGTCTACAAATATCACAACATGATTTTAAAAATTTATATCCGATCTATTACTTTTCATCTTGACTTAACAAGACAGTCCGTCGTTGATATACATTTTAGACCTACTGTGCTTCGTGGTGCTATCCCAGAATACAGAGCGGTTACTGTCACTCTCAGCGACAAATCAATGCTACTTGAAGACGTTGGTGGACGAATGAGAGTCATAGATGCACCATTGGAAAACATGTAACAATTAGATCAATGTGTTATTGTATAATGTCATATAGTCATATCAGTGTTACGTTGACTCCCGGTCAGATTAAAAAATTGCAATTGGAATCGGCTAAAAAATGTGGAACCACAATAACGCTGAAACCCAATCAAATGACTGGCGGGTTGAATAAATTGTCACTGACAATTCGTCAGATAAAACATTTCAATGACGCGCTCAAAGATAAAAAGGTGTCCAGGTTACTCTCTCTGAAACACTAAAGGATTACACCGTTAGATATGCTGCGCAATTATCCAAGTTGACAGCGTCGTCGCTCGACGACACGACAATAACCGAGGATGAGTTTTCGAGAATGGTTCAGTTGTACGAGTCAACTATGTTAGAATTAGAGCGCGACAATAATAATAAAAATGATAACACCGCAAGAACTACTTCAACGGATAGTAATAAATACCGAACCGATTCGGCAGATATCGGAGAACACAACCCCGGTGAAAACAAGCATGATATCAATAACATCAACCAATCTTGAATTCAGTGTGAATTTCCCTACTCCGATTCCCGTGAAGAAGGTAGCGCTAGCAAAACTACGAGTATACCATAGTTAGCCTAATATCAGATCGGTAGCATTTGGTGGCCAACAACCGAATAATTCTTTGGTGTTCGCGTATAAGAATAAACCCGATGGAACTCCAGACTGGAACGTTGTTTCGCTACCAACTGGGTGTTACCAATTTGAAGAAATCAATGCTGAATTAGCGCGTAGCATAAAATCCATTACTGGAAAGGAACCAAAAATCGCTATAACGGTTCACGAGCCGACGTTATTATCCGCAGTTGAGAAAAACTCGCCCGGGTATGTCGTAGATATCTATCAGAGTTCTATAAGAACAATACTGGGCTAGCCTGAAATCCCACCTCGGACATCTTATCAAATACCCGAACCCGAAAAATCTGATTATGTCACGGAGACACAATCATATCATGAAATCAACCCATCATATCGAAATTATTTACTTGATATAAAAAAAATGCAAACTTAACTGATAGATTCACATTTCTTGATAACAATACCATGCAATGGGAATTTGGTGTGGAGAAAACTCCTAGTTCATCGACTGCAATTGTATTCACGTTAAATAACGTCATTGATTATTTGAAAGAGATTAATCGATTACACAGAACACAACTAGAACGACTACGACGGAGCTTCCAAGAGTATATCTCTGATATAACAAAACCACGTGATGAGATCATAAAATATGTTGAGATATTAAATCAACTTGTATTTGACATGGAATATATCAACAAACGAATAATTCAAGTAATAATTAATGATAGTAACGGAGATAAACAAAAATTCCTAACCCGTTACAATATAACAGAGGCCAATTTACCCGATTTCAAGTTTGTTGGGTATAACGCAAATGAACTAAAAAAATCTGTTAACGATCTTATTCAAGAAAGCTTTTCTCTGATACTCGCCAAATGGAAATCACAAACAACAATCCTCAGATATAATAATGACCCAGACGGCGGTGGTAGACATATCGCTCCTTAAAATGTGAATATATCATCGGTGATTGCATTGAATTTAGTATGTGATGTTATCGAAGGCAGCTATCAAATAAATCTCGAGCGATCAAACCAAGCTCAGCAGGGTTATATTTTATACTCGTTGGCACCAACAGCTCCTCCAGGATTTTTAATTATTGAGGATCCAACTAATCCAGTTTATATGAGATGTCATAATGATTCGTTAACGAGAATTAATTTCAGACTCACTGACCAGTCAATAATCTGATTGATTTCCGAAGTGAGGTTTTACAAATTAGTCTGTTTGTGAAATCCTAAAAAACATTGTTTACCCATAGCAGCAGAGGGGGGAGACAATGACATTGGCGTCTTTTTTTTTCGACTTCGAGAAAGCGTTAGTTAGTCCGTGAACTCCTTTTTCTTACGATTTACAAGGAAGCCTCGGTTTGCCTCGTCGACGCCTATAAAAAGTTATCCGATTAGCCCCCTCTGCTGCTCCAGGTACTGCCCATATCAGGAGTCTTACAGTGATATTGATAAAATAAAAGCAGGTGTCATTCAGACGTTCCTTAATCAAACATACCAAGGTCTTTATTATTTATAAATATCAGATTAATAAGTTTTTCTCACTTCTGATTTAATCATTTCGTTCTCTTAATTGCATTGTAAATGTCTTTGTACGTATTTTTAATGCTCAATTGCATGTAGCTGTAATCTTAAATATGGTTCTAAAGCATGACCAATGCAATTATCTTCTATAAGCAATCAGCTCAGAAGGAGACATGTTAGAACTTACTTTGATTTGAGTACTTGATTTGTTACTGACAATGTCTTGATAACGAATTACATGAATGTGTGGATTGCTGTATAAATGGTTCATTGGGTACATGTATAGTTAGATAACTGGACAATTTGTTTCGTTTAATAAAATTAAATGTTTAGGTTTAGAAAATGCCATGTATCAGTAAAAATCACCGAAATTTACCACGATATTAAGCACCAAACGATTTTCGGTACAATTTATTTTATATTCCAGATCTTACGAAAGTTATACAAACTGTGAAAATTAATAGGCAAATTTCTTAGCTGAAGGATGAACCTGTCTCTATAGTATTTACAAGCTCTTTGTCTCTGAAACAAAGAAGCGTTATCTAGATTTTGTCCCTGTAAGACAAAACGTGGATTATGATGATCAATACTTCTTGCATCATCTCTCTTTAACATGGTTCTAGTAACGGTTCAAGCAGGGTATTACCCAAAGATTTCAATTTTAGTAGGATACCCTTTACTGTATCCAAACAAGGCTTGTTAGTTTCAGATGGATTAACCAAAGTATTATCTCACGCTAGTTTATTACCTGGTAGTATATTAATACCCTGAATGGCAAAGAAATAACGTTCCAGTGGTCACAGGTCCTGAGACTAAGTATGCTGACGAATTAACACAATGGTGATGAACTACGAGCATTTGGAATAGCTCTGCTTTCATTTTGTCGCTTGTTTATCCAACTTGTAACAATCACAAATACCATGGCCTTTGTTCTTCAAACAAGTACTCATATGAAGCGCTAAGGATTTCGGATCAGTCTTTCAGAATTTTTAGTCTTAAAAGTTGTGCCAAATGAAGATTGTTGCGTGCTCGTTTGAGAGTATAATGGTTTGTTTGTTGTTTGCTTATCGTAAGAGCAGCATTTTCTAAAGTTTTTATTTTAAGCTCAACAAGGTGTATTATATCGTCATTATGGAGGCAGTAATTGCACGTTTCAACTAATATAAGTTTTCCGAGGTTATCTTATAGTCTTAACCAAAGGTCTTGGCTAATCACAACCTATCAAATAATTGACCTTTTTATCTTGCTAAAGAAAACGAGGGTTTGTCTATATTCTATTTTGCTGTCCCGAAACCTTTGTAGATATGTCGCAGGTATCAATTGATAACCATTCGAAATACTTCTATTAACCAGACCATAATTGGCACTTTGTTGTACTGACAGTGAAGTAAACATTTCATTACCATTGCCAATACGTACACTTTGAAATAATAGATTCCAATGCTCCTTGCTTATTTCAAACTCTCAGCAATGTCTTTATTTAAAAACAAAGAAAATATGTATCTACCGTTTATTTCAAAGAAGGTATTAGCCTAATAGTTCTGGTAACATTAAAAACTAAACTTGGATGGAAATGGGGTGGGTGTGCTTTACACTTTTCAGCTCTAATTCTATAAGTCTAAATTACATTTTGTATCTCTTCTTATTTCATTTTCATTTACCTGTTCCCTCTCTCTCTGTCTCTCTGTCTCTCTCTCTCTCTCTGTCTCTCTCTCTCTCTCTCTCTCTCTCTCTCTCTCTCTCTCTCTCTCTCTCTCTCTCTCATTCTCCTCCTCCTCCTCCTCCTCATCCTATATCTGAAATTTCATTAGTGTCTGTCTTTTCTCGATTTTAAATGTTTTATCTGGTAATTTATTTTTTTCAACGTGTTTACTTTCATTTCAAAGCCCGATGCAAAGTTACTAATCAAAACTGAAGCACTGATCTTCGCATGTAAAATCCATCATATGGGAAATATCCCGAAAAATTGTTTCTTTCTTTTTTAGAAAGCCTCTCTGGATCGGAGACCTTAATATAGACTTCCTCTTCTTTCCGTGAGAAAAATATCGACTCCATATGGCTCGAGCCTATACACCGCCCACGGGAATTGTATGGCATACACAGAGAATTGCAGTTTTCCATCATAATTACGTCATATTTTGTTTCTGTCCCAGGTGAATGACGGTATAACACGTGACAAAACATTCTAAATTCATCTGTAACGTTACAATATTCCTGACTGTAAACAAGGTTGTTGTAAAGGTAATAAAAACCACTTTCCAAGACTCTCAAACTGCCATTTACAAATGTAATTGCGGATCCTACAAATGATGCAGCTGAATTGATGTCCCACTGAATTTGGGTCAGGTATCCGTCCGATTTATTTCGTACTGCAATAATCAGAATATAAGTATTATTATAAGCATAAAGATACCTGATGACAATAAAATAACAAAATTTTCATACATACATACATACATACATACATACATACATACATACATACATACATACATACATACGTGCTTGCATATATACATATATACATGCATACATAACTATAATTTGCAGTCCTAACAAAGGATTTGGTATGAAGAGGAAACATGTAAATTTTTAAAAAAAAGATCCAACAATAAATAAAGTATTATCCTAGAGGTTTGGTTTTCAATGCATCTTGTGGGTTAATTTCGTTGTAACGACTGATATATACTGAAAGCGAACTACTCCATTTAAAATCACTACTTGGTTTCATTTTCGTTCGTGTACATGTTGTCCAACACAGAAACATTTGTGTTTATAAATGATCTTGCTGATCCAATTTTGTGTCTTGCTGAGTATTTTTCATTAATTTTTTAATAGATTCCATGCCTGCTTTTGAATTTATAATTGTGTGGGGGAGAGGGAGGAAATTGATAACGGAACCAACAAGCATAATAACAAATATCCATACAACATAACAAACCGTACCGACAATGAAAAAACAGATAAGGTTACTCGGGAAATTCCAAGAATCCTCCTTTCAGTTTCGTCTGTGTCTGTCACGGGACAGATTTTTTCTCCCTCAATGTAAACACTAAACGGAACTCGTCGACTGGAGTACACACCCTTTCTGTATTCAGTCTTGAAGAGAATGAATAACTTACTAGATACCTGGAATTCGAAATGTACCTGGTAGGTAGGTAGGTAGGTAGGTAGGTAGGTAGGTAGATAGATAGATAGATAGATAGATAGATAGATAGATAGATAGATAAATAGATAGATAGATAGATAAGTTTTGAATTTGAGGGTCGTTCATACAAAGGGGTAAGTTTATACTCAGTATTAATATCAACACAGGTATGTCACAGTTTAACCTTCTCCAAATAAAAGGAGAGTTATATAAGATAGTGACATAGATCGCAAATCATCCATGAATAATGTAAAATGTTACTCTTCATTATAGCTTACACTAAGTATAGCTACAGTTGAGCAATATAACTTTTCCAAATTAATACTGATGAAAATGAAACAGTTTATTGTAATAAATAATAATTATTTTTGTCAATTTAATATAATATCCGTATATTAAATGTGATAACACCTCATTACTATGCGACGTTTTCTGTTGTTATTTTTGTTTGCTCACGCGTATGAACTGTTTTCTTGGTATTCAACGGTCTCACCACAGCTCTCATAAACATATGTGTATTCATGATTCGCATGTAAACATTGTTTCTTGAACACGAGCGAAGAGTTCTTTTCTCTTTAAAGACAAATATATGGGTTAGAAAAATAATGTACGTTGGGGTTTGGGTCCGAGACGAGGAGGCTACATTATATATCATCAGACTCAGGGAAGCCTCGTGGGGAGACAAAATATAATGTAACCCCTTGACTGAGATTTCCTTGTCTTGGTTCAAACCCAAACATAGAATATATATGTAAGTATACACCTTGAGCAAAACTTTGTTGTCAAACATAAATCTGTTTTGATCAAATAAAATATCACAAATATATATATATATATATATATATATATATATATATATATATATATATATATATATATATATATATATATATATATATTGTTACGTGCTTAGGCTCGAATAAGCAGCAACACAGAAAGAGTGAAAACTAACAAGCTTGTATAACTTGAACAAGGAATTTATTAAGTACAAATCTTGTATAAGAGAACATAAATAAACTTACTGTTTTAGAGAATAAAATCCAACATTAATCCAATATAGAATTCCTGATATATAAATGTTCTAATAGTTCCAGGTTCGAATCTTGACGATGTAATCCAAAATGGCTGACGATGTTACGTGATGCAGTTCTTGTTTTATTATCATCCAAATGAAATTATGAGCACAGGTTCTTTTCCAAATAATTCCTTTTTCTTCAATTAATTGACACAATGTCCAGAACAAGGTAGTTAAAATTAACACTCAAACATAAAAACACAGCTATTAACTTTATAAAAGCCCAGATTCTAATGAACTGTTCTATCTCAAACAACAATTCATATACCTGTTTTCTTAAGTAAACAAGTGATCGCGTGATTTTATGGAAGTTCATGGAAGGTCACAAAAAGAGGCTGCCTTCACTAGATCACGTACTCAAAGAAAGATCTAGATATTTCCTACCCCCAAGAACTAAAAATAAAAAGTTGTCCTTGAAATTAACCAATAGTTTTAGAAGCTTGTTGACAATGTCTAAAGCAGGGTCAGGAATTAGGTCAACAAGCCATGGTCAAAAACATGTTTACAGTTAAAGGATGGTCAGAGATTTTTTAGAATAATCTCCCAATTAATTCATTTTAAAGGCAAAATGACAAATTTGGATTTAACATTCAAAAATAAATAATTTAAATCCAATAGACGTTACACCTTCCCCCATAAAATAAAAAGAAAAGTTTATATGATAAAACTTTCTTTTTATCACAAACCAATTTACATCTGAGGTTAAAAGAACTGGTACAAATTACACAGTATAATAAATTGTTATACAAAGGAAAAAGCGTCTGCAATTATATTATCTAGAAATAGCCTCAACCTTTTTACTTGTCCATGTCGCACAAAATGTCCCAAGAAAGCCACTCTAGCAGGGCAGAAAACACTTTTAAATAAATTAACAGTCAGACACGCATTAGTGAGTTTTTCAAAGAATTTTCTAATTGTTGCTAGATGTTCTCTCCAGGTGTCGTTGTAGATGATGACGTCACAATTTTCTAGACCATTGATGATCATTTTTATGAGACGTTGAAATGGACTTTCTTTATATTGGTAGAGTCCATTTGGAGTCACAATTTTGAGATTTCCTTTGCTCTTTCCGTAGTGGAATCTGCCAAAATCCTTTCAGAAGGTCAACTTTGGTGTCATACTTGGCATTCCCAATTTTATCAATACAATCATCAGTTCTTTGTAATGGGAATGAATCTTTTTTTTATCACTCTGTTCACCTTCCTATAATCAGTGCACATACGGAACGTTTTATCTGGTTTTGGAACAAGTATGCATGGTGAACTCCAATCACTTTTACTGGGCTTGATAAAATTGTTCTCCAGCAAATATTGAATTTCCTTTTACAAGTATTCCTGTTTGAGTGGACTCATCCTGCATGGAATGCTTTTTGGAATTTTCAATTTCAACGTCATGAAAATTGTATTTCTCCTTGTAACAATATCTGGACATCAGTGCGCATATAATAATAATAACTTTCAGTTCATTTCTTTCTTGCACTTGCAAATGTGAAAGTTTCTGGTCTAGATTTTCATAATTTTGGAGTTCCAACAATTTGTCGCTCCAATGTCAGTAGAATCCGATGATATTCCTTCACTAAGTGGGACAGGTACCACTAAATTAATTACATATTTAACATGGCTATCTCTTTCAATATAACGGTACTTCTATAATATATTTAGATCCCAGGAGCACTAATACTATAATTTAACTAATTCATTTTGTTCTTAACTTTGTAAGGGCCGTAATATCTAATCTGAAGAAAAGTAAGAAGAATGAACAAGAGTAACACAACTCCATTATCAGACTCAAAAGTTCTCTCCCTTGTAGTTCTTTCAAACCATAGTTTCATTTTTAACTTGAATTGTTGAATTGGGCATTCATTCATAATTTGCTGGAAAATTCCAGACATGAAGTTTGAACTATGATCAAACTGAATAGATTTGGGAAGGTCATACTGAGTTAAAAACTTTATCAAAGCTTTTACTGTAGTTTTAAATTTTATATTTCTCAACGGAATAGCCTCTGGAAATCTTGTTGACGCACACATTACGGTCAACAGGTATTGATTACTTGACTTGGTCTTAGGTAAGGGATCTATACAATCTATCATAATTCTACTAAATGGTTTGTCAAAGGCAGAAATAGGTTGCAGATGAGCCTTAGGTATCTTCTGATTGGGTTTTCCTACCATTTAACAAGTATGACAAGATCTACAGTATTTGGCAACATCACTTTTGATTTTTGGCCAATAGAAGTGAGTCAAGATCTTTCGATACGTTTTATTAATCCCTAAATGACCAGCCAAAGGAGTTTCATGGGCCAGATTAAGTATTTCCTGTCTGTAAGGGTTTGAAACTACTATTTGATAGTTCGCTGACCACTCATCACCAGCAGGTACCTCGGAAGGTCTCCATTTTCTCATAAGACTTCCATTTTTAATGAAATAGCAGACAGGAACTTCAGTGACTTTTGTCTCATTTATGACCCATTGAAACAAACAGGAGATCTCAGGATCTTTTTCTTGTTCGACGACAAGTAACTGTCGTTTATCACCTTGATTAAGAGAATGAGTTGTTAAAAGAGGATCACTATGATCAATACCTTCTGATTGATCTAAACCAAGAATAAAAGTGACCTCATCAAAAACCTGACTTATACAAGCGTCAGTTGAAGGAATGATGTCTTCTATAACATCATTCTCAAGATCATCACCCTGATTAGAATAAAGAGAATGAGTTGTTAAAAGAGGATCACTATGATCAATACTTTCTGATTGATCCAAACAAGAAGTAAATGTGACCTCATCAAAAGCCTGACCTATACATATGTCAGCCAAGGGAATACTGCCCTTTTCAACTTCATTTTCAAGAGCTTTCTTTGCCATAGCTCTAGTAACTGTACAAGCTTGAAATATATCAGGGATTTCTTTTTCAATGGGATCAACTTTCTGATCCAAATTAGGCTTGTCAGTTACAAGTGGATTAACCACAACCTTGTCCCCAACTAAGTCTTTGCCTAGCAATAAATCTATGCTCTCAACAGGTAAAACCGAGACTGTTCCGATTGTCACAGGTCCTGACACTAAGTCTGATGACAAATTTATACAATGGAGAGGAACATTAACAACGCCGCACTCTACTCCCTGAATAAGAACACTTTCATTAAAAGAAGACTTCTCAGAAAAAGACAAAGTACCTGAGAATAAAAGACTCTGAGAAGCTCCTGTGTCCCTTAAAATTTTAATAAGGGTGGGATTGGCTGAATCACCCAAGAGTGATATAGGACCTTTCGATATGAATGGTTCATAATTCTCCATAATAAAATCAGATTGGGATTTATTAGACCCAACGAATGTACTGCTTTAAATACATAACTGTGACCTTGACCTCTTGGAAATAAGAGCATTTGGAACAGGTCTGTCTTGATTCTGATGCCTATTTTTTAATTTATAGCAATCAGAAATAACGTGTCATTTTTTCTGGCAAAAGTTACACGTAGGAAGAGACAAGGATCTAGAATCAAACTTTTCTGCAGTCTGATTTTTGAAAGTTGTGTTAGTTTGAGTATTAGAAGGGCTTGAATTAGGCGGAAATACTTTTCTGCAAGAAAATTGTTGAGTAAAAGTCTTGTTGACAAAAGGAACTTTATGTGTCAAAGAATATTCGTCAGCTGCTCGAGCAGCATTCTCTAAAATTTCAATCTTATGCTCATCAAGATAAGTTTTAACATCATTATGGACACAGCTTTTGAACTCTTCAATTAATATAATTTGCTTGAGATTATGATAACTTTGCTCGACTTTCTTGTCTAAACACCATCTATCAAACAACTGCTCTTTTTGTTTAGCAAATTCGACATGAGTTTGTCCAGCTTCTTTTCTGTAATTTCTAAATATTTGCCTATAAGCTTCAGGAACTAACTCATAACCTCGTAAAATGCATTCTTTAACTACATCATAGTCACTACTTTGATGAACAGACAGTGAAGTGTAAATCTCGCTAGCCTTACCAGTAAGTACACATTGTAGTAACTGAGTCCAATTCTCTCTTGGCCACTTTAAATTTTCTGCAACTTTTTCAAAAAGAATAAAATATTTGTCTACTTCTGTTTCTGTGAAAGGGGGCACTAATCTAATATTCCTTGCTAAATCAAAATTTCAATTTGAAGTATGATGGTGATTCTCACTTGCCAGCTCTAATTCTTTCATTTTACACTGATATTCCCTTTCTTCCTTCTCTCTCTCTCTCTCGTTCAATTTGTTTTTCTTTTAACCTTTCCTGTCTGTTCTCTCTCTCTCTCTCTCTCTCTCTCTCTCTCTCTCTCTCTCTCTCTCTCTCTCTCTCTCTTTTTTTTCAAATTGTAATTGCCTTTCTTTCTCCCTTTCCTGAAATTCCAGTTTCTTAAACTCTAATTCCCTCTCTCTCTCTCTCCTCTTTTTCAGATTGTAATTGTCTTTCTTTTTCCCTTTCTTGTCTCTCTCCTTCTTCTTTTTCATATTGTAATTGTCTCTCTTTCTCTCTCTCTCTCTCTCTCTCTCTCTCTCTCTCTCTCTCTCTCTCTCTCTCTCTCTCTCAATCCGCGTCTGCTCTTTCTGTAATTCAATTTGTTTTCTTTTTCCTCTTTGTCATATTGTAATTGCTTTTTCTTTCTCCCTTTCTTGAAATTCCAGCTTCTTCAACTCTAATTCCATCTTGAATTTTAATTCTAATTCCTTCAATTTAATGTCAGAGTCTGGTGTAGACTTACTGACTGGAATCAAAGCACTTTGTTCCAAAACATCCTGTTTTACCAAATACTGGACCAAAATTTTTTGATATCTTGTTTCCTTAAAGAAGCCTTGACTTCAGAAAGATCGTATTTTCAGGCAAGTTGAACCAACTCATCTTTTTTGAAAAGATCTAATTGCTCCTGGGTAGGATTAGAAAGAAATAATTCTACCTTAGATGTCATTTTAATACAAGCGTGTCAGCTCACTAATGATTTAAAATTTTCAAAAGAAATCTAGGGGAAATTCAAATTTAAATTCCAATTTATCTCCAATATCAATCCGGACGATAGCCACCAATTCTATGTTACGTGCTTAGGCTCGAATAAGTAGCAACACAGAAAGAGTGAAAACTAACAAGCTTGTATAAATTGAACAATGAATTTATTAAGTACAAATCTTGTATAAGAGAACATAAATAAACTTACTGATTTAGAGAATCAAATCCAACATTAATCCAATATAGAATTCACAAAAAAATCCACTAATGGAATTGCAAGAGTCCTGATAAAAAAATGTTCTAATAGTTCCAGGTTCGAATCTTGACGATGTAATCCAAAATGGCTGACGATGTCACGTGATGCAGTTCTTGTTTTATTATCATCCAAATGAAATTATGAACACCGGTTCTTTTCCAAATAATTCCTCTTGCTTCAATTAATTGACACAATGTCCAGAACAAGGTAATTAAAATTAACACTCAAACATAAAACACAACTATTAACTTTATAAAAGCCCAGATTCTACTGAACTGTTCTATCTCAAACAACAATTCATATACCTGTTTTCTTAAGTAAACAAGTGATCGCGTGATTTTATGGAAGTTCATGGAAGGTCACAAAAAGAGGCTGCTTTCACTAAATCACGTACTCAAAGAAAGATCTAGATATTTCCTACCCACAAGAACTAAAAATAAAACGTTGTCCTTAAAATTAACCAATAGTTTTAGAAGCTTGTTGACAATGTCTAAAGCAGGGTCAGGAATTAGGTCAACAAGCCATGGTCAAAAACTTGTTTACAGTTAAAGGATGGTCAGAGATTTTTTTCGAATAACCTCCCAATTAATTCATTTTAAAGGCAAAATGACAAATTTGGATTTAACATTCAAAAATAAATAATTTAAATCCAATAGACGTAACCATATATATATATATATATATATATGAGAGAGAGAGAGACATGGTATCATTCATAATAATTTTAATGATTTTTCTTCACAGCAAAAGTGTGACTTCGAGTAATCGTTGAAGTTTTGTTTAAAGGGATGTAAACAATTCAACATTCATGATCTTTGCGGTGGGCCTAGATTTTAAACAAAAATAAATGCCTTACTCCTTGTTGACATTTTTATTGGTAGAATTCCGATTGCCATAATCTTTGTGGTATGCTTTTATATTTTGCCAGTGCTAAAAAAAACTGTCGCATTTCGTACCAGCGTTAAATGTGGACTATTTAAGATCATAACCCAACATCTACTTTGAAGGTTTGCGATTTTTGTACAGATGACCCTGAGATCTGTGCAAAATAAAGGAAATATTTGAAGCATTACACAACCACATCTGTGTCAGTAGAATGACTCCATTCTAACTTAATGAAGTGACCAAAGCTATTGTTGGTACAATGTGGAATAAGTTAATGGTAGTTATATTGTTTTCAATAGGTATTTGTAGTTCTAATAATGAGTTTCTAAATAGCTGAAGAAAAGTGTAAGATATTATTTCAAGACCTTGGACTCAAACATTCTATAACTAAAGAAATAACACTATATGAATAGGATCAGGCACTAAAAACAAAAAGGACACTTTACCCGTGGAAGAAAAAATAGGTGCACTATATACAAACATTTACCCCATAACATCATTAAGTCTATTATAAAACTAATAAATAAAATATGGGACAAAGGAAAGCTACCAAACACTGCAATAGCAATACCGATCTTAAAACCAAGCAATGTTTCTTTTTTAAAAATTAGGAACATATGTATCTACCTTTTATTTCAAAGAAGGTACTAACCTAATATTTCTAGTAACTTTAAAAACTGAACTTGGATATAAAATGCGGAAGGTGTGCTTAACTCTTTCCAGTTATAATTATATAAGTCTAAATTGCATTCGTATCTCTTCTTATTTCATTTTCATTTACCTGCTCTCTCTCTCTCTCTCTCTCTCTCTCTCTCTCTCTCTCTCTCTCTCTCTCTCTCTCTCTCTCTCTCTCCCAGAGGCCCCGAGTGGTCGAGTGGTCTAAAGCGCTTTCCGTTACGGATCACTGCCGTCACACCTCTGTCTCCGTAGGTTCGAGTCTAAGATTCAGCTAATGTAGTTATGTGAGAAATCTTGCCAGTAGCTTCTCGTGGCTCGGTGGTTCTTTCCGGAGGGTTTCCCGGGTTCTTCATCCAACATTAATACTGGCCGCCATGTATAGCCTATCGTGTGCTGAAAATAGCGTTAAACCTTAAAAGTCTCTCTCTCTCTCTCTCTCTCTCTCTCTCTCTCTCTCTCTCTCTCTCTCTCTCTCTCTCTGTGATTAAGTTCCATCAGTCTCTGTCTTTTCTCGTTTTTAACTGTTTTATCTGATAATTTATTTGTTTGAATCTAATAACTTTCATTTCAAAGCCCGATACAAAGTTACTAATCAGACCTGAAGCACTTTTGTCGATATATTGGACATTTTTTATTTTAATTTCTTGTTTCATTAAAAAAAGTAGTGCTTTAGAAAGATCATATTTTCAGGCATTCAGGAGGAATTAATCCTTTGGCCTGGATATTAGCCCTTCATGCATTGCATGTAAAATAGAGATCTTCGCATTGTAAAAGTTTGCTGGTTTTGCCATAGATTGCTCACATATGTGAAATTAAACCACCTGGGACACATAACATTCAGAAACAAAGTAAATTTACATTTAAAAACCAACGGTTTCTGAAAATGTTTAGAGAAAATCGTATTTTGCATGAGCCGCTTTTTACTTTTGTGCCTCTATCGCCTTAACTTAAGTACAAGAGAAGAGCAAAATCCAATACGTTTTGTAACATCCAACAAACAATTTATTTCCCTGGAATACATAGTGAAATTGTTGGAGAAAAGAAAACTTAAACTATTGTGAATTTAGATGTACATACCATATACTCATGAAGAAAAGCCAACAAACAATAAAAGTAAACAATCTCTAGTTATACTTCATCCTGTCTCTGTTGCATTCTATCATATCGCAGAAACGAATTATCTCCGACCAGCTTTGCAACATCCTATCCATTAATCGAACATCTCCCCCTACTCGTTCATCATTGTATCCCATGTATCCCATCTCATTCAACCAATATTCAGAAGCAATTATCAAGCATCCAATCAAAGTTGTCTAACATTTTATCACAGCCATCTAACGTCTCGGCCGTGTCACTCATCATCCAATCCAAATTATCATAAATTCAACCCAACATCTTTTCACAGTCAGCCATTATAATATTTCAGTCAACCAGCACCATATCACATTCAGAAAGCATCATGGTGCAGTGATTTATCATTATAGCCCTCTCATTAAACTGTCCATCCCAGTTAGACAGCATTCTAAGGCAGTTATCAAATATCCTATCCTAGTTTCTTCATCTTCATCTGCCATAATCATATAGCAGTCATCCGTAATCAAATCACATTCATCCATGAGCCTGTCCAAATCGTATTCAACTTCCTATTCCAGTTATCAAACATTCCATCCAAGTAACATCCTATCCCTATCAACTCCTGTTTTATTCCAAATCATTCCAGTCACCCATAGATTTACGTCATATATCGAACACCTACTCCAACCATCTTACACTCTGTCATATGAATCTTATTCTGCCAGTACCCTATACCAGTTACCACATAGTATATTCTAGTCACAAATATAATCCCTAAGTTATCTAACATTCACATCAGGTTTAGTCACAATCGTCAAATGCCAGTCAAATATCAGCATGTCTGTGACTCGGCATCCAGCATAATTTTACATTATTCCATTACACAGCATTCAACATCATATTCAAATCATATAACATCACCCTGCCTCAGTTATCCATCATGATATAAATGTCATCTGGTATCATATTCTAGTCACCCCAGGTTTTTTTTCCAAATTACATAGAATTAATTTATTTCAAGATACTATTCCATACATAGTAGCTTACTATAATAATCTTCCAAGCTTCTACAGGGCCATCTTTAATATTATACCAATCGTTCAGCATCGCACTTTTACTGAGCTTTATAGGTCTTGGGCCAGAAAATATGCAATCCAATGTAAATATTGTAGCATTTTATTTTCGATTTTCTAATGGCAATTATAAAAAATCTAAATTAACATTTTGAATGGATATGAATTATAATCTTTTGACAACATTGGCATTTATATAGTCAACAAAAATCGTACATTTGGGAGGAGGTCCTGCTTGTTTTCTCACAGGAAATCTTTTGTTTTTATTGTTTGGTCTATAACAATCATAAAATCCATGACAATTGGTATTTCGTGAAAAATTGGGAATCTTAGTAACCATGAATCTTATGAATTCAATAAAACTCTCGAAACGTTTCTTTCTAAATTGACCAACCCCATCCATAAAATGTATGCCAAAATCCCTCTACAAACTACGACCCAGGGATCGTAACTCAAACATTACATTTAATGCGTCCATCTTATAAATATATAGGCCGAACGTTGGGTTCCTTTTTCAAAAACACATGTCACTGTTATGTTAGTTAATGCATATCTTACGTTACAGCTTTTAATTGAATGAACTCCGAAAGAAGAGACGCCAAAATTGTACCCCTCATATAGATCAACACTACACCATCTACCTAGTATGCTATATGAAGACCGGTGCGTGGATTCACAGACATTATCATAATATCTAAAAGGAAAAGCGCGGATAAAATAAGCAGCAAAACATAATGTTGGAAAGCGCGTATTAAATGGATAAATAATAGTAAATCATTAATGGTGTTGGTACATCTATCCGCTATAAAATCGAGTAGCTAACTCTATTACCAATTAATTTGATATTTAAGAATTTCATTCTTTCTGTAGATCCTTTTCTACTTAAGTTATATAAACATCAGATCTATACTTACAAGAAACAACGCACAAGATACAACAAGACCTAAACTGACACTAGTTCTCTATGGCATCGAATCAGTAATGGATGTACCAGGAGCAGTGGGAGACACTTTCTATATTGAGCTACAATACTACAATATATATATATATATATATATATATATATATATATATATATATATATATATATATATATATATATATATATATATATATATATATATATATATATATATATATATATATATATATATATATATATATATATATATATATATATATATATATATATATATATATATATATATATAGGGGGTGTCCTGGGAGGGGTAACGCCTCTAGATGGATAAGCAGTCCTTCTCTTTCTGGGGTAGCTTGCCAATCTTTGGTCCCCACTTGGCGCTCAGCTCTCACCTGTGGCTCCAAGAAACGGTGGCATGATGAGATCCATGTGCAAGGCAGACCAGTATGACATGAAAAACTTCTATAATGCCCTGAAAGAAGTGTATGGACCTACTTCCTTTGGATCATCCACCTTTCTCTGCGTAGATCTGAACACACTAATTACTGACATATACAAGATTTTTCAACATTGGACTGAACGCTTTGGCAGCGTCCTGAATTGCCCTTCATACAACAATAGTGAAACCAACAGTCGTCTCCCGAAGATACCCATCAATAAAGCACTGTATGACCATCTAACCTTACTGGAGACAGAGAAAGCGATACGTCAGCTATCCAGTGGAAAACCATTTGGTTGAGACTCCATCGCAGCTGACGTCTACAAGTGAGGGGACACATACTTGATAGAAAGGCTCCAGCAACTGTATTTACTGATGTGGCAGCAGGAGTCGTTCTCACAGAATTTCAACGACACCTCCATAATACATCTGAATAAACGCAAAATGAACCACCAGGCCTGCAACAGCCAAAGGGGGTATATCATTGCTCTCAATTGCAGGCAAGATACTCGCCAGAATACTACTGAACCTACTTGTTATGCACCTTGACCAGGGACAACTGCCAGAAAGCCAGGTTAGATTCCAAAAAGATCGCGGGACCATCGACCTGGTGTTCGCTGCGAGGCAGCTACAAGAGAAATGTCAAGAGCACAACACTGACCTTTTCTCCATCTACGTCTACTTGACAAAGACCTTTGATACTGTCATCAGAAAAGGCATGTGGAAGAAAATTGCCAAGTACGGAGACACAATTAAATCTATATCCATGGTGCAGCATATCCACGATGGCATTCATGCACGTGTCCAAGACAACGAAGAAACATCTGAGCCATTCTCGTTAACCAATTTCGTCAAGCAGGCGTGTGTTCTGCCACTGATACTGCTCATTCTACAGTTCTCTGCCATGCTGATTAATGTTTTAAGAAACGGAGAGGTTGGCGTCGGCATCAGGTACAGTACAGTTTGATAGCAATTCAGTGCCAGGAGTCTTCAAGCGAAAACCAAGTCATACCAGCCGGGATCTCTTATTTGCTGATTACTGCACCTTCAATGCTGGCTAAGAAGAAAATAATCATATAAAATTGTATCTAGATCAGTGGTGTGCTTTACAGCTTGTTTTGAAATGTTACAGGTTATGTGAATGATATTAGATTAGACTTCTAAAACTATGTAGAATGTTAATATTGTGTTCTGCAACGAACATGGTGTTATGTAAATCAATACCTTACTGAATGTCAATGAAGCACTTTCTTGTTACTTCCCTTGAGTCATTCTGCTTAACGTATTAAAACACACAAAACTGAGCGGTTCAAAAGCCATGAGAAATCTTTCATAATATTATGCAGTATGGTGAGTTAGTATGTGCAGGAAATCAACTAGCTATACAAACAAATATATAATGATGAATTGTTCCACATCATGACGATAGAAAATTGGTCTTGTCTATGGATATGTATATATATATATATATATATATATATATATATATATATATAGAGAGAGAGAGAGAGAGAGAGAGAGAGAGAGACAGACAGACAGACAGACAGACAGACAGAGACGCACAGACAGACGCACAGATCTTTTCCAAAATATAAATGGTGGATATGTGTATCGAAAAATTAACTTTGCATGAATGAAGTACACAGTAACAACACTGATCAGCAGTGGATATGTGCGAACGATGAATAAACTGATCAGTGTTATGTGAAGACGATGAATAAACCGATCAGTGTTATGTGAAGACAATGAATAAACTGATCAGTGTTATATGAAGACGATAAATAAAATGATCAGTGTTATGTAAAGACGATAAATTAACTGATCAGTGATATATGAAGACCATGAATTAACTGATCAGTGTTATGTAAAGACGATGAATTTACTAACAATTGTTATGTGAAGAATATGCATTAACTGATCAGAGTTATGTGAAGACAATGAATAAACTGATCAATGTTATATGAAGACGATGAATAAAATGATCAGTGTTATGTAAAGACGATGAATTAACTGACAATTGTTATGTTAAAACTATGCATTAACTGATCAGAGTTATGTAAAAACGATGAATAAACTGATCAGAGTTATGTGAGGACGACGAATTAAATGATTAGTGTTATGTGAAGACGATGAATAAACTGATCACTGTTATATGAAGACGATGAATAAACCGATCAGTTGATATGTGAATATTATACACTCTCAATATGACGGGAACCTGATGAAGGGCAACTAAACTAAGATGGCGAAAGACATCTTAAACCAATTAGAATGCACCGAATCCATACCCCACGCCCTGTGTTTCTCCCATGAGCCCTCCACCCACTCTGGCACCATCGAGAAGGTATCACGGTACCAATTGTTTTTCCAGAGACCTCAATGCTAATATTTTGTGAAATAAATATACTTTCTATCCTACTTCAGCATGTATGTCACACACTGTCAAAGAGAACAATGTTAGATTGTCAATTTGACAATGATAGAACCAGGTACTCCATTGCATTTAAGAGAGATAACTCTGTTGGAACTAGACAGGGGTATGAGTTATCTAGTCACAACATACCTGTTTTCAGTCATGTGTATCACATTTTCAAAAAATTATTTAAAAAATACAAAATATGATCTATATAGGAATTAGCATAAATTCACATGTTGCCATGAGGCTAAACTTTGTTTAAGCCTAACAGAAAGTACACCTCTTACATAATCCACCAATTATAGCTTGTGTTGTTGTTTATTTCTGAATGCAATGTTCCTACACTTTAAGCTCCACCCACCTGGACTTGCGCAGTTGGTACCGTTATACCAGAAAGCAACCCAGACGTTTTCTACAGTAAGCGTTGTTTAGAGGGTTAAACATGGTTAAGATTAGGTCAAGCAGCAGCAGGCAGAAGTAATGTTGGTCTGTCCGCTTTGCACTCCAAGACCCTTTGCTTCTTCTTCTATGTACAGATGTATTCACTGCTTAGACACTCAATCCTTGGGAACTGATCATTCTGTTTTGCTTTACTTGTTGTGTTGCTTTTTGTTGTTGTTGTTGGGGGTATTATCCAGGCATGGTCTTAAAACAAGTAATAGAAAAGAGCGAAAACCAACAGGTCCTGTAAAATTCAACAAAGAATTTCATTCTCTAGAATATAAAGTGAACATGTAAAAGAAAGTACAGTATTGCGAATTACTACATCTCAAATATACCTAGCCTTTCTAACACAATTATTAATGAATAAAGTTCTGAATAAACGTTGGTGATGTTCCAAAATAAAACAAACGCTTTAAGTGTTGCTGTAACTTTGATGGTCTGTAAAGTGAAGATAAGAGTAAGCCAAGGTTTTGTTGACTGAATTCAGTATTGTTGCCAGTTAATGTTTCGTTCCATGAATATTATATAGAGGTTTTTTTTATATTTCCAGAGAATAATTAATATTTTAACCCCAAATCAAAATCTTAATATAACGATAATAATGATTAACGTCCAAATATGATTGCATACATACATATTTTTTCCAGGAAATAAGATTTAATATTCCTCTACCTGTACTATGTAACAATTAGCATTTATTAAAAAAAACAATCCAAAAAAATATATTACCTATTGGAAAATGGCATTCTTGCAACAATCGAAATGTTTAAAAATAAAATCTGTTAGTAAAATTAGGACCTTGACTCACGATAAATATGTTAACTTCTATTGATAAAAGTATTCATGTTTACATAATTTATTTTTTAAAAAACAATGATTTTAGTCAGGTAAACAATCAATTTGAGTTGGACAAGGTTGACTGCGGTGTTCAATTAACAGCATATAATAATAAGAATGAACAAAAAATGCAAATTAAAACTACATAAGTGGGGGGATGTTAAAGTAAATTTATACTACGTAAAGCTTTGGTATGACCATAATTAAATTATTACGCAAAATGACTTTCTTTCTCAATTGATATAAAACAGCTAAAAGATCTGCTTTGTACCGAGGTCAATAAACTACTACGCATTAAACCCTTTTGTCCCATCCGCGAAAGGAAGCCTTACTGCAATATGGACGCAAACTAGGGCTTAGAGACGTCACGTCAAGCTATATATTTAGACAAGGAAACCCCTATTGTAATGTCTAATCTCGACCTTATTTAAATGTAGTGTTTAGCCCTTTTACATTGAAAGCAGTTTTGATTTGAAGATTTATTACCATTGTTTAATCAAACAGAAGAAAGACAATTAAAAATAATTACGTATAACAAACATTATAAAATTTGCTATAGAAGTGCTCATCCAAACAAGAGGAATATTCCTCCTCGTTCTGTATAACAAAAACAAACGTACACACATAGAAACACACACACACACACACACACACACACATACACACACACACATGCCCCTAGACATCACTACAAACTGCCTCACTGCAGAAATCGGAACGATATAACTGAAAACTTGTTAAAGCTAAGTTAAAAATCCCAATCAAAATCTTTTATGTAGTGTTACAGGAGAGAGCGACTGTAGGAGAAAGAAAGAAAGAAAGAAAGAAAGAAAGAAAGAAAGAAAGAATCCGTATAATCTCCAACACATCCATACGGAGAGGTATCTTAGTGCCTTGTCACATTAAAATCCCCAATAAACGCCCCTCCCCTACATTTGATTCCAAATGAACATTTAGGCAAAGAAGGAAACCCGGTGAAAAGGGGCTGGGGAGAGGGTAATCACACAATTATGATACATGTGTCCAATATATTCCTATAACGTTGTACCTTTCCTACTTATTTGTAACAGATCTTTATAAACCTGGTTGACTGCAAGTGTGAATTCCTGTTGAAACAAATGCATGGCAAGCCACTAGATGCAGGTGTTAATTGTTGCTAATTTTGTCCTTAATTTTGAAATAGGTCACACATCACTGCCACTGCTATCTCACTTCTAGTATGAAATCTTGCCAGTAGCTTCCAGTGCATCAGTGGTATAGCCTATCGTGTGCTGAAAAGTGGTGGGTGTTAAACCAATAAAAACAGGCCATAGTTTTAAGAGCTGCACAACTTATGTGCTCATGAACATTCTTAAAGACTTGAGATTTGTAGGAGGTAAACATGATTTGGAATGTAAATTGGACACTTTATTATTCAATATACTAATTGGAAACATACAACTGGAAATACGTGTATAGATCTACATCAAGCTACAGTACATTCGAAATTGACATCAACTTGTGTAATATATGATGGACGAATCAATAATACTAAAATGACAAACATTTCTTTGACTATATCATGTAATTTAGTATTTATTCTTTCTTCCATCATTGATAAGATTTACAGTTATAGGAAAGGCAGTTTTCCTTAGAAACCAGTAAAACAATGATCTTCGCATGTAAAATCCATCATATGGGAAATAACCCGAAAAAATTGTCTCTTTCATTTTTAGAAAGCCTCTCCGGATCGGAGGCCTTAATATAGACTTCCTCCTCTTTCCGTAAGTACAATATCGACTCCATATGGCTGGTGCCTATACAACGCCCACGGGAATTGTATGGCATACACAGAGAATTGCAGTTTTCCATCATAATTACGTCATATTTTGTCTCTGTCCTAGGTGAATGACGGTATAACACGTGACAAAACATTCTAAATTCATTTGTAACGTTACGATATTCCTGACTGTAAAGGTGGCGCTATACAGTTTCGTACTTTGCATAGGGTTAAAATTTTAAAGAAAAAGAATTTTCCAGGATTTCTTCACTGGTTATACTGGCAATATTATAAAGACTTTGTATATCTTAGGTGTTGTTAGAAGAACTTTCAATTCCCTTTATTTTGATGTATGATTGATGGGTGTACTTTAGGTTCTAGAGTATACAGCTTGGGCTAACTTAAGATGTGCTCATGTAAAAAAACTGCTAGCTCCGCATGGTCATTTTCACTTCCTGGACTTCAGAGGTAAATTGTAGAAAAATGGCACGATAACTTTTTTTTCTTTTCAGATGGTTTGTAACTTGTTCATTGCACTTTCAGAAGCTGCTATTGCCTACTTCAGCAAAATTCGTTTTTCCTACTTTAATAACTGCTAAAGTTAGTGTACTTTTGATTAATTCTGGCTAATTTTTCAAGCACATGGGAGCATCCATTTTGTTATACCATGTGCTTAGATCATGTACAATGTCCACAAGTGCAGTATCCAAAGAAATATCAGCCACATTACATCAAAGTAGCATTGAGATATGCCAACATTATCTCCATTGTGCATGTTAGAAATGCAAACAACTTCACCTCACATGCGTCACTATCTGAAAAGTACATATTAACTGGTGAGCGCCCCCATAAAGAGCATTCTGGTGTATACCCATGGAGGTATATTTATTGCTGTTTGTATTAATATTGGCTCATTTAGTTTAAATTTACTGCAGTTTAGAACATAAATGTCTTTTCATTCCAAATTCTGCTTAATTAAGCGGCTGCAGGTGGGCTTGAGAAGAGTTATGTCCCTTGCTATTGTACCCAATACAACATAGACTAGTGGCAATTAGAAACCTCTGTGTAGCATTCTTTTTTCATTATTTTCACTTTTCTCAAATAAGATGCTATCAGTTCTTCTTTGAACTTGTAAGAATTTTGATTTTTTATATTGTCAAATAACATTATTAACAGAACGAAAACATTGTTATGGTTTAATACATTTTTATTTTCAGATTAATAAATTCTGTAGTATCATATGGTCTTGGTTTATTAAGCTATGTCAGAAATATTTCAAACTAAATTAACAGCTCAAGAATTAATGACATTGAAAAGAGCTTTAGCTCGACATACACAAGTCACAAGCAAGTGTCACATTTGGACAGGCCCACATGACCGACATGGTTATGGAATAATTTATGTAACCTTTCGTGGGAAAAGAAAGGCTGTTTTGGCTCACCGACTAAATTTCTATGTCAAAACTATGGTAAAATCTCTACCATCTCAGTGTGAGGCATCACATCGATGCCATACAAAAACATGCATAAATCCTGATCATTTATCACTTGAACCAAAAAGAGTAAATATGGCTAGAAAATCATGTAAAGCCAATGGAGAATGCCAAGGCCATAGAGGCTATGGGAGGTGTATACTGTGATTGTCAGGTACATTTAAGAATTGTTACATGCGTTAATTTAAAGGATTTAAAGTGTATGAATGTTCATTGGTTACAAGATTATTTATTGAATTGGCAAACATTGAATTTTGTACAAGTTTTCTGTTGCATTTTTGTTTGCGTTTGATGTAGCGTCTGTATTTGTACTGAAGACTCGATTTCCTCTCCCTATCTTTTAGTGTTCTTTGATCTCGTTCTATCATGTGGTGAAATACTGGATCAGATTGATGAGAAACAATTCCACGAGACTTGGCCAATAGGAGTGTAGATTTTCCAGTACCATACACAGAGCTATGAAGGGCTGAATGACATAATGCATCAAAATTTCTGCTCCATACTGATGTTTTAGGTGCATAGGTAAAAATCCTGTTGTGCAGGCTCTCACACTTATTTGTGTTTAGAAGACGGGAAATTTTACTTAGCTTGACATCTGAGACAAATTTTTTTAGAACAGATTCAAGCTTTTCAGTATCATCAAAAGAAAGATTTAAATGTTTACCATATGGCAGAAATTTTGATGAATATGATGCTAAATGGGCAAGGCAGACTGAGGAAGTTTTTTGACAATTTCCATGCTCATTGCTGAAACATTTAATAATATTTTGGACTGCTGCCTTTGCCTTGGCCAAAAATGCATCTTCAGAAGTGACATGTCGTTGTATTCGTACAAGCTCAAAATGTACTCTTCTCCTGATAGCAGTTGCCAGTTTTTGCTGAAAGAGAAGTTTGTCCCTACCAGGGAAAGGACCAATTAAATTTACATTTTTAAGATGCTTTTGCAGTGTTCGCATTGCATGCACGTAGCATGTAAATTGACGTATGGGTCTCTGAACCTTTGCTGAATGTTCCCTGACAGTTTTTTCAAGCTGGGCGCTTGCATCACAAGTTAAAGAATCAATCTTTAGTATGTTTAACATTTCCAGCTTATTTAAATTTTCTTTTGCCAATTTAGTTTCTGTTGAGGACATCGAGTCTTCTGTGCGATGATTTTTTTTGCAGTTAAGGTGTTGGCATGTGTTCTTTCCACACAGTTTGTTTGCAATGGACACGCAGAGTGGAAGTTTTCTGCTTGTGGAATGCTCCATGACTATAGCCACAGACTGCGTGGCAGACTCACCTCCACTCTGTGGTCTGTGGTTGTATGCAGTGTCTGTCTGTACATGAATGCCTTTGTATGTTAGCTGATTAACCTCATGAACAAATTTTTGATTCTCTACTAAAGTCGATTCATTTACAGATATTACTGTATTTGACATTTCGTTAACTTTTTTATATAAATAACCGGAAGAAGGAGGTTGAATATTTAAGCATGAGATGATGAATCTTAGGTCAGTCACTCCAACTTTAGTCTTGTAGCAAGACAGTGCCAACATCTCGTTTAAATTGCCTGTGACTGGACCTCTCTTTCCCTGTCCTTTACACTTTTTGGGAAAGGCTGCCTGATCCGATTCCTGTAGATTGCAGTTTTTGCATTTAACTGTCAAAAATGTACACAGTCCTTGATTTTTGCCTCTCTTCATGTGTGGGATGTATTCCTTGCAATCTCCAACAATGTCATGCATTTTGCGCAATTTTTCTAATATCATATTTACTTGCTTTATGTTAACGATCACATTTTCATTCATGTCGTCATCACTAGTTGCTTCATGTGTACCAACAATGAAGTTTGCTTCAGTTTTGTTCTCCTTTTCAGGGCGAAGCTTGGATGGCACTAGATTTGGGCTACAGGAAGATAGAGATTCTTCATACACATCATACCTTGGGCGCTTTATTTGTGGAGCTGCAGAGCAAGATTCCGACCTGAATCCTGGTTGGTCACTGTTGCATACTCGCACACCATAGACCCTAGGTTGATAATGTTGCCTAAACTCTTGTGGACGCTTTGTTTTTTTCTTAGGTCTTCCTGCAGCCATGTTTTCTTAAGAAGTGTCTAATGTAGGTTGATGTAGTATTTGTGACGTCATGGTTACCTATTGTTCCTGGTTGTGTTGGATCTTAGGATGTAACATCATAGTTAGGCTGGGGCTTGAAATTGTTAGGAAGCACCCCCCCCCCCCCTTTTTGTGCATAAAAGTCTGCATGTTTGGATTTTTAACATTATTTGACCATATAAAGCAGTCCACTTATTTTATTTTCATTGTAATCATTTATGTATGTAATCACCAATCACATTCCTTCCTTGTCCATGGAATGGTCTCATCAGGAGTTAATTGCCCTTGACTTTCCATTTCAATTCTTAGGCATACAAACATTAGTGCAGATTAAAATTAGGTTACCAGTACCAAAGAAAAAAGTAATTATTTACAAACAAAATATATATTTATGTCTACTGTTATCAAGTTATAGCATCAAGGACTTATTTTTCTTAATCCAATGCTGGAAAAGTTTTGCACTATTGCCTCAAAATTTATGGAATTTTCCTCACTTTTCTCACTTGGTTTACATGTAAACATGACCAAAATATAGTTTGCATCTTGGGAAATGTTCAGAATACATTATTTAATGTTGTAATTGAAAAATAAAACAAATACTTCATATGCATTTACTCTTGAATGTCTTTCTTTCATGTCAAAATTATAGCATTTCCCAGTGACGTTAAAATACAGTTTTGACGTCATGAAGCTACATTTAACTTACTGCAGAGGGGTATAGTAAATTAACTATGCGGTTGTTATTTTGGAAGTAAATACCATGTATAATATATCAATATGTTTGAAATTGACTGCAGAATATGACAAGTTTTTCAATAAGTTGACAACACATTTTCAGTGGTTCTTTAAGGTGGCGCTATACAGTTTCGTACTTTGCATAGGGTTAAAATTTTAAAGAAAAAGAATTTTCCAGGATTTCTTCACTGGTTATACTGGCAATATTATAAAGACTTTGTATATCTTAGGTGTTGTTAGAAGAACTTTCAATTCCCTTTATTTTGATGTATGATTGATGGGTGTACTTTAGGTTCTAGAGTATACAGCTTGGGCTAACTTAAGATGTGCTCATGTAAAAAAACTGCTAGCTCCGCATGGTCATTTTCACTTCCTGGACTTCAGAGGTAAATTGTAGAAAAATGGCACGATAACTTTTTTTTCTTTTCAGATGGTTTGTAATTTGTTCATTGCACTTTCAGAAGCTGCTATTGCCTACTTCAGCAAAATTCGTTTTTCCTACTTTAATAACTGCTAAAGTTAGTGTACTTTTGATTAATTCTGGCTAATTTTTCAAGCACATGGGAGCATCCATTTTGTTATACCATGTGCTTAGATCATGTACAATGTCCACAAGTGCAGTATCCAAAGAAATATCAGCCACATTACATCAAAGTAGCATTGAGATATGCCAACATTATCTCCATTGTGCATGTTAGAAATGCAAACAACTTCACCTCACATGCGTCACTATCTGAAAAGTACATATTAACTGGTGAGCGCCCCCATAAAGAGCATTCTGGTGTATACCCATGGAGGTATATTTATTGCTGTTTGTATTAATATTGGCTCATTTAGTTTAAATTTACTGCAGTTTAGAACATAAATGTCTTTTCATTCCAAATTCTGCTTAATTAAGCGGCTGCAGGTGGGCTTGAGAAGAGTTATGTCCCTTGCTATTGTACCCAATACAACATAGACTAGTGGCAATTAGAAACCTCTGTGTAGCATTCTTTTTTCATTATTTTCACTTTTCTCAAATAAGATGCTATCAGTTCTTCTTTGAACTTGTAAGAATTTTGATTTTTTATATTGTCAAATAACATTATTAACAGAACGAAAACATTGTTATGGTTTAATACATTTTTATTTTCAGATTAATAAATTCTGTAGTATCATATGGTCTTGGTTTATTAAGCTATGTCAGAAATATTTCAAACTAAATTAACAGCTCAAGAATTAATGACATTGAAAAGAGCTTTAGCTCGACATACACAAGTCACAAGCAAGTGTCACATTTGGACAGGCCCACATGACCGACATGGTTATGGAATAATTTATGTAACCTTTCGTGGGAAAAGAAAGGCTGTTTTGGCTCACCGACTAAATTTCTATGTCAAAACTATGGTAAAATCTCTACCATCTCAGTGTGAGGCATCACATCGATGCCATACAAAAACATGCATAAATCCTGATCATTTATCACTTGAACCAAAAAGAGTAAATATGGCTAGAAAATCATGTAAAGCCAATGGAGAATGCCAAGGCCATAGAGGCTATGGGAGGTGTATACTGTGATTGTCAGGTACATTTAAGAATTGTTACATGCGTTAATTTAAAGGATTTAAAGTGTATGAATGTTCATTGGTTACAAGATTATTTATTGAATTGGCAAACATTGAATTTTGTACAAGTTTTCTGTTGCATTTTTGTTTGCGTTTGATGTAGCGTCTGTATTTGTACTGAAGACTCGATTTCCTCTCCCTATCTTTTAGTGTTCTTTGATCTCGTTCTATCATGTGGTGAAATACTGGATCAGATTGATGAGAAACAATTCCACGAGACTTGGCCAATAGGAGTGTAGATTTTCCAGTACCATACACAGAGCTATGAAGGGCTGAATGACATAATGCATCAAAATTTCTGCTCCATACTGATGTTTTAGGTGCATAGGTAAAAATCCTGTTGTGCAGGCTCTCACACTTATTTGTGTTTAGAAGACGGGAAATTTTACTTAGCTTGACATCTGAGACAAATTTTTTTAGAACAGATTCAAGCTTTTCAGTATCATCAAAAGAAAGATTTAAATGTTTACCATATGGCAGAAATTTTGATGAATATGATGCTAAATGGGCAAGGCAGACTGAGGAAGTTTTTTGACAATTTCCATGCTCATTGCTGAAACATTTAATAATATTTTGGACTGCTGCCTTTGCCTTGGCCAAAAATGCATCTTCAGAAGTGACATGTCGTTGTATTCGTACAAGCTCAAAATGTACTCTTCTCCTGATAGCAGTTGCCAGTTTTTGCTGAAAGAGAAGTTTGTCCCTACCAGGGAAAGGACCAATTAAATTTACATTTTTAAGATGCTTTTGCAGTGTTCGCATTGCATGCACGTAGCATGTAAATTGACGTATGGGTCTCTGAACCTTTGCTGAATGTTCCCTGACAGTTTTTTCAAGCTGGGCGCTTGCATCACAAGTTAAAGAATCAATCTTTAGTATGTTTAACATTTCCAGCTTATTTAAATTTTCTTTTGCCAATTTAGTTTCTGTTGAGGACATCGAGTCTTCTGTGCGATGATTTTTTTTGCAGTTAAGGTGTTGGCATGTGTTCTTTCCACACAGTTTGTTTGCAATGGACACGCAGAGTGGAAGTTTTCTGCTTGTGGAATGCTCCATGACTATAGCCACAGACTGCGTGGCAGACTCACCTCCACTCTGTGGTCTGTGGTTGTATGCAGTGTCTGTCTGTACATGAATGCCTTTGTATGTTAGCTGATTAACCTCATGAACAAATTTTTGATTCTCTACTAAAGTCGATTCATTTACAGATATTACTGTATTTGACATTTCGTTAACTTTTTTATATAAATAACCGGAAGAAGGAGGTTGAATATTTAAGCATGAGATGATGAATCTTAGGTCAGTCACTCCAACTTTAGTCTTGTAGCAAGACAGTGCCAACATCTCGTTTAAATTGCCTGTGACTGGACCTCTCTTTCCCTGTCCTTTACACTTTTTGGGAAAGGCTGCCTGATCCGATTCCTGTAGATTGCAGTTTTTGCATTTAACTGTCAAAAATGTACACAGTCCTTGATTTTTGCCTCTCTTCATGTGTGGGATGTATTCCTTGCAATCTCCAACAATGTCATGCATTTTGCGCAATTTTTCTAATATCATATTTACTTGCTTTATGTTAACGATCACATTTTCATTCATGTCGTCATCACTAGTTGCTTCATGTGTACCAACAATGAAGTTTGCTTCAGTTTTGTTCTCCTTTTCAGGGCGAAGCTTGGATGGCACTAGATTTGGGCTACAGGAAGATAGAGATTCTTCATACACATCATACCTTGGGCGCTTTATTTGTGGAGCTGCAGAGCAAGATTCCGACCTGAATCCTGGTTGGTCACTGTTGCATACTCGCACACCATAGACCCTAGGTTGATAATGTTGCCTAAACTCTTGTGGACGCTTTGTTTTTTTCTTAGGTCTTCCTGCAGCCATGTTTTCTTAAGAAGTGTCTAATGTAGGTTGATGTAGTATTTGTGACGTCATGGTTACCTATTGTTCCTGGTTGTGTTGGATCTTAGGATGTAACATCATAGTTAGGCTGGGGCTTGAAATTGTTAGGAAGTACCCCCCCCCCCCTTTTTGTGCATAAAAGTCTGCATGTTTGGATTTTTAACATTATTTGACCATATAAAGCAGTCCACTTATTTTATTTTCATTGTAATCATTTATGTATGTAATCACCAATCACATTCCTTCCTTGTCCATGGAATGGTCTCATCAGGAGTTAATTGCCCTTGACTTTCCATTTCAATTCTTAGGCATACAAACATTAGTGCAGATTAAAATTAGGTTACCAGTACCAAAGAAAAAAGTAATTATTTACAAACAAAATATATATTTATGTCTACTGTTATCAAGTTATAGCATCAAGGACTTATTTTTCTTAATCCAATGCTGGAAAAGTTTTGCACTATTGCCTCAAAATTTATGGAATTTTCCTCACTTTTCTCACTTGGTTTACATGTAAACATGACCAAAATATAGTTTGCATCTTGGGAAATGTTCAGAATACATTATTTAATGTTGTAATTGAAAAATAAAACAAATACTTCATATGCATTTACTCTTGAATGTCTTTCTTTCATGTCAAAATTATAGCATTTCCCAGTGACGTTAAAATACAGTTTTGACGTCATGAAGCTACATTTAACTTACTGCAGAGGGGTATAGTAAATTAACTATGCGGTTGTCATTTTGGAAGTAAATACCATGTATAATATATCAATATGTTTGAAATTGACTGCAGAATATGACAAGTTTTTCAATAAGTTGACAACACATTTTCAGTGGTTCTTTAAGGTGGCGCTATACAGTTTCGTACTTTGCATAGGGTTAAAATTTTAAAGAAAAAGAATTTTCCAGGATTTCTTCACTGGTTATACTGGCAATATTATAAAGACTTTGTATATCTTAGGTGTTGTTAGAAGAACTTTCAATTCCCTTTATTTTGATGTATGATTGATGGGTGTACTTTAGGTTCTAGAGTATACAGCTTGGGCTAACTTAAGATGTGCTCATGTAAAAAAACTGCTAGCTCCGCATGGTCATTTTCACTTCCTGGACTTCAGAGGTAAATTGTAGAAAAATGGCACGATAACTTTTTTTTCTTTTCAGATGGTTTGTAATTTGTTCATTGCACTTTCAGAAGCTGCTATTGCCTACTTCAGCAAAATTCGTTTTTCCTACTTTAATAACTGCTAAAGTTAGTGTACTTTTGATTAATTCTGGCTAATTTTTCAAGCACATGGGAGCATCCATTTTGTTATACCATGTGCTTAGATCATGTACAATGTCCACAAGTGCAGTATCCAAAGAAATATCAGCCACATTACATCAAAGTAGCATTGAGATATGCCAACATTATCTCCATTGTGCATGTTAGAAATGCAAACAACTTCACCTCACATGCGTCACTATCTGAAAAGTACATATTAACTGGTGAGCGCCCCCATAAAGAGCATTCTGGTGTATACCCATGGAGGTATATTTATTGCTGTTTGTATTAATATTGGCTCATTTAGTTTAAATTTACTGCAGTTTAGAACATAAATGTCTTTTCATTCCAAATTCTGCTTAATTAAGCGGCTGCAGGTGGGCTTGAGAAGAGTTATGTCCCTTGCTATTGTACCCAATACAACATAGACTAGTGGCAATTAGAAACCTCTGTGTAGCATTCTTTTTTCATTATTTTCACTTTTCTCAAATAAGATGCTATCAGTTCTTCTTTGAACTTGTAAGAATTTTGATTTTTTATATTGTCAAATAACATTATTAACAGAACGAAAACATTGTTATGGTTTAATACATTTTTATTTTCAGATTAATAAATTCTGTAGTATCATATGGTCTTGGTTTATTAAGCTATGTCAGAAATATTTCAAACTAAATTAACAGCTCAAGAATTAATGACATTGAAAAGAGCTTTAGCTCGACATACACAAGTCACAAGCAAGTGTCACATTTGGACAGGCCCACATGACCGACATGGTTATGGAATAATTTATGTAACCTTTCGTGGGAAAAGAAAGGCTGTTTTGGCTCACCGACTAAATTTCTATGTCAAAACTATGGTAAAATCTCTACCATCTCAGTGTGAGGCATCACATCGATGCCATACAAAAACATGCATAAATCCTGATCATTTATCACTTGAACCAAAAAGAGTAAATATGGCTAGAAAATCATGTAAAGCCAATGGAGAATGCCAAGGCCATAGAGGCTATGGGAGGTGTATACTGTGATTGTCAGGTACATTTAAGAATTGTTACATGCGTTAATTTAAAGGATTTAAAGTGTATGAATGTTCATTGGTTACAAGATTATTTATTGAATTGGCAAACATTGAATTTTGTACAAGTTTTCTGTTGCATTTTTGTTTGCGTTTGATGTAGCGTCTGTATTTGTACTGAAGACTCGATTTCCTCTCCCTATCTTTTAGTGTTCTTTGATCTCGTTCTATCATGTGGTGAAATACTGGATCAGATTGATGAGAAACAATTCCACGAGACTTGGCCAATAGGAGTGTAGATTTTCCAGTACCATACACAGAGCTATGAAGGGCTGAATGACATAATGCATCAAAATTTCTGCTCCATACTGATGTTTTAGGTGCATAGGTAAAAATCCTGTTGTGCAGGCTCTCACACTTATTTGTGTTTAGAAGACGGGAAATTTTACTTAGCTTGACATCTGAGACAAATTTTTTTAGAACAGATTCAAGCTTTTCAGTATCATCAAAAGAAAGATTTAAATGTTTACCATATGGCAGAAATTTTGATGAATATGATGCTAAATGGGCAAGGCAGACTGAGGAAGTTTTTTGACAATTTCCATGCTCATTGCTGAAACATTTAATAATATTTTGGACTGCTGCCTTTGCCTTGGCCAAAAATGCATCTTCAGAAGTGACATGTCGTTGTATTCGTACAAGCTCAAAATGTACTCTTCTCCTGATAGCAGTTGCCAGTTTTTGCTGAAAGAGAAGTTTGTCCCTACCAGGGAAAGGACCAATTAAATTTACATTTTTAAGATGCTTTTGCAGTGTTCGCATTGCATGCACGTAGCATGTAAATTGACGTATGGGTCTCTGAACCTTTGCTGAATGTTCCCTGACAGTTTTTTCAAGCTGGGCGCTTGCATCACAAGTTAAAGAATCAATCTTTAGTATGTTTAACATTTCCAGCTTATTTAAATTTTCTTTTGCCAATTTAGTTTCTGTTGAGGACATCGAGTCTTCTGTGCGATGATTTTTTTTGCAGTTAAGGTGTTGGCATGTGTTCTTTCCACACAGTTTGTTTGCAATGGACACGCAGAGTGGAAGTTTTCTGCTTGTGGAATGCTCCATGACTATAGCCACAGACTGCGTGGCAGACTCACCTCCACTCTGTGGTCTGTGGTTGTATGCAGTGTCTGTCTGTACATGAATGCCTTTGTATGTTAGCTGATTAACCTCATGAACAAATTTTTGATTCTCTACTAAAGTCGATTCATTTACAGATATTACTGTATTTGACATTTCGTTAACTTTTTTATATAAATAACCGGAAGAAGGAGGTTGAATATTTAAGCATGAGATGATGAATCTTAGGTCAGTCACTCCAACTTTAGTCTTGTAGCAAGACAGTGCCAACATCTCGTTTAAATTGCCTGTGACTGGACCTCTCTTTCCCTGTCCTTTACACTTTTTGGGAAAGGCTGCCTGATCCGATTCCTGTAGATTGCAGTTTTTGCATTTAACTGTCAAAAATGTACACAGTCCTTGATTTTTGCCTCTCTTCATGTGTGGGATGTATTCCTTGCAATCTCCAACAATGTCATGCATTTTGCGCAATTTTTCTAATATCATATTTACTTGCTTTATGTTAACGATCACATTTTCATTCATGTCGTCATCACTAGTTGCTTCATGTGTACCAACAATGAAGTTTGCTTCAGTTTTGTTCTCCTTTTCAGGGCGAAGCTTGGATGGCACTAGATTTGGGCTACAGGAAGATAGAGATTCTTCATACACATCATACCTTGGGCGCTTTATTTGTGGAGCTGCAGAGCAAGATTCCGACCTGAATCCTGGTTGGTCACTGTTGCATACTCGCACACCATAGACCCTAGGTTGATAATGTTGCCTAAACTCTTGTGGACGCTTTGTTTTTTTCTTAGGTCTTCCTGCAGCCATGTTTTCTTAAGAAGTGTCTAATGTAGGTTGATGTAGTATTTGTGACGTCATGGTTACCTATTGTTCCTGGTTGTGTTGGATCTTAGGATGTAACATCATAGTTAGGCTGGGGCTTGAAATTGTTAGGAAGCACCCCCCCCCCCCTTTTTGTGCATAAAAGTCTGCATGTTTGGATTTTTAACATTATTTGACCATATAAAGCAGTCCACTTATTTTATTTTCATTGTAATCATTTATGTATGTAATCACCAATCACATTCCTTCCTTGTCCATGGAATGGTCTCATCAGGAGTTAATTGCCCTTGACTTTCCATTTCAATTCTTAGGCATACAAACATTAGTGCAGATTAAAATTAGGTTACCAGTACCAAAGAAAAAAGTAATTATTTACAAACAAAATATATATTTATGTCTACTGTTATCAAGTTATAGCATCAAGGACTTATTTTTCTTAATCCAATGCTGGAAAAGTTTTGCACTATTGCCTCAAAATTTATGGAATTTTCCTCACTTTTCTCACTTGGTTTACATGTAAACATGACCAAAATATAGTTTGCATCTTGGGAAATGTTCAGAATACATTATTTAATGTTGTAATTGAAAAATAAAACAAATACTTCATATGCATTTACTCTTGAATGTCTTTCTTTCATGTCAAAATTATAGCATTTCCCAGTGACGTTAAAATACAGTTTTGACGTCATGAAGCTACATTTAACTTACTGCAGAGGGGTATAGTAAATTAACTATGCGGTTGTCATTTTGGAAGTAAATACCATGTATAATATATCAATATGTTTGAAATTGACTGCAGAATATGACAAGTTTTTCAATAAGTTGACAACACATTTTCAGTGGTTCTTTAAGGTGGCGCTATACAGTTTCGTACTTTGCATAGGGTTAAAATTTTAAAGAAAAAGAATTTTCCAGGATTTCTTCACTGGTTATACTGGCAATATTATAAAGACTTTGTATATCTTAGGTGTTGTTAGAAGAACTTTCAATTCCCTTTATTTTGATGTATGATTGATGGGTGTACTTTAGGTTCTAGAGTATACAGCTTGGGCTAACTTAAGATGTGCTCATGTAAAAAAACTGCTAGCTCCGCATGGTCATTTTCACTTCCTGGACTTCAGAGGTAAATTGTAGAAAAATGGCACGATAACTTTTTTTTCTTTTCAGATGGTTTGTAATTTGTTCATTGCACTTTCAGAAGCTGCTATTGCCTACTTCAGCAAAATTCGTTTTTCCTACTTTAATAACTGCTAAAGTTAGTGTACTTTTGATTAATTCTGGCTAATTTTTCAAGCACATGGGAGCATCCATTTTGTTATACCATGTGCTTAGATCATGTACAATGTCCACAAGTGCAGTATCCAAAGAAATATCAGCCACATTACATCAAAGTAGCATTGAGATATGCCAACATTATCTCCATTGTGCATGTTAGAAATGCAAACAACTTCACCTCACATGCGTCACTATCTGAAAAGTACATATTAACTGGTGAGCGCCCCCATAAAGAGCATTCTGGTGTATACCCATGGAGGTATATTTATTGCTGTTTGTATTAATATTGGCTCATTTAGTTTAAATTTACTGCAGTTTAGAACATAAATGTCTTTTCATTCCAAATTCTGCTTAATTAAGCGGCTGCAGGTGGGCTTGAGAAGAGTTATGTCCCTTGCTATTGTACCCAATACAACATAGACTAGTGGCAATTAGAAACCTCTGTGTAGCATTCTTTTTTCATTATTTTCACTTTTCTCAAATAAGATGCTATCAGTTCTTCTTTGAACTTGTAAGAATTTTGATTTTTTATATTGTCAAATAACATTATTAACAGAACGAAAACATTGTTATGGTTTAATACATTTTTATTTTCAGATTAATAAATTCTGTAGTATCATATGGTCTTGGTTTATTAAGCTATGTCAGAAATATTTCAAACTAAATTAACAGCTCAAGAATTAATGACATTGAAAAGAGCTTTAGCTCGACATACACAAGTCACAAGCAAGTGTCACATTTGGACAGGCCCACATGACCGACATGGTTATGGAATAATTTATGTAACCTTTCGTGGGAAAAGAAAGGCTGTTTTGGCTCACCGACTAAATTTCTATGTCAAAACTATGGTAAAATCTCTACCATCTCAGTGTGAGGCATCACATCGATGCCATACAAAAACATGCATAAATCCTGATCATTTATCACTTGAACCAAAAAGAGTAAATATGGCTAGAAAATCATGTAAAGCCAATGGAGAATGCCAAGGCCATAGAGGCTATGGGAGGTGTATACTGTGATTGTCAGGTACATTTAAGAATTGTTACATGCGTTAATTTAAAGGATTTAAAGTGTATGAATGTTCATTGGTTACAAGATTATTTATTGAATTGGCAAACATTGAATTTTGTACAAGTTTTCTGTTGCATTTTTGTTTGCGTTTGATGTAGCGTCTGTATTTGTACTGAAGACTCGATTTCCTCTCCCTATCTTTTAGTGTTCTTTGATCTCGTTCTATCATGTGGTGAAATACTGGATCAGATTGATGAGAAACAATTCCACGAGACTTGGCCAATAGGAGTGTAGATTTTCCAGTACCATACACAGAGCTATGAAGGGCTGAATGACATAATGCATCAAAATTTCTGCTCCATACTGATGTTTTAGGTGCATAGGTAAAAATCCTGTTGTGCAGGCTCTCACACTTATTTGTGTTTAGAAGACGGGAAATTTTACTTAGCTTGACATCTGAGACAAATTTTTTTAGAACAGATTCAAGCTTTTCAGTATCATCAAAACAAAGATTTAAATGTTTACCATATGGCAGAAATTTTGATGAATATGATGCTAAATGGGCAAGGCAGACTGAGGAAGTTTTTTGACAATTTCCATGCTCATTGCTGAAACATTTAATAATATTTTGGACTGCTGCCTTTGCCTTGGCCAAAAATGCATCTTCAGAAGTGACATGTCGTTGTATTCGTACAAGCTCAAAATGTACTCTTCTCCTGATAGCAGTTGCCAGTTTTTGCTGAAAGAGAAGTTTGTCCCTACCAGGGAAAGGACCAATTAAATTTACATTTTTAAGATGCTTTTGCAGTGTTCGCATTGCATGCACGTAGCATGTAAATTGACGTATGGGTCTCTGAACCTTTGCTGAATGTTCCCTGACAGTTTTTTCAAGCTGGGCGCTTGCATCACAAGTTAAAGAATCAATCTTTAGTATGTTTAACATTTCCAGCTTATTTAAATTTTCTTTTGCCAATTTAGTTTCTGTTGAGGACATCGAGTCTTCTGTGCGATGATTTTTTTTGCAGTTAAGGTGTTGGCATGTGTTCTTTCCACACAGTTTGTTTGCAATGGACACGCAGAGTGGAAGTTTTCTGCTTGTGGAATGCTCCATGACTATAGCCACAGACTGCGTGGCAGACTCACCTCCACTCTGTGGTCTGTGGTTGTATGCAGTGTCTGTCTGTACATGAATGCCTTTGTATGTTAGCTGATTAACCTCATGAACAAATTTTTGATTCTCTACTAAAGTCGATTCATTTACAGATATTACTGTATTTGACATTTCGTTAACTTTTTTATATAAATAACCGGAAGAAGGAGGTTGAATATTTAAGCATGAGATGATGAATCTTAGGTCAGTCACTCCAACTTTAGTCTTGTAGCAAGACAGTGCCAACATCTCGTTTAAATTGCCTGTGACTGGACCTCTCTTTCCCTGTCCTTTACACTTTTTGGGAAAGGCTGCCTGATCCGATTCCTGTAGATTGCAGTTTTTGCATTTAACTGTCAAAAATGTACACAGTCCTTGATTTTTGCCTCTCTTCATGTGTGGGATGTATTCCTTGCAATCTCCAACAATGTCATGCATTTTGCGCAATTTTTCTAATATCATATTTACTTGCTTTATGTTAACGATCACATTTTCATTCATGTCGTCATCACTAGTTGCTTCATGTGTACCAACAATGAAGTTTGCTTCAGTTTTGTTCTCCTTTTCAGGGCGAAGCTTGGATGGCACTAGATTTGGGCTACAGGAAGATAGAGATTCTTCATACACATCATACCTTGGGCGCTTTATTTGTGGAGCTGCAGAGCAAGATTCCGACCTGAATCCTGGTTGGTCACTGTTGCATACTCGCACACCATAGACCCTAGGTTGATAATGTTGCCTAAACTCTTGTGGACGCTTTGTTTTTTTCTTAGGTCTTCCTGCAGCCATGTTTTCTTAAGAAGTGTCTAATGTAGGTTGATGTAGTATTTGTGACGTCATGGTTACCTATTGTTCCTGGTTGTGTTGGATCTTAGGATGTAACATCATAGTTAGGCTGGGGCTTGAAATTGTTAGGAAGCACCCCCCCCCCCCTTTTTGTGCATAAAAGTCTGCATGTTTGGATTTTTAACATTATTTGACCATATAAAGCAGTCCACTTATTTTATTTTCATTGTAATCATTTATGTATGTAATCACCAATCACATTCCTTCCTTGTCCATGGAATGGTCTCATCAGGAGTTAATTGCCCTTGACTTTCCATTTCAATTCTTAGGCATACAAACATTAGTGCAGATTAAAATTAGGTTACCAGTACCAAAGAAAAAAGTAATTATTTACAAACAAAATATATATTTATGTCTACTGTTATCAAGTTATAGCATCAAGGACTTATTTTTCTTAATCCAATGCTGGAAAAGTTTTGCACTATTGCCTCAAAATTTATGGAATTTTCCTCACTTTTCTCACTTGGTTTACATGTAAACATGACCAAAATATAGTTTGCATCTTGGGAAATGTTCAGAATACATTATTTAATGTTGTAATTGAAAAATAAAACAAATACTTCATATGCATTTACTCTTGAATGTCTTTCTTTCATGTCAAAATTATAGCATTTCCCAGTGACGTTAAAATACAGTTTTGACGTCATGAAGCTACATTTAACTTACTGCAGAGGGGTATAGTAAATTAACTATGCGGTTGTCATTTTGGAAGTAAATACCATGTATAATATATCAATATGTTTGAAATTGACTGCAGAATATGACAAGTTTTTCAATAAGTTGACAACACATTTTCAGTGGTTCTTTAAGGTGGCGCTATACAGTTTCGTACTTTGCATAGGGTTAAAATTTTAAAGAAAAAGAATTTTCCAGGATTTCTTCACTGGTTATACTGGCAATATTATAAAGACTTTGTATATCTTAGGTGTTGTTAGAAGAACTTTCAATTCCCTTTATTTTGATGTATGATTGATGGGTGTACTTTAGGTTCTAGAGTATACAGCTTGGGCTAACTTAAGATGTGCTCATGTAAAAAAACTGCTAGCTCCGCATGGTCATTTTCACTTCCTGGACTTCAGAGGTAAATTGTAGAAAAATGGCACGATAACTTTTTTTTCTTTTCAGATGGTTTGTAATTTGTTCATTGCACTTTCAGAAGCTGCTATTGCCTACTTCAGCAAAATTCGTTTTTCCTACTTTAATAACTGCTAAAGTTAGTGTACTTTTGATTAATTCTGGCTAATTTTTCAAGCACATGGGAGCATCCATTTTGTTATACCATGTGCTTAGATCATGTACAATGTCCACAAGTGCAGTATCCAAAGAAATATCAGCCACATTACATCAAAGTAGCATTGAGATATGCCAACATTATCTCCATTGTGCATGTTAGAAATGCAAACAACTTCACCTCACATGCGTCACTATCTGAAAAGTACATATTAACTGGTGAGCGCCCCCATAAAGAGCATTCTGGTGTATACCCATGGAGGTATATTTATTGCTGTTTGTATTAATATTGGCTCATTTAGTTTAAATTTACTGCAGTTTAGAACATAAATGTCTTTTCATTCCAAATTCTGCTTAATTAAGCGGCTGCAGGTGGGCTTGAGAAGAGTTATGTCCCTTGCTATTGTACCCAATACAACATAGACTAGTGGCAATTAGAAACCTCTGTGTAGCATTCTTTTTTCATTATTTTCACTTTTCTCAAATAAGATGCTATCAGTTCTTCTTTGAACTTGTAAGAATTTTGATTTTTTATATTGTCAAATAACATTATTAACAGAACGAAAACATTGTTATGGTTTAATACATTTTTATTTTCAGATTAATAAATTCTGTAGTATCATATGGTCTTGGTTTATTAAGCTATGTCAGAAATATTTCAAACTAAATTAACAGCTCAAGAATTAATGACATTGAAAAGAGCTTTAGCTCGACATACACAAGTCACAAGCAAGTGTCACATTTGGACAGGCCCACATGACCGACATGGTTATGGAATAATTTATGTAACCTTTCGTGGGAAAAGAAAGGCTGTTTTGGCTCACCGACTAAATTTCTATGTCAAAACTATGGTAAAATCTCTACCATCTCAGTGTGAGGCATCACATCGATGCCATACAAAAACATGCATAAATCCTGATCATTTATCACTTGAACCAAAAAGAGTAAATATGGCTAGAAAATCATGTAAAGCCAATGGAGAATGCCAAGGCCATAGAGGCTATGGGAGGTGTATACTGTGATTGTCAGGTACATTTAAGAATTGTTACATGCGTTAATTTAAAGGATTTAAAGTGTATGAATGTTCATTGGTTACAAGATTATTTATTGAATTGGCAAACATTGAATTTTGTACAAGTTTTCTGTTGCATTTTTGTTTGCGTTTGATGTAGCGTCTGTATTTGTACTGAAGACTCGATTTCCTCTCCCTATCTTTTAGTGTTCTTTGATCTCGTTCTATCATGTGGTGAAATACTGGATCAGATTGATGAGAAACAATTCCACGAGACTTGGCCAATAGGAGTGTAGATTTTCCAGTACCATACACAGAGCTATGAAGGGCTGAATGACATAATGCATCAAAATTTCTGCTCCATACTGATGTTTTAGGTGCATAGGTAAAAATCCTGTTGTGCAGGCTCTCACACTTATTTGTGTTTAGAAGACGGGAAATTTTACTTAGCTTGACATCTGAGACAAATTTTTTTAGAACAGATTCAAGCTTTTCAGTATCATCAAAAGAAAGATTTAAATGTTTACCATATGGCAGAAATTTTGATGAATATGATGCTAAATGGGCAAGGCAGACTGAGGAAGTTTTTTGACAATTTCCATGCTCATTGCTGAAACATTTAATAATATTTTGGACTGCTGCCTTTGCCTTGGCCAAAAATGCATCTTCAGAAGTGACATGTCGTTGTATTCGTACAAGCTCAAAATGTACTCTTCTCCTGATAGCAGTTGCCAGTTTTTGCTGAAAGAGAAGTTTGTCCCTACCAGGGAAAGGACCAATTAAATTTACATTTTTAAGATGCTTTTGCAGTGTTCGCATTGCATGCACGTAGCATGTAAATTGACGTATGGGTCTCTGAACCTTTGCTGAATGTTCCCTGACAGTTTTTTCAAGCTGGGCGCTTGCATCACAAGTTAAAGAATCAATCTTTAGTATGTTTAACATTTCCAGCTTATTTAAATTTTCTTTTGCCAATTTAGTTTCTGTTGAGGACATCGAGTCTTCTGTGCGATGATTTTTTTTGCAGTTAAGGTGTTGGCATGTGTTCTTTCCACACAGTTTGTTTGCAATGGACACGCAGAGTGGAAGTTTTCTGCTTGTGGAATGCTCCATGACTATAGCCACAGACTGCGTGGCAGACTCACCTCCACTCTGTGGTCTGTGGTTGTATGCAGTGTCTGTCTGTACATGAATGCCTTTGTATGTTAGCTGATTAACCTCATGAACAAATTTTTGATTCTCTACTAAAGTCGATTCATTTACAGATATTACTGTATTTGACATTTCGTTAACTTTTTTATATAAATAACCGGAAGAAGGAGGTTGAATATTTAAGCATGAGATGATGAATCTTAGGTCAGTCACTCCAACTTTAGTCTTGTAGCAAGACAGTGCCAACATCTCGTTTAAATTGCCTGTGACTGGACCTCTCTTTCCCTGTCCTTTACACTTTTTGGGAAAGGCTGCCTGATCCGATTCCTGTAGATTGCAGTTTTTGCATTTAACTGTCAAAAATGTACACAGTCCTTGATTTTTGCCTCTCTTCATGTGTGGGATGTATTCCTTGCAATCTCCAACAATGTCATGCATTTTGCGCAATTTTTCTAATATCATATTTACTTGCTTTATGTTAACGATCACATTTTCATTCATGTCGTCATCACTAGTTGCTTCATGTGTACCAACAATGAAGTTTGCTTCAGTTTTGTTCTCCTTTTCAGGGCGAAGCTTGGATGGCACTAGATTTGGGCTACAGGAAGATAGAGATTCTTCATACACATCATACCTTGGGCGCTTTATTTGTGGAGCTGCAGAGCAAGATTCCGACCTGAATCCTGGTTGGTCACTGTTGCATACTCGCACACCATAGACCCTAGGTTGATAATGTTGCCTAAACTCTTGTGGACGCTTTGTTTTTTTCTTAGGTCTTCCTGCAGCCATGTTTTCTTAAGAAGTGTCTAATGTAGGTTGATGTAGTATTTGTGACGTCATGGTTACCTATTGTTCCTGGTTGTGTTGGATCTTAGGATGTAACATCATAGTTAGGCTGGGGCTTGAAATTGTTAGGAAGCACCCCCCCCCCCCTTTTTGTGCATAAAAGTCTGCATGTTTGGATTTTTAACATTATTTGACCATATAAAGCAGTCCACTTATTTTATTTTCATTGTAATCATTTATGTATGTAATCACCAATCACATTCCTTCCTTGTCCATGGAATGGTCTCATCAGGAGTTAATTGCCCTTGACTTTCCATTTCAATTCTTAGGCATACAAACATTAGTGCAGATTAAAATTAGGTTACCAGTACCAAAGAAAAAAGTAATTATTTACAAACAAAATATATATTTATGTCTACTGTTATCAAGTTATAGCATCAAGGACTTATTTTTCTTAATCCAATGCTGGAAAAGTTTTGCACTATTGCCTCAAAATTTATGGAATTTTCCTCACTTTTCTCACTTGGTTTACATGTAAACATGACCAAAATATAGTTTGCATCTTGGGAAATGTTCAGAATACATTATTTAATGTTGTAATTGAAAAATAAAACAAATACTTCATATGCATTTACTCTTGAATGTCTTTCTTTCATGTCAAAATTATAGCATTTCCCAGTGACGTTAAAATACAGTTTTGACGTCATGAAGCTACATTTAACTTACTGCAGAGGGGTATAGTAAATTAACTATGCGGTTGTCATTTTGGAAGTAAATACCATGTATAATATATCAATATGTTTGAAATTGACTGCAGAATATGACAAGTTTTTCAATAAGTTGACAACACATTTTCAGTGGTTCTTTAAGGTGGCGCTATACAGTTTCGTACTTTGCATAGGGTTAAAATTTTAAAGAAAAAGAATTTTCCAGGATTTCTTCACTGGTTATACTGGCAATATTATAAAGACTTTGTATATCTTAGGTGTTGTTAGAAGAACTTTCAATTCCCTTTATTTTGATGTATGATTGATGGGTGTACTTTAGGTTCTAGAGTATACAGCTTGGGCTAACTTAAGATGTGCTCATGTAAAAAAACTGCTAGCTCCGCATGGTCATTTTCACTTCCTGGACTTCAGAGGTAAATTGTAGAAAAATGGCACGATAACTTTTTTTTCTTTTCAGATGGTTTGTAATTTGTTCATTGCACTTTCAGAAGCTGCTATTGCCTACTTCAGCAAAATTCGTTTTTCCTACTTTAATAACTGCTAAAGTTAGTGTACTTTTGATTAATTCTGGCTAATTTTTCAAGCACATGGGAGCATCCATTTTGTTATACCATGTGCTTAGATCATGTACAATGTCCACAAGTGCAGTATCCAAAGAAATATCAGCCACATTACATCAAAGTAGCATTGAGATATGCCAACATTATCTCCATTGTGCATGTTAGAAATGCAAACAACTTCACCTCACATGCGTCACTATCTGAAAAGTACATATTAACTGGTGAGCGCCCCCATAAAGAGCATTCTGGTGTATACCCATGGAGGTATATTTATTGCTGTTTGTATTAATATTGGCTCATTTAGTTTAAATTTACTGCAGTTTAGAACATAAATGTCTTTTCATTCCAAATTCTGCTTAATTAAGCGGCTGCAGGTGGGCTTGAGAAGAGTTATGTCCCTTGCTATTGTACCCAATACAACATAGACTAGTGGCAATTAGAAACCTCTGTGTAGCATTCTTTTTTCATTATTTTCACTTTTCTCAAATAAGATGCTATCAGTTCTTCTTTGAACTTGTAAGAATTTTGATTTTTTATATTGTCAAATAACATTATTAACAGAACGAAAACATTGTTATGGTTTAATACATTTTTATTTTCAGATTAATAAATTCTGTAGTATCATATGGTCTTGGTTTATTAAGCTATGTCAGAAATATTTCAAACTAAATTAACAGCTCAAGAATTAATGACATTGAAAAGAGCTTTAGCTCGACATACACAAGTCACAAGCAAGTGTCACATTTGGACAGGCCCACATGACCGACATGGTTATGGAATAATTTATGTAACCTTTCGTGGGAAAAGAAAGGCTGTTTTGGCTCACCGACTAAATTTCTATGTCAAAACTATGGTAAAATCTCTACCATCTCAGTGTGAGGCATCACATCGATGCCATACAAAAACATGCATAAATCCTGATCATTTATCACTTGAACCAAAAAGAGTAAATATGGCTAGAAAATCATGTAAAGCCAATGGAGAATGCCAAGGCCATAGAGGCTATGGGAGGTGTATACTGTGATTGTCAGGTACATTTAAGAATTGTTACATGCGTTAATTTAAAGGATTTAAAGTGTATGAATGTTCATTGGTTACAAGATTATTTATTGAATTGGCAAACATTGAATTTTGTACAAGTTTTCTGTTGCATTTTTGTTTGCGTTTGATGTAGCGTCTGTATTTGTACTGAAGACTCGATTTCCTCTCCCTATCTTTTAGTGTTCTTTGATCTCGTTCTATCATGTGGTGAAATACTGGATCAGATTGATGAGAAACAATTCCACGAGACTTGGCCAATAGGAGTGTAGATTTTCCAGTACCATACACAGAGCTATGAAGGGCTGAATGACATAATGCATCAAAATTTCTGCTCCATACTGATGTTTTAGGTGCATAGGTAAAAATCCTGTTGTGCAGGCTCTCACACTTATTTGTGTTTAGAAGACGGGAAATTTTACTTAGCTTGACATCTGAGACAAATTTTTTTAGAACAGATTCAAGCTTTTCAGTATCATCAAAAGAAAGATTTAAATGTTTACCATATGGCAGAAATTTTGATGAATATGATGCTAAATGGGCAAGGCAGACTGAGGAAGTTTTTTGACAATTTCCATGCTCATTGCTGAAACATTTAATAATATTTTGGACTGCTGCCTTTGCCTTGGCCAAAAATGCATCTTCAGAAGTGACATGTCGTTGTATTCGTACAAGCTCAAAATGTACTCTTCTCCTGATAGCAGTTGCCAGTTTTTGCTGAAAGAGAAGTTTGTCCCTACCAGGGAAAGGACCAATTAAATTTACATTTTTAAGATGCTTTTGCAGTGTTCGCATTGCATGCACGTAGCATGTAAATTGACGTATGGGTCTCTGAACCTTTGCTGAATGTTCCCTGACAGTTTTTTCAAGCTGGGCGCTTGCATCACAAGTTAAAGAATCAATCTTTAGTATGTTTAACATTTCCAGCTTATTTAAATTTTCTTTTGCCAATTTAGTTTCTGTTGAGGACATCGAGTCTTCTGTGCGATGATTTTTTTTGCAGTTAAGGTGTTGGCATGTGTTCTTTCCACACAGTTTGTTTGCAATGGACACGCAGAGTGGAAGTTTTCTGCTTGTGGAATGCTCCATGACTATAGCCACAGACTGCGTGGCAGACTCACCTCCACTCTGTGGTCTGTGGTTGTATGCAGTGTCTGTCTGTACATGAATGCCTTTGTATGTTAGCTGATTAACCTCATGAACAAATTTTTGATTCTCTACTAAAGTCGATTCATTTACAGATATTACTGTATTTGACATTTCGTTAACTTTTTTATATAAATAACCGGAAGAAGGAGGTTGAATATTTAAGCATGAGATGATGAATCTTAGGTCAGTCACTCCAACTTTAGTCTTGTAGCAAGACAGTGCCAACATCTCGTTTAAATTGCCTGTGACTGGACCTCTCTTTCCCTGTCCTTTACACTTTTTGGGAAAGGCTGCCTGATCCGATTCCTGTAGATTGCAGTTTTTGCATTTAACTGTCAAAAATGTACACAGTCCTTGATTTTTGCCTCTCTTCATGTGTGGGATGTATTCCTTGCAATCTCCAACAATGTCATGCATTTTGCGCAATTTTTCTAATATCATATTTACTTGCTTTATGTTAACGATCACATTTTCATTCATGTCGTCATCACTAGTTGCTTCATGTGTACCAACAATGAAGTTTGCTTCAGTTTTGTTCTCCTTTTCAGGGCGAAGCTTGGATGGCACTAGATTTGGGCTACAGGAAGATAGAGATTCTTCATACACATCATACCTTGGGCGCTTTATTTGTGGAGCTGCAGAGCAAGATTCCGACCTGAATCCTGGTTGGTCACTGTTGCATACTCGCACACCATAGACCCTAGGTTGATAATGTTGCCTAAACTCTTGTGGACGCTTTGTTTTTTTCTTAGGTCTTCCTGCAGCCATGTTTTCTTAAGAAGTGTCTAATGTAGGTTGATGTAGTATTTGTGACGTCATGGTTACCTATTGTTCCTGGTTGTGTTGGATCTTAGGATGTAACATCATAGTTAGGCTGGGGCTTGAAATTGTTAGGAAGCACCCCCCCCCCCCTTTTTGTGCATAAAAGTCTGCATGTTTGGATTTTTAACATTATTTGACCATATAAAGCAGTCCACTTATTTTATTTTCATTGTAATCATTTATGTATGTAATCACCAATCACATTCCTTCCTTGTCCATGGAATGGTCTCATCAGGAGTTAATTGCCCTTGACTTTCCATTTCAATTCTTAGGCATACAAACATTAGTGCAGATTAAAATTAGGTTACCAGTACCAAAGAAAAAAGTAATTATTTACAAACAAAATATATATTTATGTCTACTGTTATCAAGTTATAGCATCAAGGACTTATTTTTCTTAATCCAATGCTGGAAAAGTTTTGCACTATTGCCTCAAAATTTATGGAATTTTCCTCACTTTTCTCACTTGGTTTACATGTAAACATGACCAAAATATAGTTTGCATCTTGGGAAATGTTCAGAATACATTATTTAATGTTGTAATTGAAAAATAAAACAAATACTTCATATGCATTTACTCTTGAATGTCTTTCTTTCATGTCAAAATTATAGCATTTCCCAGTGACGTTAAAATACAGTTTTGACGTCATGAAGCTACATTTAACTTACTGCAGAGGGGTATAGTAAATTAACTATGCGGTTGTCATTTTGGAAGTAAATACCATGTATAATATATCAATATGTTTGAAATTGACTGCAGAATATGACAAGTTTTTCAATAAGTTGACAACACATTTTCAGTGGTTCTTTAAGGTGGCGCTATACAGTTTCGTACTTTGCATAGGGTTAAAATTTTAAAGAAAAAGAATTTTCCAGGATTTCTTCACTGGTTATACTGGCAATATTATAAAGACTTTGTATATCTTAGGTGTTGTTAGAAGAACTTTCAATTCCCTTTATTTTGATGTATGATTGATGGGTGTACTTTAGGTTCTAGAGTATACAGCTTGGGCTAACTTAAGATGTGCTCATGTAAAAAAACTGCTAGCTCCGCATGGTCATTTTCACTTCCTGGACTTCAGAGGTAAATTGTAGAAAAATGGCACGATAACTTTTTTTTCTTTTCAGATGGTTTGTAATTTGTTCATTGCACTTTCAGAAGCTGCTATTGCCTACTTCAGCAAAATTCGTTTTTCCTACTTTAATAACTGCTAAAGTTAGTGTACTTTTGATTAATTCTGGCTAATTTTTCAAGCACATGGGAGCATCCATTTTGTTATACCATGTGCTTAGATCATGTACAATGTCCACAAGTGCAGTATCCAAAGAAATATCAGCCACATTACATCAAAGTAGCATTGAGATATGCCAACATTATCTCCATTGTGCATGTTAGAAATGCAAACAACTTCACCTCACATGCGTCACTATCTGAAAAGTACATATTAACTGGTGAGCGCCCCCATAAAGAGCATTCTGGTGTATACCCATGGAGGTATATTTATTGCTGTTTGTATTAATATTGGCTCATTTAGTTTAAATTTACTGCAGTTTAGAACATAAATGTCTTTTCATTCCAAATTCTGCTTAATTAAGCGGCTGCAGGTGGGCTTGAGAAGAGTTATGTCCCTTGCTATTGTACCCAATACAACATAGACTAGTGGCAATTAGAAACCTCTGTGTAGCATTCTTTTTTCATTATTTTCACTTTTCTCAAATAAGATGCTATCAGTTCTTCTTTGAACTTGTAAGAATTTTGATTTTTTATATTGTCAAATAACATTATTAACAGAACGAAAACATTGTTATGGTTTAATACATTTTTATTTTCAGATTAATAAATTCTGTAGTATCATATGGTCTTGGTTTATTAAGCTATGTCAGAAATATTTCAAACTAAATTAACAGCTCAAGAATTAATGACATTGAAAAGAGCTTTAGCTCGACATACACAAGTCACAAGCAAGTGTCACATTTGGACAGGCCCACATGACCGACATGGTTATGGAATAATTTATGTAACCTTTCGTGGGAAAAGAAAGGCTGTTTTGGCTCACCGACTAAATTTCTATGTCAAAACTATGGTAAAATCTCTACCATCTCAGTGTGAGGCATCACATCGACGCCATACAAAAACATGCATAAATCCTGATCATTTATCACTTGAACCAAAAAGAGTAAATATGGCTAGAAAATCATGTAAAGCCAATGGAGAATGCCAAGGCCATAGAGGCTATGGGAGGTGTATACTGTGATTGTCAGGTACATTTAAGAATTGTTACATGCGTTAATTTAAAGGATTTAAAGTGTATGAATGTTCATTGGTTACAAGATTATTTATTGAATTGGCAAACATTGAATTTTGTACAAGTTTTCTGTTGCATTTTTGTTTGCGTTTGATGTAGCGTCTGTATTTGTACTGAAGACTCGATTTCCTCTCCCTATCTTTTAGTGTTCTTTGATCTCGTTCTATCATGTGGTGAAATACTGGATCAGATTGATGAGAAACAATTCCACGAGACTTGGCCAATAGGAGTGTAGATTTTCCAGTACCATACACAGAGCTATGAAGGGCTGAATGACATAATGCATCAAAATTTCTGCTCCATACTGATGTTTTAGGTGCATAGGTAAAAATCCTGTTGTGCAGGCTCTCACACTTATTTGTGTTTAGAAGACGGGAAATTTTACTTAGCTTGACATCTGAGACAAATTTTTTTAGAACAGATTCAAGCTTTTCAGTATCATCAAAAGAAAGATTTAAATGTTTACCATATGGCAGAAATTTTGATGAATATGATGCTAAATGGGCAAGGCAGACTGAGGAAGTTTTTTGACAATTTCCATGCTCATTGCTGAAACATTTAATAATATTTTGGACTGTTGCCTTTGCCTTGGCCAAAAATGCATCTTCAGAAGTGACATGTCGTTGTATTCGTACAAGCTCAAAATGTACTCTTCTCCTGATAGCAGTTGCCAGTTTTTGCTGAAAGAGAAGTTTGTCCTTACCAGGGAAAGGACCAATTAAATTTACATTTTTAAGATGCTTTTGCAGTGTTCGCATTGCATGCACGTAGCATGTAAATTGACGTATGGGTCTCTGAACCTTTGCTGAATGTTCCCTGACAGTTTTTTCAAGCTGGGCGCTTGCATCACAAGCTAAAGAATCAATCTTTAGTATGTTTAACATTTCCAGCTTATTTAAATTTTCTTTTGCCAATTTAGTTTCTGTTGAGGACATCGAGTCTTCTGTGCGATGATTTTTTTTGCAGTTAAGGTGTTGGCATGTGTTCTTTCCACACAGTTTGTTTGCAATGGACACGCAGAGTGGAAGTTTTCTGCTTGTGGAATGCTCCATGACTATAGCCACAGACTGCGTGGCAGACTCACCTCCACTCTGTGGTCTGTGGTTGTATGCAGTGTCTGTCTGTACATGAATGCCTTTGTATGTTAGCTGATTAACCTCATGAACAAATTTTTGATTCTCTACTAAAGTCGATTCATTTACAGATATTACTGTATTTGACATTTCGTTAACTTTTTTATATAAATAACCGGAAGAAGGAGGTTGAATATTTAAGCATGAGATGATGAATCTTAGGTCAGTCACTCCAACTTTAGTCTTGTAGCAAGACAGTGCCAACATCTCGTTTAAATTGCCTGTGACTGGACCTCTCTTTCCCTGTCCTTTACACTTTTTGGGAAAGGCTGCCTGATCCGATTCCTGTAGATTGCAGTTTTTGCATTTAACTGTCAAAAATGTACACAGTCCTTGATTTTTGCCTCTCTTCATGTGTGGGATGTATTCCTTGCAATCTCCAACAATGTCATGCATTTTGCGCAATTTTTCTAATATCATATTTACTTGCTTTATGTTAACGATCACATTTTCATTCATGTCGTCATCACTAGTTGCTTCATGTGTACCAACAATGAAGTTTGCTTCAGTTTTGTTCTCCTTTTCAGGGCGAAGCTTGGATGGCACTAGATTTGGGCTACAGGAAGATAGAGATTCTTCATACACATCATACCTTGGGCGCTTTATTTGTGGAGCTGCAGAGCAAGATTCCGACCTGAATCCTGGTTGGTCACTGTTGCATACTCGCACACCATAGACCCTAGGTTGATAATGTTGCCTAAACTCTTGTGGACGCTTTGTTTTTTTCTTAGGTCTTCCTGCAGCCATGTTTTCTTAAGAAGTGTCTAGTGTAGGTTGATGTAGTATTTGTGACGTCATGGTTACCTATTGTTCCTGGTTGTGTTGGATCTTAGGATGTAACATCATAGTTAGGCTGGGGCTTGAAATTGTTAGGAAGCACCCCCCCCCCCCCCCTTTTTGTGCATAAAAGTCTGCATGTTTGGATTTTTAACATTATTTGACCATATAAAGCAGTCCACTTATTTTATTTTCATTGTAATCATTTATGTATGTAATCACCAATCACATTCCTTCCTTGTCCATGGAATGGTCTCATCAGGAGTTAATTGCCCTTGACTTTCCATTTCAATTCTTAGGCATACAAACATTAGTGCAGATTAAAATTAGGTTACCAGTACCAAAGAAAAAAGTAATTATTTACAAACAAAATATATATTTATGTCTACTGTTATCAAGTTATAGCATCAAGGACTTATTTTTCTTAATCCAATGCTGGAAAAGTTTTGCACTATTGCCTCAAAATTTATGGAATTTTCCTCACTTTTCTCACTTGGTTTACATGTAAACATGACCAAAATATAGTTTGCATCTTGGGAAATGTTCAGAATACATTATTTAATGTTGTAATTGAAAAATAAAACAAATACTTCATATGCATTTACTCTTGAATGTCTTTCTTTCATGTCAAAATTATAGCATTTCCCAGTGACGTTAAAATACAGTTTTGACGTCATGAAGCTACATTTAACTTACTGCAGAGGGGTATAGTAAATTAACTATGCGGTTGTCATTTTGGAAGTAAATACCATGTATAATATATCAATATGTTTGAAATTGACTGCAGAATATGACAAGTTTTTCAATAAGTTGACAACACATTTTCAGTGGTTCTTTAAGGTGGCGCTATACAGTTTCGTACTTTGCATAGGGTTAAAATTTTAAAGAAAAAGAATTTTCCAGGATTTCTTCACTGGTTATACTGGCAATATTATAAAGACTTTGTATATCTTAGGTGTTGTTAGAAGAACTTTCAATTCCCTTTATTTTGATGTATGATTGATGGGTGTACTTTAGGTTCTAGAGTATACAGCTTGGGCTAACTTAAGATGTGCTCATGTAAAAAAACTTGCTAGCTCCGCATGGTCATTTTCACTTCCTGGACTTCAGAGGTAAATTGTAGAAAAATGGCACGATAACTTTTTTTTCTTTTCAGATGGTTTGTAATTTGTTCATTGCACTTTCAGAAGCTGCTATTGCCTACTTCAGCAAAATTCGTTTTCCCTACTTTAATAACTGCTAAAGTTAGTGTACTTTTGATTAATTCTGGCTAATTTTTCAAGCACATGGGAGCATCCATTTTGTTATACCATGTGCTTAGATCATGTACAATGTCCACAAGTGCAGTATCCAAAGAAATATCAGCCACATTACATCAAAGTAGCATTGAGATATGCCAACATTATCTCCATTGTGCATGTTAGAAATGCAAACAACTTCACCTCACATGCGTCACTATCTGAAAAGTACATATTAACTGGTGAGCGCCCCCATAAAGAGCATTCTGGTGTATACCCATGGAGGTATATTTATTGCTGTTTGTATTAATATTGGCTCATTTAGTTTAAATTTACTGCAGTTTAGAACATAAATGTCTTTTCATTCCAAATTCTGCTTAATTAAGCGGCTGCAGGTGGGCTTGAGAAGAGTTATGTCCCTTGCTATTGTACCCAATACAACATAGACTAGTGGCAATTAGAAACCTCTGTGTAGCATTCTTTTTTCATTATTTTCACTTTTCTCAAATAAGATGCTATCAGTTCTTCTTTGAACTTGTAAGAATTTTGATTTTTTATATTGTCAAATAACATTATTAACAGAACGAAAACATTGTTATGGTTTAATACATTTTTATTTTCAGATTAATAAATTCTGTAGTATCATATGGTCTTGGTTTATTAAGCTATGTCAGAAATATTTCAAACTAAATTAACAGCTCAAGAATTAATGACATTGAAAAGAGCTTTAGCTCGACATACACAAGTCACAAGCAAGTGTCACATTTGGACAGGCCCACATGACCGACATGGTTATGGAATAATTTATGTAACCTTTCGTGGGAAAAGAAAGGCTGTTTTGGCTCACCGACTAAATTTCTATGTCAAAACTATGGTAAAATCTCTACCATCTCAGTGTGAGGCATCACATCGACGCCATACAAAAACATGCATAAATCCTGATCATTTATCACTTGAACCAAAAAGAGTAAATATGGCTAGAAAATCATGTAAAGCCAATGGAGAATGCCAAGGCCATAGAGGCTATGGGAGGTGTATACTGTGATTGTCAGGTACATTTAAGAATTGTTACATGCGTTAATTTAAAGGATTTAAAGTGTATGAATGTTCATTGGTTACAAGATTATTTATTGAATTGGCAAACATTGAATTTTGTACAAGTTTTCTGTTGCATTTTTGTTTGCGTTTGATGTAGCGTCTGTATTTGTACTGAAGACTCGATTTCCTCTCCCTATCTTTTAGTGTTCTTTGATCTCGTTCTATCATGTGGTGAAATACTGGATCAGATTGATGAGAAACAATTCCACGAGACTTGGCCAATAGGAGTGTAGATTTTCCAGTACCATACACAGAGCTATGAAGGGCTGAATGACATAATGCATCAAAATTTCTGCTCCATACTGATGTTTTAGGTGCATAGGTAAAAATCCTGTTGTGCAGGCTCTCACACTTATTTGTGTTTAGAAGACGGGAAATTTTACTTAGCTTGACATCTGAGACAAATTTTTTTAGAACAGATTCAAGCTTTTCAGTATCATCAAAAGAAAGATTTAAATGTTTACCATATGGCAGAAATTTTGATGAATATGATGCTAAATGGGCAAGGCAGACTGAGGAAGTTTTTTGACAATTTCCATGCTCATTGCTGAAACATTTAATAATATTTTGGACTGCTGCCTTTGCCTTGGCCAAAAATGCATCTTCAGAAGTGACATGTCGTTGTATTCGTACAAGCTCAAAATGTACTCTTCTCCTGATAGCAGTTGCCAGTTTTTGCTGAAAGAGAAGTTTGTCCTTACCAGGGAAAGGACCAATTAAATTTACAATTTTAAGATGCTTTTGCATTGTTCGCATTGCATGCACGTAGCATGTAAATTGACGTATGGGTCTCTGAACCTTTGCTGAATGTTCCCTGACAGTTTTTTCAAGCTGGGCGCTTGCATCACAAGTTAAAGAATCAATCTTTAGTATGTTTAACATTTCCAGCTTATTTAAATTTTCTTTTGCCAATTTAGTTTCTGTTGAGGACATCGAGTCTTCTGTGCGATGATTTTTTTTGCAGTTAAGGTGTTGGCATGTGTTCTTTCCACACAGTTTGTTTGCAATGGACACGCAGAGTGGAAGTTTTCTGCTTGTGGAATGCTCCATGACTATAGCCACAGACTGCGTGGCAGACTCACCTCCACTCTGTGGTCTGTGGTTGTATGCAGTGTCTGTCTGTACATGAATGCCTTTGTATGTTAGCTGATTAACCTCATGAACAAATTTTTGATTCTCTACTAAAGTCGATTCATTTACAGATATTACTGTATTTGACATTTCGTTAACTTTTTTATATAAATAACCGGAAGAAGGAGGTTGAATATTTAAGCATGAGATGATGAATCTTAGGTCAGTCACTCCAACTTTAGTCTTGTAGCAAGACAGTGCCAACATCTCGTTTAAATTGCCTGTGACTGGACCTCTCTTTCCCTGTCCTTTACACTTTTTGGGAAAGGCTGCCTGATCCGATTCCTGTAGATTGCAGTTTTTGCATTTAACTGTCAAAAATGTACACAGTCCTTGATTTTTGCCTCTCTTCATGTGTGGGATGTATTCCTTGCAATCTCCAACAATGTCATGCATTTTGCGCAATTTTTCTAATATCATATTTACTTGCTTTATGTTAACGATCACATTTTCATTCATGTCGTCATCACTAGTTGCTTCATGTGTACCAACAATGAAGTTTGCTTCAGTTTTGTTCTCCTTTTCAGGGCGAAGCTTGGATGGCACTAGATTTGGGCTACAGGAAGATAGAGATTCTTCATACACATCATACCTTGGGCGCTTTATTTGTGGAGCTGCAGAGCAAGATTCCGACCTGAATCCTGGTTGGTCACTGTTGCATACTCGCACACCATAGACCCTAGGTTGATAATGTTGCCTAAACTCTTGTGGACGCTTTGTTTTTTTCTTAGGTCTTCCTGCAGCCATGTTTTCTTAAGAAGTGTCTAATGTAGGTTGATGTAGTATTTGTGACGTCATGGTTACCTATTGTTCCTGGTTGTGTTGGATCTTAGGATGTAACATCATAGTTAGGCTGGGGCTTGAAATTGTTAGGAAGCACCCCCCCCCCCCCCCTTTTTGTGCATAAAAGTCTGCATGTTTGGATTTTTAACATTATTTGACCATATAAAGCAGTCCACTTATTTTATTTTCATTGTAATCATTTATGTATGTAATCACCAATCACATTCCTTCCTTGTCCATGGAATGGTCTCATCAGGAGTTAATTGCCCTTGACTTTCCATTTCAATTCTTAGGCATACAAACATTAGTGCAGATTAAAATTAGGTTACCAGTACCAAAGAAAAAAGTAATTATTTACAAACAAAATATATATTTATGTCTACTGTTATCAAGTTATAGCATCAAGGACTTATTTTTCTTAATCCAATGCTGGAAAAGTTTTGCACTATTGCCTCAAAATTTATGGAATTTTCCTCACTTTTCTCACTTGGTTTACATGTAAACATGACCAAAATATAGTTTGCATCTTGGGAAATGTTCAGAATACATTATTTAATGTTGTAATTGAAAAATAAAACAAATACTTCATATGCATTTACTCTTGAATGTCTTTCTTTCATGTCAAAATTATAGCATTTCCCAGTGACGTTAAAATACAGTTTTGACGTCATGAAGCTACATTTAACTTACTGCAGAGGGGTATAGTAAATTAACTATGCGGTTGTCATTTTGGAAGTAAATACCATGTATAATATATCAATATGTTTGAAATTGACTGCAGAATATGACAAGTTTTTCAATAAGTTGACAACACATTTTCAGTGGTTCTTTAAGGTGGCGCTATACAGTTTCGTACTTTGCATAGGGTTAAAATTTTAAAGAAAAAGAATTTTCCAGGATTTCTTCACTGGTTATACTGGCAATATTATAAAGACTTTGTATATCTTAGGTGTTGTTAGAAGAACTTTCAATTCCCTTTATTTTGATGTATGATTGATGGGTGTACTTTAGGTTCTAGAGTATACAGCTTGGGCTAACTTAAGATGTGCTCATGTAAAAAAACTGCTAGCTCCGCATGGTCATTTTCACTTCCTGGACTTCAGAGGTAAATTGTAGAAAAATGGCACGATAACTTTTTTTTCTTTTCAGATGGTTTGTAATTTGTTCATTGCACTTTCAGAAGCTGCTATTGCCTACTTCAGCAAAATTCGTTTTCCCTACTTTAATAACTGCTAAAGTTAGTGTACTTTTGATTAATTCTGGCTAATTTTTCAAGCACATGGGAGCATCCATTTTGTTATACCATGTGCTTAGATCATGTACAATGTCCACAAGTGCAGTATCCAAAGAAATATCAGCCACATTACATCAAAGTAGCATTGAGATATGCCAACATTATCTCCATTGTGCATGTTAGAAATGCAAACAACTTCACCTCACATGCGTCACTATCTGAAAAGTACATATTAACTGGTGAGCGCCCCCATAAAGAGCATTCTGGTGTATACCCATGGAGGTATATTTATTGCTGTTTGTATTAATATTGGCTCATTTAGTTTAAATTTACTGCAGTTTAGAACATAAATGTCTTTTCATTCCAAATTCTGCTTAATTAAGCGGCTGCAGGTGGGCTTGAGAAGAGTTATGTCCCTTGCTATTGTACCCAATACAACATAGACTAGTGGCAATTAGAAACCTCTGTGTAGCATTCTTTTTTCATTATTTTCACTTTTCTCAAATAAGATGCTATCAGTTCTTCTTTGAACTTGTAAGAATTTTGATTTTTTATATTGTCAAATAACATTATTAACAGAACGAAAACATTGTTATGGTTTAATACATTTTTATTTTCAGATTAATAAATTCTGTAGTATCATATGGTCTTGGTTTATTAAGCTATGTCAGAAATATTTCAAACTAAATTAACAGCTCAAGAATTAATGACATTGAAAAGAGCTTTAGCTCGACATACACAAGTCACAAGCAAGTGTCACATTTGGACAGGCCCACATGACCGACATGGTTATGGAATAATTTATGTAACCTTTCGTGGGAAAAGAAAGGCTGTTTTGGCTCACCGACTAAATTTCTATGTCAAAACTATGGTAAAATCTCTACCATCTCAGTGTGAGGCATCACATCGACGCCATACAAAAACATGCATAAATCCTGATCATTTATCACTTGAACCAAAAAGAGTAAATATGGCTAGAAAATCATGTAAAGCCAATGGAGAATGCCAAGGCCATAGAGGCTATGGGAGGTGTATACTGTGATTGTCAGGTACATTTAAGAATTGTTACATGCGTTAATTTAAAGGATTTAAAGTGTATGAATGTTCATTGGTTACAAGATTATTTATTGAATTGGCAAACATTGAATTTTGTACAAGTTTTCTGTTGCATTTTTGTTTGCGTTTGATGTAGCGTCTGTATTTGTACTGAAGACTCGATTTCCTCTCCCTATCTTTTAGTGTTCTTTGATCTCGTTCTATCATGTGGTGAAATACTGGATCAGATTGATGAGAAACAATTCCACGAGACTTGGCCAATAGGAGTGTAGATTTTCCAGTACCATACACAGAGCTATGAAGGGCTGAATGACATAATGCATCAAAATTTCTGCTCCATACTGATGTTTTAGGTGCATAGGTAAAAATCCTGTTGTGCAGGCTCTCACACTTATTTGTGTTTAGAAGACGGGAAATTTTACTTAGCTTGACATCTGAGACAAATTTTTTTAGAACAGATTCAAGCTTTTCAGTATCATCAAAAGAAAGATTTAAATGTTTACCATATGGCAGAAATTTTGATGAATATGATGCTAAATGGGCAAGGCAGACTGAGGAAGTTTTTTGACAATTTCCATGCTCATTGCTGAAACATTTAATAATATTTTGGACTGCTGCCTTTGCCTTGGCCAAAAATGCATCTTCAGAAGTGACATGTCGTTGTATTCGTACAAGCTCAAAATGTACTCTTCTCCTGATAGCAGTTGCCAGTTTTTGCTGAAAGAGAAGTTTGTCCTTACCAGGGAAAGGACCAATTAAATTTACAATTTTAAGATGCTTTTGCATTGTTCGCATTGCATGCACGTAGCATGTAAATTGACGTATGGGTCTCTGAACCTTTGCTGAATGTTCCCTGACAGTTTTTTCAAGCTGGGCGCTTGCATCACAAGTTAAAGAATCAATCTTTAGTATGTTTAACATTTCCAGCTTATTTAAATTTTCTTTTGCCAATTTAGTTTCTGTTGAGGACATCGAGTCTTCTGTGCGATGATTTTTTTTGCAGTTAAGGTGTTGGCATGTGTTCTTTCCACACAGTTTGTTTGCAATGGACACGCAGAGTGGAAGTTTTCTGCTTGTGGAATGCTCCATGACTATAGCCACAGACTGCGTGGCAGACTCACCTCCACTCTGTGGTCTGTGGTTGTATGCAGTGTCTGTCTGTACATGAATGCCTTTGTATGTTAGCTGATTAACCTCATGAACAAATTTTTGATTCTCTACTAAAGTCGATTCATTTACAGATATTACTGTATTTGACATTTCGTTAACTTTTTTATATAAATAACCGGAAGAAGGAGGTTGAATATTTAAGCATGAGATGATGAATCTTAGGTCAGTCACTCCAACTTTAGTCTTGTAGCAAGACAGTGCCAACATCTCGTTTAAATTGCCTGTGACTGGACCTCTCTTTCCCTGTCCTTTACACTTTTTGGGAAAGGCTGCCTGATCCGATTCCTGTAGATTGCAGTTTTTGCATTTAACTGTCAAAAATGTACACAGTCCTTGATTTTTGCCTCTCTTCATGTGTGGGATGTATTCCTTGCAATCTCCAACAATGTCATGCATTTTGCGCAATTTTTCTAATATCATATTTACTTGCTTTATGTTAACGATCACATTTTCATTCATGTCGTCATCACTAGTTGCTTCATGTGTACCAACAATGAAGTTTGCTTCAGTTTTGTTCTCCTTTTCAGGGCGAAGCTTGGATGGCACTAGATTTGGGCTACAGGAAGATAGAGATTCTTCATACACATCATACCTTGGGCGCTTTATTTGTGGAGCTGCAGAGCAAGATTCCGACCTGAATCCTGGTTGGTCACTGTTGCATACTCGCACACCATAGACCCTAGGTTGATAATGTTGCCTAAACTCTTGTGGACGCTTTGTTTTTTTCTTAGGTCTTCCTGCAGCCATGTTTTCTTAAGAAGTGTCTAATGTAGGTTGATGTAGTATTTGTGACGTCATGGTTACCTATTGTTCCTGGTTGTGTTGGATCTTAGGATGTAACATCATAGTTAGGCTGGGGCTTGAAATTGTTAGGAAGCACCCCCCCCCCCCCTTTTTGTGCATAAAAGTCTGCATGTTTGGATTTTTAACATTATTTGACCATATAAAGCAGTCCACTTATTTTATTTTCATTGTAATCATTTATGTATGTAATCACCAATCACATTCCTTCCTTGTCCATGGAATGGTCTCATCAGGAGTTAATTGCCCTTGACTTTCCATTTCAATTCTTAGGCATACAAACATTAGTGCAGATTAAAATTAGGTTACCAGTACCAAAGAAAAAAGTAATTATTTACAAACAAAATATATATTTATGTCTACTGTTATCAAGTTATAGCATCAAGGACTTATTTTTCTTAATCCAATGCTGGAAAAGTTTTGCACTATTGCCTCAAAATTTATGGAATTTTCCTCACTTTTCTCACTTGGTTTACATGTAAACATGACCAAAATATAGTTTGCATCTTGGGAAATGTTCAGAATACATTATTTAATGTTGTAATTGAAAAATAAAACAAATACTTCATATGCATTTACTCTTGAATGTCTTTCTTTCATGTCAAAATTATAGCATTTCCCAGTGACGTTAAAATACAGTTTTGACGTCATGAAGCTACATTTAACTTACTGCAGAGGGGTATAGTAAATTAACTATGCGGTTGTCATTTTGGAAGTAAATACCATGTATAATATATCAATATGTTTGAAATTGACTGCAGAATATGACAAGTTTTTCAATAAGTTGACAACACATTTTCAGTGGTTCTTTAAGGTGGCGCTATACAGTTTCGTACTTTGCATAGGGTTAAAATTTTAAAGAAAAAGAATTTTCCAGGATTTCTTCACTGGTTATACTGGCAATATTATAAAGACTTTGTATATCTTAGGTGTTGTTAGAAGAACTTTCAATTCCCTTTATTTTGATGTATGATTGATGGGTGTACTTTAGGTTCTAGAGTATACAGCTTGGGCTAACTTAAGATGTGCTCATGTAAAAAAACTGCTAGCTCCGCATGGTCATTTTCACTTCCTGGACTTCAGAGGTAAATTGTAGAAAAATGGCACGATAACTTTTTTTTCTTTTCAGATGGTTTGTAATTTGTTCATTGCACTTTCAGAAGCTGCTATTGCCTACTTCAGCAAAATTCGTTTTCCCTACTTTAATAACTGCTAAAGTTAGTGTACTTTTGATTAATTCTGGCTAATTTTTCAAGCACATGGGAGCATCCATTTTGTTATACCATGTGCTTAGATCATGTACAATGTCCACAAGTGCAGTATCCAAAGAAATATCAGCCACATTACATCAAAGTAGCATTGAGATATGCCAACATTATCTCCATTGTGCATGTTAGAAATGCAAACAACTTCACCTCACATGCGTCACTATCTGAAAAGTACATATTAACTGGTGAGCGCCCCCAAACAAGGTTGCTGTAAAGGTAATAAAAACCACTTTCCAAGACTCCCAAACTGCCATTAACAAATGTAATTGCGGATCCTACAAATGATGCAGCTGAATTGATGTCCCACTGAATCTGAGTCAGGTATCCGTCCGATTTATTTCGTACTGCAATAATCAGAATATACGTATTATTATAAGCATAAAGATACCTGATGACAATAAAATAACAAAGTTGCCACACAGACAGACAGACAGACAGACATAGATACACTTTCATACATACATGCTTGCATCTATATATATATATATATTTATATATATATATATATATATATATATATATATATATGTATGTATATGTATATATATACACACATACATGCATATACTAACAAATGATTAGGTATGAGGAGGAAACATGTAACTTTTGAAAAGAGATCCAATCATATCCAAAACATTATCTTAGAGGTTTAGTTTCCAATACATCATGAGGGTTCATTTCGTTGTAATGACTGATATATACTGAAAGAGAGCTACTCCATTTAAAATCAGTACATGTATTTGATTTCATTTTCGTTCAAGTACATGATATCCAACATGGAAACATTTGTGTTTATAAATGATCTTGCAGATCCAATTTTTGTCTCGCTGAGTATTGTTCATTAAATTTGTAATTGATTCCATACCTGCTTTTGAATGTATAATTGTGTGGGGGATGGGGAAGAAATGAACCAACAAGCATAATAACAAATATCCATGCAACATAACCAACAGTACCGACAATGAAAGTACAGATAAGGTTACTTGGGAAATTCCAAGAATCCTCCTTTCATTCTCGTTATAGATATGTGTGTGTGTGTGTGTGTGTGTGTGTGTGTGTGTTACGCATAGGTTTTACGAAAGCAATTTTTTTAAAACTTATAAGAATAATTTCAATTAGCCGATGTCTGTGACGGGAGAATATATTTCTCCTTCAATGTAAACACTAAACGGAACTCGTCGACTGGAGTGCACACCCTTTCTGTATTCAGTTTGGAAGAGACTGATTAGCTTACTAGATACCTGGAATTTGAAATGTACCTGGAAGATAGATAGATAGATAGATAGATAGATAGATAGATAGATAGATAGATAGACATACAGACAGATAGATAGATAGATAGGTAGATAGATAGATAGATAGATATGGACGAACGGACAGATTGACGGACAGACAGACGGTCGGACAGACGGACGCACAGACAGACAGACAGACAGACAGATAGACAGATAGATAGATAGATAGATAGATAGATAGAATGAAAAGACCACGGGAACAGATTAAAGGGAGGTTGACTGTGGGACAAGCAATGGAGTTACGGGATTTGTGTTTTACAAGCGTTCTCATGTTTAATTAAGCGGGTGGTTGTAAGCAACTTCTGAATCAATTCCATCTTCCTGTATTTTGTATCTCAAAGCATCGTTCTTATAATATACCGAAAAATATTTCAATTTTGAAAACTCAAGAAATTTGTCACCAGCGAAAATATGATTGGCCTTTTATATATTGAATTCAAGAAATGAATATACGTAACTCTAATTATATTTTAAATATGTAGCGTTTTCATGTTATTGAATTCCGCACTTTAGAATAAAGATTGTTGTCATTTACAACAACACCTTGCTCTGATACTCTGTAATTACACTGTGGCTAATATGAAAATAACAAACACTATCTGGCTTTTTTGTTTTGTTTTTTGTGCCGTTTTATTTTTTTTTTTTTTTCTATTTTAGGAGGTGTGTTGTTTTAGGCAACCGAGAAACCTAGAATTAGAGCTGATACACGGAATGAAGAATACACATTAATTAGTATACGTACCTGATGATAATCTACCAACAAGTTTGGCATTTCCTTTGTTTCTGTCATCAACGCCACATGTTATGGGCAAGTCCTTTACAATACCTGTTAGATATAATGGAATTACAATGAACTTGAAAGAGAAAAAATGTTGTGTTAGAAAATGTTTCACTTTACCTATCACTTCACCCAATGAGATAGCGTAAAGTAATTAAATATTTGAAAAACTAATTTGTTTGTTAGTAATGAAAGAATAAATACATTGCTTAAAACAAGTTTTACGTTTGTTAGCAGGCATCATGCACTAGAGCGGCGAAATAGCCATAACATCTCGCATATCGACATTAAACTTTTTCTGACACCAGAAAGGAAAGTTTAAAGTGTACATTACGACTGAAATGAGTTTTCTTGAGTCGCTGATATGTATGCATATCATCCGTGTGTGTGTGTGTGTGTGTGTGTGTGTGTGTGTCTTGCTTGAAAGATTTCGAAATTGTTCAGTACCTTCACTGATTTTGTGTCTCCTTTTTCTCTCTACTATCTGTAAAATAGGAAGAAAATAATTGTGATGGTAGAACTCAATGACTGCTGATGGATATTGGTCCAGTGAAAATTACACGACAAAGCTGCTTTTGATGCTGATGCTGATGCTGATGCTGTTGATGAAAATAATGATGAAGAGGGATAGAGATTTGACATGAAGTTGTCATAATATTGAAATACGAAATCATAAATTTCATACTATACCGAAATAACTAAAACAAGAATCAATAGTTCGATAGATCATCAATAAACAGGGACATTAATCAGTAATAGAAAAAGAAATTAAAACTGTTTAAGTTCTGAAAACACGATAAGCATAATAAAAAAAAATATTCAATACCATCATAAGGAAGAGGCACCGGTGAAAATTCATTTGGTTTTCGAGTACAGGAACATCAGAATTTTGGAGAGCAATTCTGGCTTATTTATCGAGATTAGCCGGAAATAATAAACGTGATTAAAGTTCGATGTAGACCAAATATTTTCCAAAGAAAGGACGAAAAAAATAATTGCCCAGAAAGTCATATAATTTATTAGATCGTTTAAAGGCATCCTTTCACTCCTTTAAGTTGTTCCCTTCTCATGAAATAATGCTTATGGTGATGTAGTACAATACTAGTAGTAGTAGTAGTAGTCGAAGTAGTAGTAGTAGTAGTAGTAGTAGTAGTAGTAGTAGTAGTAATAGTAGTAGTAGCAGTAATAGTAGTAGTAGTATTAGTCGTAGTAGTAGTCATATTAGCAGTAGTAGTAATAGTAGTCGTAGTAGTAATAGTGCCAGTAGTAGTAGTAGTAGTAGCAGTAGTAGTAGTAGTCATTCTTATTAATGCAGCCATATTACAACCTTCAATCATTACCACGAGAACTGCGATCATAGTGAACATTGTAACATTTATCATTGCCACCACATAACGAAACAAGGATTATATGCTTACCAGCGCTATTATTTCTGAAATATCTCCTAGTGTATGCAAGCAGCAAAGAACTAACGTTCCATTTCTTCGGATGGAAAACCTTGAAAATCCCTCTATATCTTCATCAGGGAAGAGGGCAAGTTCGTGGCATGCAATGCATAGTTGTGGTTCTGTCATTAAAGGGTTCTCCTGTGTATGAAACCGGAATACAGTTATCACTGTAAGTACTACAACCAACAGTAAAAATAGTGTCACGAGAATTGTTACCAGGTACTTTACACTACGAGTGTTGTCGTCTGATTTTGCAACGGATGACATTTGGGATGTTTGTTTCGTTTGTACCGACATATAAAATGCACACGGAAGTGTGTTTCACATCATGTCATGGGACAACTTGTATGTATCGTGCAGGTTATCAGCTTATGTAAAGATTGTATAAATTATGGCAGGTGGAGTGTAGTTTCGGTTTCGCGTCTGTCGTGTCTTTATATATATATATATATATATATATATATATATATATATATATATATATATATATATATATATATATATATGTACAGCACATTAAAAAATGGATAGGCAATGACATATCGATTTAGCAATGTATTTATTGTTACTTCGAAATTCTACTTTTTCTTTTTCTCTGTGAGAAAGATGAATAGCAATGGAAACGTTTTCTTCTGAAAATGAAAGCATGCTAATATTCTATTTTATTCACCGTGACGTTAAATTTTCAACATGAATAATGATCCAGGTGAGTATCTGACTTTCAGTTCTGCTGTGAGTTATGATTGTTTTGAGTATTAAATTGAAACTATTTCAAGGAATGCAAGAATTATGGTCTGAGCTCGATGCATCTGTTTCAGTTTCAGAATAAATGTATTTGCAGGTAAAAATAAAGTTCCCATAACGAATTAAATTATGTATGCGATATATACAGTTTTGCGACGGATGTCACATGCTCGTGTCATATATCGATAACTTAACTTAATATATATGCCAAAAGATTACATTGGGATCAATTTGAGAATTTTTATTTCGTAATGTAGCGTTTGCAAAGGTTGGGGTGGGATACTTCCAATATATTAATTAAAATATTATGGAAGCTCCACCTTGGCTCGTGAAGTTATAAAGTTAAATTACTGCCGAAATAGATGTATAGCTCTGAGCCCCCAGTCAGCGCTGCCGACGGTTAAATTATATAGAACAAGAAGATGAAATTCAAATAAAACAATTTAATAAAGGCGATAATTTTAAATGATAAACTCAATCACTCGTCCTCCAAATGACAGCCTACTTAATCTCGTGATTTCCAGTGCGAGTTCGATTTTCACCTGGCCTTTGGTTCTACTCATCTCTTTATTTCGTTCCTCCCACTCCTCTTAGACTTCACCTCTCCCGACTTCTCTCCTTCCTTCTCTTTTCTTCCGTCTCTCTATTGGAGACACTGGGACCACTATCACTGGTCTGTCCCTCGAAGCTTCCTTTAGATTCTACACTTAGAATCCTGTCCTAAGGTTTTTTCCCCGCCAATAACGCATGGCTGATCGGAGTTGCTATCTTCTGGCAATCTTCTAGCGAACTAAATCTTGCTGGCAGGTCTAAGGTTATCATACATAGCGAAATTAGGGTCCCGTCCCTATCTCGATTCTGACTGTGTAGCGCTGTGACCCTGTCCAATCAACTAAGCGACCAATTCAACCTGGCTGTCAGTCTGCGTATGAAGAAGATAAGGCACGTCCACTCCTTCGGGCAACTTCTTTAATCTGCACAAGCGCTTCCACACCAAGGTAATAATTGCGCTTCTGACGGCCTTGGTCGGGCTTCCCACCCTAGCAGCGGCAAACTTACGTAAGGATAGTGTTAGCCTGCGGTCATGTTTAACATTAAACAGTGGCTTGTCCAAATTACTTTGATTATACATGTTTCTAATTTAATTTTGGGTAGGGCAAAACGCCGCACCCCACCCACCCCCACGCTTGAGAATAAAATCGAAATTTTATTCCCTCAAAATTATCCCAAATGCAACGGCATTACTACACGAGTAAAACAAAATGATCGTGACACTACACGAATAAAGAACACAATCATCGTGACACTACACGAATTAAATAAAATCATCGTGACACCACACGCATAAAAAACATGAATAGAGAGAGAGAGAGAGAGAGAGAGAGAGAGAGAGAGAGAGAGAGAGAGAGAGAGAGATTATACCATTCCTTCGCTTCCGCTTATGAAATCAGCGCCTACATTCTCTGTACCTTTTACGTATCTGATATGCATTTGGTACTGCTTTAAGAACAGCGACCATCGCATCAATCGTCTATTCGATAATTTCGCCTGCGCGAGATAGGCGAGTGGTTGGTGGTCGGTCTCCAATATGAACTTCCGCCCGTACAAATACCGCTCGAACCGTGATATTCCGAACACGATTCCGAGGCATTCCCTCTCCGATACAGAGTAGTTCTTCTCGGCAGCAGACAACTTCCGACTGCCGTATGCGACAGGAAAAGCGTCCCATCGTACTCCTGCAGTAGTACTGCTCCCAGTCTAGTGTCACATGCGTCGGTGCGAAGAACGAAGTCTTTTGCCAGATCCGGTAGACGAACAACTGCGTCGGATGTAAGTCTATCCTTCAGCGTTTGGAAAGTATGGTCACACGCATCGGTCCAATTAACTCTACCCGGGGCCCGTTTCTTGGTTAGGTCAGACAACGGCCCTGCAATCGCGCTAAAATTGGCCACATATCTCCGGTAATACCCGGCCAATCCCAGGAATGACCTAATCTCAGTTTTCGTGGTGGGCCGTGCGGCGTTTCTCGGCTGCTCTACCTTTGACTTCTCTGAGGACAGTGTGCCTTGGCTTAGGATATGTCCTAAATAATCCAATGTCCGGAACCCAAAGTGACATTTGGAAGGGCGAGCTGTCAATCCCGTCTGACGTAGCCGCTCCAAAACGTCAGCTAATAGAGTGAGGTGTTCACTCCACGTCTTTTTGGTCAACAAGTGGTTATCCATGAAGTTGTAGACACCCATATCGCGTAAGGGCTCCAACAACTTCCGCATCATCCAAGTAAAGACGCTGGGCGCGTTCTGTACCCCGAACGGCATGACCAACCATTGGTAGGTCCCGTCGGGAGTACTAAAAGCGAGCTTTGCCCCATCCTCCTTCCTTACCGGAATTCGCCAATAGCCCTTGGACAAATCCAGCTTGGAGAAATATTTCGCTTTCGAGACAGAAGCGAAAATATGTTCCGGGTCAGGTAGCATTTCGACTTAAAATTCTGTCACCTGATTCAGCTTCCGGTAGTCGACACTATGAGGGCCGTCCTTTTCTGCACTAGGACTACAGGAGATGTGCAGAGAGTCGGCGGGTTCGATTACTCCCAGAGCAATCATCTGCTCGACATCCTCACTTACGACTTGTCGTTTTGCGTGGGGCAAGAGGTAGGGTTTCCTCTAGACTGGCCGGTCATCCACCAGCTTTAATCAAGCGAAGTTCTCCCGGGTATTTCCGTAAGCACATCGGAATACCTGGACAGCAAAGTCTCAATCTCTTCCCGCTGCGCCGCAGTCAGCATGGGGTCACACTTCACGTCCGAGGGTGTCTCAGACCTTGTTAACGGACACCTCGGGAAAGTGTTGGCGCCTTCCGTATCAACTTCGGGGTCCTCGGTGACTATCGTGGCGATGACAAAATCGCTGACGGCATCTCTTTCCCGGTATCTCTTAAGCAGATTGGCGTGCTACCATTTCTCCTTCGTTGGCAGCCATACCCGATATGTTTGACCTCCGACCTTCTCGGTGACGACGTATGGACCTCTTTAGAAAACTTGCAATTTGTTGTGTTCTTGGGGCAACAGCAACAACACCTTGTCCCTTACTTCATACTGGCGTGGTTTTGCGCGCTTGTTGTAATTATTTGCCTGACGCGCCTTCGCTCGCATGAGGTTCTCCTGTGCGAGGGAACAAACTTCCTCCAGTTTGTTGCGCAAGTCCGCGACGTACTTGTAGGTAGTGCGTACCTCCTCTACAGCGTGGTCGTCCGTCCACAGCTGTCTTAGTACGGCGATTGGGCCACGTACGGTCCTCCCGTACAAGAGTTCAAAGGGAGAGAACCCTAAACTCGCTTGTGGTACTTCCCGATATGAAAAAAGCATGGCAGGAATATACCCATCCCAATCCTTGGAGCAGCCTTCGCACAGCTTTTTAAGCGTGTTCTTTAGAGTCCCGTTGAACCGTTCCACCAGTCCGTTACATTGGGGGTGATACGGTGTAGTCGTGAGGTGCGTAATTGACATTAGTCGGTTCACCTCCGCCATCACAAGACTCAAACGTTGCGTCCCTTGATCGGTCAGGATCTCGTTGGGTACTCCGACTCTTGACCATATCCCAAACAGTGCTTCCGCGACGGTTTCCGAATCAATATTACGCAACGCGACGACCTCCGGATAGCGTGTAGCGTAATCCACGACAGTTAGAATATACCGATTTCCGTGCGACGACGCGGGTTTTATCGGTCCGAATAAATCCCTTGCGACGCGTCGAAAAGGTTCATCGATAACAGGTGTACTCCCCAAGGGGACGGGTCGATAATCCGTTTTCGGTGCCATTCTTTGACACTTGTCACAGGAGAGACAGAATCGCTTGACATCACCCTGGACCCCCATACCAGTAAAATTCTTTGACAAGACGGTCACGCGTCTTTGCAATTCCCATGTGTCCTCCCATGAGACTCTTGTGCGCGAGTTTTAACACTTCGCCTCGCTTCTCTTTCGGCATGACAACTTGCTTAAAGTGTTCGATGCCTTTTCTGGTGTGGCGATACATGATTCCCCTCTTGTACGCGAACTTCGCCACGCCATTCGGAGTTTCTTTCTCTGTTCCTGCTACAGCGTGGTTGTGTAACTGCATGTATATATGTATATATGCAGCATGCATGCATGTATGTATGTATGTATGTATGTATGTATGTATGTATGTATGTATGTATGTATGTATGTATGTATGTATGTATGTATGTAATAATATATGTATGTATGTATGTATGTATGTATGTATGTATGTATGTTGTGTGGGTCATATTTCCATATTTTATTATCTTAAAGCTTTTAAGGAAAATAAATCAGCGATTTCCAGCAAACGCATTGACATATGTTTCAGCTATATTTAAAGAATAGGTCATTCCCTTTTCCGAGTAGCCTTAGGTGGAGTTTCAATTTCGTTTTCTTTAACGGAATATTTATTATAATTACGAAAACATGTATTTTATTCTTTCAGGCCGATGCTAGTCTTCAGTTTGGGAAAACTATGAAGAGTCGCAAGGATTGATTTCATCTGTCATCATCTTTCAGTTTACAGAGTCTTTCTTCTTGTTAATTTTTATAAACTCGAACCCACACATTTTCATAATCAACTTCGGGAGTTGCATTGACTTCACAAAAGTGTTTAGCAAAAAAGTGTTTTTAAGCAAAGTGGTTGACACCTTCTTCGCTGGCAAACATACAAAGACACCGAATATCTGAAAGACGTTTGTCAAAGCGAGTTGAAAAGGGACACATTCACTGTTTCGTCACAAAAAAATTCAAATAAAAGTTATTTTCGTGGAACGTTTTAAAGAACGTTTGAACCAATGAATGTAGAAATATTTTGCTTGCTTTGAAATATCGACGTGTTTGGGAATGTCATAATAAAGGCAGAAAAGACCTATCTATCACAAAAGATCTGATTTAATGAAATAATACATTGCTCTAGTTGTAAACACATATGGCGTTTTCCCATAAAGTTTCAGGAGGTATGATTTACTAGCAATCGATATAATATAATGCTCTAATATAAAGGCAAACACAATTCAATCAATATTGTTGTCTTATGTTTCTTAACATGAGTCCATTTGTCGCAAAGTATACGATATTATATAGATAACACAGAATATTGAATAACATCAGGTTATTCATCTTCAGTCACAAACATTTTGCATGATTTATATGGAAAACTAGTTATACAAATGTTGATACTTGAAGTCAACTTTTTGATGTTTGGAGATCTTTTAAATAGACATTTCTCGACGGCGTCTCCTTACTTATTGCATAATGTCTATATACGTCTAAACTCATTGCACATTCTAAGATATGTTCAAAAAGTAGAAGAAAGGAGGAGAAAACTGGCTAAAATACGGAAATACAGGTTTGAATAGTTACATATGGACAAGTGTATCTTCTAAATGGGTGTCAAAGGTAGTTCCAAATGTTGTATCTCTACTGTGGCAAAATATTTTTTTATTTCAGCTGATATATTTCAGTATCTAATTATGAAATATATGGTAACGTATTAAACAGTAGAAAATGGTATTTCCTTCTGAGGAGTGGCACAATACTTTGAAAACATTGTTTGCAAGTATATTTTGAATTCAGGATGCATCAAGACATTCAAAATAACCGTTTCTATCCCGATTAGGGTAAACATTTAAATACATAGCAATAAGTCGGTGAGCATGCAAACTATAAATAATTGTTCGTAATTGAACGTCTTTCGTAAATAAAATTAACTTTTGTTTTAAAGAACAACTTAGCCAGACAGCGATTACATTTTTTATTGTTGATTCATTATTCGATGTCTATATTAACACATTAAATGGCTCAGCTCATTCTTCGTATTGTTTGTTATCAAGTGCCTTTCATACCACAATTATTGTCTCAGTGTGTGTGGTCAAATGCCTATCATACCATGTGTGTTGTCCTATAGCATGATTTTGTATATCTATAGTCATAAAAATTAATCTTTCATGTTGTCTACAAATGCAAATTCTTTGAAGGTTTGAGTAAATGCCATCGAAATATGTTGAAGACGTTCCTGTTACTAATTATTCATATATATACAAAGACAGAAATCAATCGGGAAATGTAGTATACATGATGACAATGGTCACATTTAGTTGTAATAGAAATATGCTACTAATCTGAGTAAAGGTTAAATATCGGTTAGATATAGGTATGTGTGTTATAGAGAAGTTGTAACAATTGTTTCTATTTTTAAATGACGTTTTTAGAGTGAGTTGTGGTTAAGAGAAACCAATGTAGTGTATCCTAATTAAGCAAACACATACACATTGAACTTTTTATTATTATTATTATTATTATTATTATTATTATTATTATTATTAATGACATTCATTGTGATGGATGATCACGTATTGATATAGCATGCTGACAATGACACGTGCCTCAAACTTCGAATTAGAATTACCTCCAGCACAATATTGTTCGCAAAGCAAATGGCTGGTTCTATTATGCCAGCAGTTGTGGTATAATCAGATTGCACAATATTTTAAAAGTAATCAGAGATAATAATATGCTTAAACTTGTTACATTTCTTGTTTCAGGTATCACACAAGTTATTCAGTCTCTTCAGAACTGAATACCAAAGGTGGGTGTGCACTAAAGTCGAGAAATATAATCTATAATCTCTACCTGTGGTAAAATAGACGATAGCATTATATCAAGATAGGTCGATATTTCTTTGCATTTCAAAGAAACAGAAACGAAACTGAAGAGACATTTTGAAATTGTTTTCAGAGTAACTTAATCTGTACTTTGGGTATTCTTTGTTCTACTGTTATGAGAATGGATAATATGCACTGTATTACGTGTATTATCTTCTTTTCCGTCACAATTATAAATTTAAAATCAGGTATGAAATCAATAAAGAAACAAGGAAAAATGTGCAAGACACAAAATGGATATGCATGATCATTCTTAAATGCATAATATTTTATGCGGGAGAACATGTACACAAACGAAGATGGAAGTACTGATTTAAAATAGGGTAGTGGTCTTTCAGCATATAACCGGCATTACAAACGAAACTAACCTTCAAGATGCACTGACAAACGAAGTTAAAAAATAATCTGTTGTAAATGATTGGATCGATGTCCCAGATTATGCTTTGTTCCTTCTCATACTAAACATTTTGTTAGGACAGAACTTGATCTGTATGTATGGATGAACGGACTGACGGACATACATACATACATACATACATACATACATACATACATACATACATACATACATACATACATACATACATACATACATACATGCATGCATGCATGCATGCATGCATGCATGCATGCATGCATGCATACATACATACATACATACATACATACCCCCACACACATACATACATACATACATACATACATACATACATACATACATACATACATACATACATACAGACATACATGCATACATGCATACATACATACATACCTACCTACCTACCTACCTACATACATACATACGCACGCACACACGCACGCATATATATACATACATACATACATACATACATACAGACATACATGCATGCTGCATGCATACATGCATACCTACCTACCTACCTACCTACCTACCTACCTACCTACCTACCTACCTACATACATACATACATACATACATACATACATACATACGCACGCACACACGCACGCATATATATACATACATACATACATACATACATACATACATACATACATACATACATACATACATACATACATACATACATACATACTTGCATTGATGCATATATACGTGCATACATACCTATAATTTGCAGACCTTACAAAGGGTTTGGTATTAGGAGGAAAGGTAAATTTTGAATAAAGATCCAATCATATACAAAATATAAAATTAGAGATTTGGTTTCCAATATATCTTGAATGTTAATTTCGCTTGTAATGACTGGTATATACTAAAAGAGAGCTACTCCATTTTAAATCAATATTTGCTTTCATTTTCGTTCGTGTACATGTTGTCCAACACAGAAACATTTATTTTTATAAATGATCTTGCAGATCCAATTTCGTGTCTTGCAGAATATTCTTTATTTATGTTTTAATTGATTCCATACATGCTTTAGAATTAATAATTGTGTGGGGGAAAAGAAAATGATAACTGAAACAACAAGAATAATAACAATTATCTATATAACAGAACAAACAGGACCGACAATTAAAGTACAGATAAGGGAATTATGCAAATTCCAAAATTCCTCGTTTCAGTTTCGTTTTAAGTATATATTTATATTATGCATACGCTTTACGAAAGCCATTTTTGTAAGACATAAAAATAATTTCGATTAGCCGATGTCTGTGACGGGACAGATTTTTTCTCCTTTAATGCAAGCACTAAATGGAACTCGTCGACTGGAATGCACACCCTCTCTAGAAGTATTCAGTTTTGAAGAGACTGATTAACTTATTAGATACCTGGAATTTGAAATGTAACAAGTTAAAGCATATCGTTACATTTGATTACTGTCCTAAGTATAGTGCTATCTAATTATACCCACATTTGCCTTTTTAGTACAAGGCACTACTGGATGTAATCTATATGGAGTTGTGTGGGACGTATTGTCAGCATGTTATATCAATATGTGATCCTCCGTCATAATGACTATCAGTAATAAGATAAGATAAGAATTCTTTATTTCAGACTACAAAGTCCATACCTTTAACTGGTTGGAACAGGTGTGCACCGGGTTAACCTCAATTGGGAGTAGAGATATGCTCCTCTATATACATAGAGTGATATGATAGAACACAGACACACATACAACATACAATAACATACAGGGACCAAGATTTCACATTAGATTGTTGGTTGAAGCAAAGAAAGCAAATCTTTTCGATACTCTGAAAAAGGCCGTTGAGTGTTATGTTAACATGATTACGTTTACATAAATTGCATCGCACAATCTTCTCTTCCTCAAACTTTGCCTTAATTCTGGTCCGTAGATAAGGACTCTTCAAACAGCCTTGCCTCACCACATTAATTCTTCTTTTCCAAAGGGCTATAGGGCTATATCAGTTATTCGAGTTATTGTCCATGATGATATGACATATATGGGATCGTCCGGCTGAAAGAGCATCAACTGGACATAGACCACAATTAATTTTACTATATGTTCTCTACATATATTTCTCAGTACTGACCTTTCCACAGTGTGACAATCAATACAAATCATATGTTAATCTAAAATACCTCCAAAGATGACTTCTCGGTGAAATTCTTGTCAAGGGTTGATCGGCATTTTTTTGAGCTGCTGCACTGTAAACAGAGCAGCATGTAAACAGAACACATATTTCACTTCCGGATCATCACCAACGCCTTATTACTCCATGTGCACTGTCGCCAAATTACACACTGACAACCACTCTCTCTGCTCCTATTCTCAAGAATAAACAATTACCTTTAAATCCATACCAAATATGCATCAATATAACTCTTCTATCACCACCAAAATGAGAGAGGAAAAAATGTTCTAAAAATAGACTGGAACTACATTCGTGGGTACTGAACTGGAAGTATTAATTGTGGTGTGATTCCAACTAAACGAGGGAAGACGATGCTATCTTTGTCCACTTCTTGCGACAAGAACAGGTGAATGGAATGCAGTGTACTACTTTTGTTTAGTAGAAGAGCTGATCGATACGGATTGAGTTCTTTAACCAATCCAAACACGCGTCACAAAATTCAGTCACAGTGCAGATGTCTTCCAATCTGAAGAGAGTGGTCTGTCACATCACATTCTCTATATAAATGAGTTAGCGTCTGTGTGCCGTGAATCGATGCGACAGTTTTCAATCAAAACTAAGAAGACAATAAATTGGAGTGCACCGGCCGTGGAGACGAAAAGCGTTAGTATAGCAGTGACTACTCACGTCAACACAACTTTACTTCCTGAAGAGACCGATTTTAAATGGGATTTAGTGGATTTTCTCTCTACTTCACAAGAATGTGTACTAGTACCTTCATTTTTCTTCTTTATCATGTTGAGGATTTTCAACAGAGACAAAAAAGAATTAAATCATTTTTACAGCAACAGAAAGAGGCAGAACAAGTTTTTCTCCTACAACAACAACATGAAGAAGATATTTTTTTTTTAGGGTTTAACGTCATTTTTCAGCACACGATAGGCTATACATGGCGGCCAGTATTATTGGTGGTGGAAGAACCCGGGAAACACACCCGAAAGAACCACTGACCCACGAGAAGCTACTGGCAAGCTTTCTCACATAACTCCATAAGCCGAATCTTAGACTCGAACCCACGCAAACAGGTGAGACGGCAGTGATCCGTAACGGACAATGCTTTTGTGGCGTTGCCCGACTCAAAATTAAATTAGAACCATGTGTTATCAAGTAAGTCGGACAAGCCACTGTTTATTGTTGCACATGACCGCAGGCTAACACCATCCCTTACGTAAGTTGCCATAGTTAAGAGAGGAAGCTGACCAAAAGCCCGTCAGAAGTTTAATTAGCACACTTGGACTGGGAGGATGTTTTGTACATCAATTAGCTGCCAGAAGGAGTTGGCGTGCCTTATCTTCTGGATACTCTGACTGACCGCCAGATTGAATACGTCGAGTGGATAGGGCCCCAGCGCTACCCAATCAGAATCGAGGAAGGGGTGGGACCCTGATTTATTTTCAAATATAATATCTTTAACCGGCCGGCTAGCTTTAGTTTCCGATTACCCGTTAAGGAGGGTTGTCTGTACAGAATTGGAACTCCGTAGCCATACGTTAATTGGCGGAAAACGCTTAGAACAGAACTCTAAGTATAGCTTCTAAAAAGGTCAGTGAGCTATTTGTTGATCTTTGCTTTCTGCTACTGCATTTAATTGTAGATCGTTATATATACGTATTATTACTAAAATCGTAGTAGGAATAATTATTTGTGATGTTGATATGTTTGTATATTTGAAGAATGAGTTCCTATTTGTAAAGAATCGTATTGCTTGCTAGCCGTCGTAAGAATTAATATTATTATAATTTGCTATGTGGTTATTTTATAGTACAATAGCACATTATCCATGTAATTATAGAAATTGAATGTTATCTTTGAAATGATTTCACTGTGAGAAATTAATATGAATATTTGATTATTTGTGTACGCTTGTGGGAGTGTAGTGTACAGACATACATCTGGTTGTCGTAGTATTATGAGTACAACGAGATTATATATATATATATATATATATATATATATATATATATATATATATATATATATATATATATATATATATATATATATATATTAGATATACTTATGTGATATGATGTATGGATATATGATATCGTGCTATTACCCCATTGGTTCCCTGTAAGAGTGTGTGGGAATTTCGATGTGTATGTATGCGTGTCCTAAAACGTAATAGCCTTATCTGATGGTTAATGGATGATTTAGTGTGAGGTGAGATTTGATAAACCATATGTTAACGCCTTGTGATTTTCACAGGAAGCTTCGGGGGACAGACTAATGAGTGGTCCCAGTGTCTCCGTTATAGACGGAAGGAAGAGAAGGAAAGAGGGAAATCTGAAGAGGAAGTTTCGGGGGACAGACCAGGAAAAGTGTCCCCAATTGTTGTGATAAAGAAAGGAAGGAAAGTGAAGGGAGGAGAGAAATCGGGAGAGGTGAAATTCAGGAAGAGCGGAAGGATAGGATAATAGATGAGTACAACCAAAGGCCAGGTGGAAAATCGAACTCACACTGAAAATCTTAAGATGAAATAGGCTATCACTTAGAGGACAAGTTATTATGTGACATTTAACTTTATAGGTTTCATTAAATTGTTATTGTTGAATTTCATCTTCGTGTTATATATATATATATATATATATATATATATATATATATATATATATATATATATATATATATATATATATAGCTGGGGGCTCAGAGCCGTATACCTATTTGGTCTTTAATCTAAATTTAAATTCACGAGCCAGGTGGAACTTCTATAATATTTTAATTAATATTTTGGAAGTACCCCACCCCAACCTTTGCAGAACGCTACAGCTTTAGACCACTCGGCCACTCGGGTCCTCTCAACAAGAAGAAGAAGAAGCGTGAAGGAAGCGACATAAAGAAAAAGAAGCAGCAGTAGTCAGCGTTTACGAGAGGAGGACAGTGGAAGTAAAACGATAACGGTACTTTTAAACGTTTTAGCTGAGTTAAGGAATCTGAATCAAATGTATCGAACTTCTTTAATACGACCCAAGAGAAAACGATATTCCCAAGCCAAGCAGCCCAACCCTGTTACTACGAAAGACATGTTTAAACTTGTGATATCTACCAAGTCATCGACAGGAACCAGTCCAAATGTAAACTTGGCCGTGGCAAACGCTTAAAGCTGATTTTGTCCCGTTCCTGAGTTTGTTTTTCTAAATTAAGAAACCTAACACCCAACGGTCCTTTTCAAGGCCACTCACTTCAATCGAAAAGAGATAGTATTCATTTTGCCAAAATCAATTAAAATTCAAAAACGCCCTTTATAACCCCATGATGCACGTGTATGAGTGTATGTTCTTTTTCTAAAAAATCGAAACCAAGAGACACTTACGTTTCATTTCTGTCTGGTCTATTCTGCTACAAATGTTACAATCCAATATCACAACACAATAAATTATCCATTTTAAACCCTTGACTGAAGTTCGTGTCAGTAACTTGGACGATAACATGGGTGAGCCCAAATCCAGACACAGAGAATCGACGTCCAAGCAACTTTCACCAGTAAACCCTCAAACGCGACACTGTTCATGGCCGACGTTTCTCTTCCCCAAGGGACAGGACACAAAAAGGTGTTATTAGTGGAAACCCTTCCCAGCACCCACCAAAAAGAGTCCTCTCCCAATTAACAGCCCTCAAAACCAGATGTATTTAGCCCGTGCCATCATCGTGGGACGAACGTATGCCGAAAACAATGACACGGCAGAATGTAAAAGAGCATGGAAACCTATTCAACGTACGGACCGAGCCAAGCAAAGAGGAAAGCACAACTCCTCTTACAACAAGCGGGCATATCCAAAGACACGCCCTGTGTCATTCCAGAAATGCAAATGCAAAAATTGAATGACGTCTTAGCTCCATGCCACAACTTGAAAGTAAACCCTCAAGAAATGTGCGGACCTTTGTTGGTTCGAGGCAACGATTTCGAAGACTGACAATACATTCACATTTATCATCACGATGAACATTTCGATGTCATTACCAGTATCACCGTACTCCTGGGATACGGTTATTATTGCGAGAAATGTGACTATGGTTACAATCGAGAGCAATACAAACATCGAAATGTGAGGGATGCTTAGCCACTCAATTATGTTTTCACGAGTGCATTGCTCTGCTTCTCAGCGTAATTTTGTCAGCCCCTCCTGTTACTAGCAACATTTAAAAACACAAGCTTCACAGACGAAAAGTGCTTGTCAACTCCTGAGAGTGTGCCTTTCTTGTGGAAAAGGCATATGTATCAATAATGCCAAGGCACACGCTTATCCGGAAAGAAACGACGTCCCATTGTTCACCAAATTGTGGACTTGGAACACGAATAAGTCCTTATCTGTGCATATATATATATATATATATATATATATATATATATATATATATATATATATATATATATATATATATATATATATATATATATATATATATATCTGTGCATATCTATGCCAACATCTACTTGCTTAATCTTTGCAACAATATACAGACAGCTGCCGACACCGGGGATACAAGAGGAATGTATGAGGGCATCAAGAAGGCGACAGGCCCCTCCATGTCATCGACCGCCCCACCCCTTCACGTATAAGACAGGCGAAGACATCACAAATCAGGGGAAACAACTGCAACGATGGGTTGAACACTATCTCGAGCTATATGCAACCCAACACAACGTCACTAACACTGCCCTGGATAATATTCCAGACCTGTATGTCATAGAGGAGCTAGACACGCAGCCCACCCTGGAAGAACCCGGAAAAGCAATAGACTGCCCTGTCTGTGGGAAAGCTCCTGGAAGCGACGGCATTCCGCTTGAAGTCCTCAAGAATGGGAAACCAGGGCTGCACCAGCCGATACTGATGCTCATCTGCCTCTACTGGGAACAGGGATACATCCCACAAGACATGCGTGACGCCAACATCGTCACTTTGTACAAGAACAAGGGAGACCGTTTCGACTGCAACAACTACCGGGGCATCTCCCTCCTCAGCGTTGTTGGAAAGGTTTTCGCCCGTGTTGCCTTTGCGCGCTTGCAGATCTTAGCCTCCCGAGTCTATCAAGAGTCCCAGTGTGGATTTCGAGCTGTCAGGTCAACTGCAGACATGATCTTCTCACTACGTCAGCTGCAGGACAAGTGTCATGAGCAGCATATGCCCTCTACATTGCCTTCATAGACCTGACGAAGGTATTTGACCTGGTCAGTCGGAGTGGACTCTTCATACTCCTGCAGCAGATTGGCTGGCCCCCACATCTCTTGCTGTCCTCATGTCGTTCCACGAGAATATGCACAGCACAATGTACGTCAAAGGCGGAATATCAAGAGGCATTCTCAGTAATCAGCGGAGTCAAACAAGGCTGTGTGCTTACGCCGACGCTCTTCGCCATATTCTTCTCCATTCTACTCCAGTGCGCCTTCACGGACTGCAGCGATGGAGTGTACATCCATACCAGGGCTGACGGAAAGTTATTCAGCATTGCCCGCCTCCGTGCTAAGACTAAAGTCACAAAGGTACTCATCAGCAGTCTTGACATCCCACACGGAAGATGGACTGCAGCAGCTGGTATGCCGCCTCTCCAACGCTTGCAAGGAATTTGGACTGACCATCAGCTTGAAGAAAACGAACGTCATGGAGCAAGATGCAGACTCCCTTCCCTCTATCACCATCGATGGATACAGTTTGGAAGTTTTCGAGAACTTCAAATACCTCGGGTACAACATCTCTAGCTCACTCTCAATTGATTATGAGATGAATGGCAGGATTGCCAAGGTAGCTGCAGTGATGGCCAGACTTAACCAGAGGGTATGGAACAACGCCAACCTCACCGAGAAGACAAAACTGCGTGTCTACCAATCCTGCGTACTCAGCTCATTCCTCTACAGCAGCGAAACATGGACCACCTATGCAAGACAAGAGAAAAGACTCAATAGATTCCACCTGAGATGTCTGCGGCGCATTATGCACATCAAGTAGCAGGACAAAGTACCCAACACAGAGGTTATAGAATGCGCCAACATCAACAGCATGTTCGCCATTCCCAGCGAGAGGCGCCTTCGCTGGCTCGGCCATGTCAAGAGAATGGACCCAGGCCGCAATCCTAAGGACCTGTTATATTGGGAGCTAGCAGAAGGTGCACGACTGGACGTTAACAAATGCGCTACATAGATGTTTGCAAGAGGGACATGCAGACGACCAACATCGATGTCAACAACTGGGAGCGCTTTGCTAATGACCGTCCCATTTGGCGCCTAGCTGTAAGGCAGGGAGTTAGCAAAGCTGAGGATGACAGGAATAGAAAGCATGCTAAAAAGAGAGCCAGAAAGAAAGAAGGAACAGCTGAATCTGGAACTATGGCATCGTCTCACGTAGACGGACGGATGCCAAGAAAAGAGCCAATATATATATATATATATATATATATATATATATATATATATATATATATATATATATATATATATATATATATATATATATATATATATAAATATATATGATGACTTGTTTTTTTCGTTACCGCTTTTAAGTTCTAGCAAAAGGTTCACTTCGATGTACAACTGTTTTGTTTCGTTTTTAAATGAATTGCAATGCGAATTAAATAGATAACTCCAAACATGAAAGTGACGATATCACAAGAAGTTTAATACAACACTGTAAGGCAACATTGTATCGCATACAAATCAAGCAGCAGATAACTTTACCAGAATGTACAGAGAGCAAATCATCAAAGCTTTTTTATTTTGTCAGATGGTTATTTGGTGTCGTTTGACATGACGATAAAAGGTAATGCTCATAACAATATGGACAACAATCAGGTTTGAATGCTTGTGCACGATTGTGCAATTTCTTGTTGAAGTGATAATGTTTATAAGTTGAATGACTATAAAAATAAATTTCATTATATATAACGATGTGTGGTACCTGAGTCTTTTAGTACAATGCATAATTACTACAAAGAGAGAACTACCATAGAGCTATTGATACTGCACAGGATGCCGGTAAAAGGATCATACAACTTACAGTGTATGATAAGTTTATTTACAATACTGATAACCTAAAAAATATCATATCATTGTCTGTTCCATCCATGTGATCTTCCACGGAACGTCAAATTTAACACACCACTTAAAATTTCTCTAAAATGATTGAATGTGGTAATCAAGAGTGAACTAAGCTCATTTATATTTATTTATATTTATATATTTATTTATATATATTTATTTTCCAGTCCGACACAGTTACTTCGGAATCAATACCGCACTCAGTTAATGACCAGTGAACGGAGTTTCTTCTTTTGTTTCTTCTCCTGTTTCATCCGGTTACTTATGAATCAACAGTACAATCAATTAATAACAAGAACATAGTGTATGTTTCTTTCTTTTATGAACTACATCACTAGACAGAGTAGAATCGATGCTGTAGTCAATACAAATTTAACAAATATTGTACATGATTTTTTCCATCATAATGAGTTTAAATCTCGTTGTCATACTGTAATGAACGGGTAGAAAATGTGATGCAGAAACGTTTCAAACAAAGAACTCTCATAACTCAGGAACCAGAAATGTCACAGTGCCAATAGAACGTCTATCAAATAGTGTATATTCTTATGGGTTTCAATTGAGTGAACAGTCTTTTGGCAGCCTCAGAAACTTCTCTTGATAGACAGATGTTAATGTTTATTTTCCTTCACCTGAAACCATTCTATCTTCCTTGATTTATGTGGCCCACACGATAACATATTTTAATGGCACTGGGCATAAATAAAATATCGTTCACTAAGGTATTTAACTGCAAAATAGGTATTTACCTGCAAAACAACATAATAAAAATGTGGATGATCGCAAATTGTATATTTGATTTTACAAAGTTAAGGCTAAAGGGTTGAAGACAATCAACTTTGTCAATCAGCGTTAAGATAGTGTCACTAGTGTATAATGCTACTACATAATATAATAATTAACAGAGTGCTTAATTGTGAAGCTCAACTCTACTTAAAATTAAATCGGATGATCATTCAGCGCAAAACCTTTCTGATATACATGATGATCATCTGTTCATCTTTTCAGCTCAGCAAGACTTGTAATAGAATATTGTTCTCCTATGATTAAAAGTGCGTGCGTTATAGATATCCATTTTATAAATTACATTTTCATTTTACCTATAAAGCTTCCCTAGGCGAGATCAGATATATAGCGCCCCCCCCCCCCCCTTCCACTCACGCTCTCCCCCACCCGCCCATCATGAAATAAACCCTTAGCCCAGTGCCCTAGACGATTGCCTAGTTCGCCTAGCTGAAGCGCCGGCCCTGCCTTGTAGTAGTTTATCTTAGTTTTCAACCAGCAGACAACTGAAATTATACATGCGTTCAGTTTGATCCAACACATCTCAGTTTGATGCATGATATTAACAGATTAATTTCCTAATAATGTTCCTCGTCATCAGTTAAGTGTTCTTTGTATATTTTTAATTTTAATTTCTATTTTGTTTTAAAATTACGTCTGTATTCTTTTACAAATTTCATTTTCATCTTTGTTAGTGCTGAATATAGTCTGAATAAAACAAATTAGATCTGAACCTGTCAAACACTTTAACAGTAACGCCATTTAACTCATCCTAGCAAAGTCCAGGAACCTGCCAAACACTTGAACAGTAAAGTCATTCAACTCTTTCTAACAAAGTCCAGCCAAACACTTTAACAGTAAAGTCATTCAACTCTTTCTAACAATGTCCAGGAACCTGCCAAACACTTTAACAGTAACGTCATTCAACTCATCCTAGCAAAGTCCAGGAACCTGCCAAACACTTTAACAGTAAAGTCATTCAACTCTTTCTAACAATGTCCAGGAACCTGCCAAACACTTTAACAGTAACGATTCAACTCATCCTAGCAAAGTCCAGGAACCTGCCGAACACTTTAACAGTAAAGTCATTCAACTCTTTCTAACAATGTCCAGGAACCTGCCAAACACTTTAACAGTAACGATTCAACTCATCCTAGCAAAGTCCAGGAACCTGCTGAACACTTTAACAGTAAAGTCATTCAACTCTTTCTAACAATGTCCAGGAACCTGCCAAACACTTTAACAGTAACGATTCAACTCATCCTAGCAAAGTCCAGGAACCTGCCGAACACTTTAACAGTAAAGTCATTCAACTCTTTCTAACAATGTCCAGGAACCTGCCGAACACTTTAACAGTAAAGTCATTCAAATCATTCAAGCAAAGTCCATGAATATCCTTTTTTAATGTGTAATTGCAACTATTTTATCTTTTAAATTGTCATCGGTGTCATAGAATTTGATATTGTCGTTGTAAAGCCATTGTCTCAACACAGATGTATACTAAATCAGTCATGATTAGTCTCATTATGTCCCCTTATTTTTTTTATTTTTTATATATAATTATATTTTATTGAATTAAAGTGATTTAATCAATGCATTGAATAAAAACTTCCTAATTAACTCTAAGACTCTAATTGGTATGGTTATGCAGATAGCACCTCAAATGTATGTATTTTTATACAACAAGTTTTGGAGCTTGTTATCGTTTATTAAATACTTACTTTTTCAAACCTTTCCAACCTATTATTTTGACAATATTTCAGATTTTGAAAGAAAATGGTTTAAAAAATCAGTTTTTGCAAAAGAAGAACACTTTATAATGTAATACCGATTAGTTTACGATCTTTTTGGAAAATATTGTACGTTCTATCGAATATGAAATCTTTCATTTCTACCGGACACCTGTCTCCCGATTGAACTAACGCCATGGACCGCACAAGACAAAGAAAGAGAAACATATCCGGTTCAGGGCGCGGTTCTAACTATGTCTTTTACTCGTCACTTCCTGTTTACCGTGGATACGCATTGTAAGTCAGAACATTAGTTTAAATACATTTCAATGAAAATTTGAGATGAAAACGCTTTCTATTATGTATAAAGAATAGGAAGTAAAGATTTTGCACGAAAGACGCAAGCGATCTCTTTTTTGTAATGTGAGATTGGCTTGAGAATTTGAGAGGAATCTATACTCTCAATAAAACACAATAGTTTTAAATATTGTTTAAACACCCTGATATAATATCAGTGCATTTAACTGCCGTCGTCGTTGGCTTATCCAAATGTCAGTCCATGTTACGACATCATAGCTTCCTGGGACCCCAATTAGTCGCTTTCTTTTAACATTGGCAGGAATGTGGAAATAAATCGCACAGTGGGGTGAGTCACTGTTTATATCAACAGAGGCGTTAGGAATCTTGGTTTAGGGGAGGGTGATTGTACAAAACCCTATATTTTTATGATGTTGTGCCAGTCAGGGACATTAAACCTAAACCCGTACTCCCAACTCACAATGGTTTGTCTATATACTTTATGCTATAGAGGTTTATCCCTCATTCCCTCATTTCCTCTCGCTTGTAACTTCTTTAGCAACAAGTTATCAAAAATTCTGATCCATTGTATTGCTGATACCATCAATAGATGTAAATATGCTGATACCATCAATAGATGTAAATATGCTGATACCATCAATAGATGTAAATATGCTGATACCATCAATATATGTAAATATTGCTGATACCATCAATAGATGTAAATATGCTGATACCATCAATAGATGTAAATATGCTGATACCATCAATAGATGTAAATATGCTGATACCATCAATAAATGTAAATATGCTGATACCATCAATAGATGTAAATATTGCTGATACCATCAATAGATGTAAATATGCTGATACCATCAATAGATGTAAATATGCTGATACCATCAATAGATGTAAATATGCTGATACCATCAATAGATGTAAATATGCTGATACCATCAATAGATGTAAATATGCTGATACCATCAATAGATGTAAATATGCTGATACCATCAATAGATGTAAATATGCTGATACCATCAATAAATGTAAATATGCTGATACCATCAATAGATGTAAATATGCTGATACCATCAATAGATGTAAATATGCTGGTCTGATTTGTAATTATACAGCTCCATAATCCTGATCTTTTTATGGGGAGACTGACTACTGTTCTTTCAGAAGAATTCAAGTTCTATTTCTCATGAGGTTTTGACTACACAAATATCTTGTTCTCCTGGCCTAAACTAGCCATCATCTCTTCAACGAAAATGTAATTCTGTCAAGGTCCCAGTTGTGTTGCTCACTCACTATGAAAGTAGCATGGTCATTTCAAAAGAGATTATGGTCCATTTCCAAACTGTCTATCTTTTAAAATCATAACTTCATAAGTTTACTCATGACATTATTCAGTTGTATAAATATAAATTACACAGTTAGAACTGTTCTTGTGCACCAGAGGCGACAAAGTACATGATTGTCTTTCTCACCAATGACTTCTGGACTTCTACTTAGAATTAGATTTCCATTAAAAAATGCCAGATTTTTTCAGATTTTTCTAGATAGTAGACCTGGATCCTGCCAGTGAAATTATTCTCAATAGATGCAACATCAGTGTCTGCTTATGTGACAGCTCTTAGCTGTGTGGCACCCTGGTATTAAACTGGATGGTTGCAGTCCTAATTATAGCACTCAGTGATGTTACTAAATTATGATTTTACTGTAGTTATCCTAAGCAAACTACTTTATTAATTACATTCATCCATACCATCATTATGGACAAATAGTACAAATGTTACAACTACAATGGAATAATGCTCTGTGTAACTTCATCTATGTACTGACTACTTGTATGTAAGCTATATGAGGCTGGAGAGGTGGGTGGTATTGAGTTTGAATTTAATTCAAAGCAACTTATACCTATAATAAGACAGTAGATCTTACAGGCATCAATAAACTTCTTTTAAAAGGCATCGTTTAGTTATCTTTAGAATAGATGAACCAGAAATTATTAATTGCACTGCTGCTTTTATGCATTTAAGAAATTGAAAGGTCAGAGGTCATTCAGAGTAAAATGTCTCTGGGAAAGATTTTGGCAGTTACATGTGTAAATAAATTAAAATGCAGAATTTAGTTATGATATATAAAATTAAATTTGCCTTGACTTTCAGAGACATTGATCCCTATAGATGCATAGTATGTAATTGGTGTATGCAATACAGTTCTACATCTTTCTATTTAATGTTGGTGCTAGAGAGCTCTGGATCAAATACAGTGATTTATATTATCTGATAATGAACACTATCTGATGTTGAGGACAGGTTGACCAAAGTTCAGATGTCCTTTAGGCAGTCTTTTATTTTCACATTGAGTTCACTTTTGCAATCTGATGCCTTATTTGCAACTGATTCACCTTAAGAGCTGGGTGTTTACTTGACATGTTAGCTGTTATTAAATGATTGCCTAATTTATAGTCAGTTCTCTATGTGAAAATGGGAGGAATTTGTAAAAAAAACTGGCAGAGTCCGGTTAACAATTGGCCAAAATTATCTGATTGCATAATGATGAAAGCACACTACATGATTTGTTACCTTCTGTTCTGGATTAAGTATGTCTGAATGGTTTTTATCACTCACTTTAGTTAAAGCTTCAGTTAATATTAGAGTTTGGAAGACTCTAATATAAAATTGAATGAGATAAAATGCTGGTCCATCACTTTGATATTGATCTGTTTCAGCTGTAATAACTGACCATACATACATGATTTCATGCAACAGAAGGGCTACTGTAGATAATAAAGCTTATAAAATATAAAGCAAATAATGCATTTAATATTATTTTCTTGACCAATTGAATCAATGAATTATCAAGAACTAGTCCATTTGATGATAAAGCCAGTCAGGGACATGGGGTGACTAGACCACACCTGCAAATGTTAGGGGACACCTCCACATTACTTCAGTCACTACCTTCTTTTTTAAGGTTTGATGTAAATTGAAACTTACTGGAGTCTTGTATTTTCATTGCCTAAATAATTTTTGTGACATAGAAATGAGCACCCAACTGAATATAATGTATTTCTACACTGAATGATCTTGGACTTGTTGTACTGAGTCTTAGCCTGAATCCCATCACTCTATATAATGCCTGAAAAAACTCTCAATACCATCAATACGAAAATTAAATATTAGAGGGTAAGAAGTACAACTTATGACCTTGACCTCTCACAGATAAATTGAATTTTTATCCTGTAGTGTTGTCTTATTCTGTAATTATAACAGACTGATAAAGTGGGTTTCATCCACAGTCCAAATTCATTAGCATTGATATTTAAGTGATATGACACCAGCATTGATATTTAAGTGATATGATACATAATGTGCAACATTAACATTGTATGGTACATAGGGTGTGATACAAGCATTGATATTTTAAGTGGTATGGTACATAGGGTGTGACATCAGCATTGATATTTTAAGTAGTATCATGGTATATAATGGATGTGGCACTAGCATTGATATTTTAAGTAGTATCATGGTATATAATGGATGTGGCACTAGCATTGATATTTTAAGTAGTATCATGGTATATAATGGATGTGGCACTAGCATTGATATTTTAAGTGGTATGGTACATAGGGTGTGACACCAGCATTGATATTTTAAGTAGTATCATGGTATATAATGGATGTGGCACTAGCATTGATATTTTAAGTAGTATCATGGTATATAATGGATGTGGCACTAGCATTGATATTTTAAGTAGTATCATGGTATATAATGGATGTGGCACTAGCATTGATATTTTAAGTGGTATGGTACATAGGGTGTGACACCAGCATTGATATTTTAAGCGGTATAGTGCACAAGATGCAACACCAGCATTGAGACTTTCAGTAATATGGTACATATGGTGTAACACCAAGGACTGAAAGTTTAAGTGATGTGGTGGTATACAAAGTGTGACACCACATTGATATTTTAAGTGATATGGTACAATGGGGTGACAGTATAAACAACAGTACAATTCATAGGCCTGTGACATTGTCAATATATAATTAGGTAGATGATCAGCTCTGTTATATTAATGAATTCATAATCTAAACATATTTTGGGTGTTTCGTATTTAAACTAAGCCATCAGAACCAGGACATGAGACTGCCAGTTAAACTTGTATACTGAAGTATGAAAAATAAGGTTGGATGTTAATTAATGGTTCACTGGAATTTTAGTGATTGTATATATGTTTAGAAATATTTGTAAAATTTGTGCAAAGAAAATAAAGACAATTTTGGTAAGTATTTAGCACTGGGCAATATTTTAGTAGTAGAAACATTATAGCAGATATGTCTTTTCTTAAGCTATAGAAGTCTTAATTTTCATGTTAAGTTTGAAGGCATTTACATATTTTTATATTTTGCAGAATCTATGGTAACAGTTCTAGTGAAAGAAATTGGTTTGGTTGGAACAAAATGCAGACTCCAAGGACATTGAAACCATATCCAGGACATGGAGAAACTGAGACTCCACGTCCAGGCCCAAGAGTTCGCCCAGAGGCTGAAGAATTTGCAAATAGAAACAGAGGTTCTCTTGATCTTTTCTCTACGCAGCCAGTGTATATGCCTACACCAAGGATTGAACCAAAATGCCCAACCTTTGAAAGCAAACAAAATTATGAGTTAGGTCGAAACGGTACAGTAATTACATTACTTAATGGTCAGGCTACACCACGGGCAGATACTGTAGCTGTTTCTCGTGTGAGACCGGAAGCTGAGTATATTGCACAGAGTCATAGTGGACAAAGTACAGCTAACTTACTTAACTCCTATGGAAAGCAGCCTCTGTCAGCTAGACAGGTACCTCGTGTAAAATCAGAAGCTGGAGAAATAGCTGAAAAGTCTAAAGGTGGAACAATGAACTGTCTCCTTCATGATCCAAAGAAAATTCCAGCTTCAGCACGAGCAGTGCCAAGGGTAAAGCCAGAAGCAGAACAAAATGCAGATCTGGCAAAGGGTGGCCAGATGATGAAGACTCTGCAGAAATATGCTTCACCACTGTCCAGCCGACCCGTTCCAAGAGTGAAGCCAGATGCTGCAGAAAATGCTGAAAAAGGCAAAGGCAAAGCCATGTCCGATCTAATTGTTAATTATGGGCACCAGCCTCAAGATGTCAAACCAGAGCCAAAAGTAAAGGGTCTTGGTATGGAAAATGCCAATTTAGGTCAAGGAGGGAGAATGTCACGTCTAATGCATGAATTAAGTGAACTGCCATCAGATCGAAGACGTCCACCAAGAGCTACAACTCCAGCAGCTCAAAATATTATGAGAAAAAGTCGTGGCCAGATGGGGAAGATTCTTTCACAAAGCAGCAGCAAATTATTGATACCAACTGTTAAAGTGAAATGACAACTGAAATAGTGGAACTAGCTGTATTTGGGGGTCATTACAGGAATAAAGAATGTACACCAGAATAGAGAACAGAAATTATGTCAGATCCCTTGAGAAAAATAAGACAGACATAACATTTAAGCCACATTATTATAAGCAGGGATTTAGAATGCTCAAAGGCCATATTAGACAGGTTCCATCAGTTTTAAACATCCTTCATTGGACTGACATTAGATTAGTGAAAAGCCTCCATTTGTCCAGTTTTCAAGATCACATTTCTAAACATGAATCACCATTCACCAAGACAAAGTATTCATGTTTGTTTTTGGAGTTCGAATCACGACAAAAATTAATGTTCAAGTTATATACACTCACAGTAAAATTAGAGAACTACATTCTTTTGTTTTGGGTTTTGAGGATGCTAATGGTATTTTTACTGTTGCAAGCTGAATTTTATTGATGTGTCAATGGAGAGAGTCATACTGGCAGTATATCAATGGAGCTGGTCATACTGGTAGTATTTCAGTGGAGCTGGTCTATTGACACATGTCATTGGAGCTTGTCATGATGCCACATTTCAGTGGAGCTGTTCATACTGTCACATGTCAGTGGTACTGATCCTACTGACAAATGGAGCAGGTTAAATGGATATTGAAGACAGTAAAACCACAATCACCTTCATTAAATTCCAAGCACAATGCTTACATCGTTATTCTCATTCCAACACATTAAATTTAGTTGTCTTTGATAAAAAAGAAAAATTGCAGTTCTCTGTGGGAATAACTAAGAGGGATAGTCATGATGTGTCACAATGGCCTTATCAAATTTTTTAACAGTTATGAGGTGTTTTAGTTATGAGGTGTTTTAGTTATGAGGTGTTTTAATTATGAGGTATTTTAGTTATGAGGTGTTTTAATTATGAGGTGTTTTAGTGCTTCAAATTGATATTTTTAATCAAAAAGTACATCCTATTCATTATAGTATTCAAATTTATTGATGGAATATCCTATTTTCTTTTGGTGATAATTTGCACTGAGATTTGGTATACTGCATAATTACTGTTAATAAAAGGGGCCCAAGTTGGCCAATTGATCTAAAGCGCTCTCCATTACAGATCACTGCCATCTCACCTCTGATGTGTGGGTTAGAGTCTCGGATTCTGCCAATGTGGGTATGTGAGAAAGCTTACCAGTAGCTTCTCGTGGGTTGGTGGTTCTTTCCAGGGTTTGCCCAGGTTCTTCTTCCACCATTAATACTAGCTGCCATGTATTGCCTATCTTGTGCTCAAAAATGGCGTTAAACCCTACAACAACTGTTAATTAATTCCTCTTATGATAGTAGTTGAATTTAATGTTCAGTTCCCCAAAAAATTATATTAATTGGATAATTCAGTCGTAGTAAAATATTTCCAAGTAATTAAGGTCTTGAAATGTTCATTTTTTAATTTAAAAAAATGTTATAACATATTCTTAAGCAAGAGTTAGATGCAAGATCTATTCTTTAAAAGTTAAAATGTTTATATTAATATCAATTACATTTACTTTACAGGGTACAATCTGGAGAACTTATTTGTAGATGTGGTATATTTATCTATGTCATTGTAAGTTCTGCTGTAATGTATAAAATGTGACAAATTTATAATAAAATTTAATTAGACACTAAGTGAGTATGTTTATTTTTACTGTCGCTGATCAACCACGGTTGAAAACATATTAGATAATATATTTATCAACAACAGTACACATAATTCAGGTATAACAATATGTAGTGTAAAGAACAAATTGATTATGGTCTAAGTCTGGGATGTACATATAATTACATCGCTGTAAAGATGCCTTTTTTTACATGGAAATTTAACGTGTAAGTAAAAAATTGTTTTATCAGAGATCAATCGCACAGAATATATTTGCTACAAAGATGAGTACAACTACAAACTTCATAGATTCAGATCTGCTATTACATAACACACTGGTAATATCTTGGTCTATACATTTTGTTAAGGGTAATCAATAAAACAAAAATAGAGACCTTGATCTGCTGGTGCATTATGCAGTAGTAGATCAGGATCTGTGTTGTTTCAATCTGACCAGACTTCTAAGAAAGCATAGGTGATAAGCTAAAAACTTTAAGTTTACAAGATGCATAGGTTGCTGTGGCTGGCAGGTTAGTCTGTAACTTTGTATTGCATTGCAGTGCCAGGAAGAACAAAAAAAAATCAAGATTAACAATTGGTTCATCATAGCTGATCATCAATTTTAATTGATTGGAGATCTTTTAAAAAATATTTCATCGAGATTTTTTTATTTTTCTGAACTTTAATTCAGACATTTTCTAACTGCAGTTAATTTTGTTATCTGGCATATTGTCATCATTTGGATTGTAATTACAATGGAATGTGTCACATTTACCAGAAACTGTTATTCACACTTTTTACTTCCTGCTTGTTTAATAAAGAGAAATAGTTAAGAAGAGTGATGGAAAATCATGTTTAAACACTACTTGGGTATTAGAATTTTCTGATCGGTCTGTGATTGTTTTGAATAATCTTCACGCCACTAACAAAAAGGTCAAGACTAGTTAGGAAGACAACAGTGTTTCTATCCTGTTGATAGGTATCTTTGATTGATTGCATGTCTTTTGAAGAACTAGTTTTAGTATTTTTCATATGGCCTAGCATAACATTGGCAGGGGCCTATAGTGTTAGCCTTGTCTGTATATCCATCCCAACTAGCTTAAAAATTGCATTTTAAGTCATTTCAGGCCCTGTTGTGGGCAATCTGTGTTCAATAAACATATTTGAAGTTAATTTTAGGGTTTTTTTTTAAAATAAGGTCAGGATGAGATTATAGTATGGTAATGCATTCATCATTCATCAATCTGTCATCAACTATGTGCTACCACTCTGGAGCACACATTTTTATATCCAGTTTTGATCAAGTTTGGAATATGGGCTTATGTTATTTAGATAAAAGATGAATTAAATAATGAATGAGATCAGTGATCTTGCATCTGATTGAGCTTGTGAACCCTCTGATGGCCATAGGTCAGAACTGATTCTGATCAAACTCAGAATGTGGGCTTTAATCAACGCATTCTCAGAAAAGTTTGTTAAAGACAGGGTCCACATATTTAATCTGTAATCTTGCATCGGATTGTTTAAACTTAACAGCACTCGCAAATGTAAACAGTAGTCAAAGGTGAATTATAAAGATTTGAAAGTAATGTAAAATTGAAGACTTCCATGTAAAACTAAAGTACAGAAAGTAGGTAGGTCTTAGAAGACACTATTACCAGCTGAGATATTCTTTTTTGTTTTGTTGGTTTTGTTCATACTTTCAACACACTATTGCTTTTTCCAAGCAGAGAAATGTGAGCTAAGTGACTTTTTTTTCACAAAGACACATTGTAACAACCAGCCTGGGCTGACCTGGGGAGGTACTGAACCTTTTACCCTTTGATTACAAGTCCAATACCATAACAAACGAGCTTCAATATCACTGATCCATGCTTGAGATTAACAGCAATAATTACTAATTAAAGAGTGGCATTAATGGTGTCATGCTGAGAATCTAACTCTGTTATTAACCAAACTCTGTCTTTTCCTGGAAAAGTATGAGGTAATGCTGCAATTTAAAAATCAGAATTAACGAACATTTTGCAAAAATAATACCCTTTATAGGCATGTTTTTTAGAATTTGTCAGCCATGACTCATAAAAAATGTGCTGACAATTCTCATTTTACTTAAGTCATGCTTTCAGACTTTTATATATTTAAATATTACAGACCTGTCTCAATATTGGATGATATTTATAAATAAGGATATTTACAAATTGCTTACACCATGCACTATTTGTTCATTTGTATGAAGTCAGAAACTGTAAGTTTTCATTGGTTTTGTGCCGTTTGTTTTCATATTGTAGATGATTCCAGATTAATATAAACTATTTGATTGTTTACATACAACAAGTTTTTTGATAATGGTTGTTACACAATTATATTATCTATTTGATTGTTCTTATTTATAATGAAAACCTTACCATTTAGTCCATTGTCATTTGTATTTCACAATATGTGCTTTAATAATTGTTTAAAATAATGAAATCAGATTTCCATTCCCAACGGATAAAAAGATCTCAACGCTTCTGAGGTGATTTTGGAATGAATTTCTCTTTAAATCACAATGTTTTTGGGTGATTCTGGATTGAACAATTCATTGAAACCCAGTATTCCATGGGTGATTTTGGAATGAACTATTGTTTTTATCTCAATGTTCCATGGGTGGTTTTGGAGTAAACTATTCTTTTAATCACAGTGTTCCTTGTGTGGTTTTGGATTTAACTATTCGTTAAACCTCATTGTGTCATGAGTAACTTTGGACTGAACTATTATTCTTTAACTCTCAGTGTACTGTGAGTGATTTTTGGGTAGAGCTATTCTAAAAATTTCAATGTTTTGTGGGTGATTTTGGGTAGAACTATTCTTTAAATCTCAGTGTTTTCTGGTGTGATTTTGGATTGAACTATTCATAAGTTTCAATGTTTCATGGTGTGATTTTATATTAACCTGTTCTTAAATCTCAATGTTCCATGGGTGATTTTAGATTGAACTATTCTTTAGATCTCAGCGTTCCATGATTTGCTTTTGGAATGACCATTCTTTATCATCATGTTCCGGCATGAATACATCTTATAAAATGACAATTTCGATTTAAAAGAAAGAAAGAAGGGGGAAAAAAATGTTATGCTGGAAATCTAGTTTAAATTTTAAAATTATGATTGATTTCTTTTTTTTAAAAAAACGTATTTGAACCCGTTTGAAATGGTGTAGGAGTGATGAAGGTAAATCTGTCACCGTGAGTTCATTTGAAAATTATGATAGCCTTGAGTAGAGTCGAATTACAGCTCTGGATATGTGGAGTTTTTCAGGAGTAACGAGTACATGTATAACAAAAACAACAAATCTTAAGCTGTCAGCACACTATGTGATAGCAGATCAGGTTCTATGTTGTTTGTAATGGAGCTTGACTTGTAAGCAAGTATATATAGTATATAACAGTGTTTTCTCTATGGTGGTAGATGTAATGGAACTTCACTAATAAGTGAGTATATATAGTATATAACTGTATTCTCTATGGTGGTAGACTCCTGACATTATGAACTTCTGAGTGAGTGACAGGTGTAAGGTGAAGCTGTTTGCTTTTGCAACAGTGGAGAGAATATTGGTATACTTCTGTTTTACTTTCATGTACAGTGGTTGAGATTTCTTTGGATATTGTACTTCTTGAAACTAAACATGTCTTAAACACACAGCTAACCAAAATGACTGCTCCCAAGTGATTACAAAATTAGCCTGAATTAGTCGAAAATAAACTACATGTATCTTTAGTAGTTATTAAAATATGGAAAACAACAAAGTTTGCCAGACAAGACAATACCAGCTTTGTTTATAAATAGCCAATATAACCAATGAGGCAAACCTGGAAAATTCTTTCTTACTGAAAAAAATCAAGTTCTTTGCAAAATATGAAACTTCAGAGTGATACCTTAAGGGAAATATGAAAATGTGTGAAATTATTTGTCTTATCTTGATATCATCATGTATGATGTTCTCAACAAAATGGTGCATTAACATTGATGTTATGCATGAAAAAAAGCTAATTATCCTAATTTGATTTTAGTTACACAATTTACCTTGGCAGTTTTGTGTGAGCAATGACCCGTATTATGGAGAAATTACAAGTCATACTAGAACACAAAAGTGAACTTAAATTTAAAACTGTTACATTACATAAAACTATATATAGGAAATTTTTAATTTTCAATACTGCATAATGAAATTAAGAAATACATTATTACAAAACCTTTGGTGTCTCATTTCAACAGTAATTTGTATATACATATTAAGACCCAATCTTTTAACAACACATTTATCATTGATATTTAACTGTTTTATATCAGTTATGTATTAATCAGTTATATCCCCTACATGTTCCATAAATAAATGTTCCGCAAACGTTGAAAAAAGACTCTTCATTTGTGTCTTTCAGTCAAAAAATTGCCTAAGAGTATCCTACTCATCCTTGAATTCGTCGCATTCAGGACTACGATGAAGATAATGATGGACAATTTTTTTTAATTGACAGACATAAATGGAGAATATTCTCTCCAACTTTTTCACCAGAAGTATTTACCATTAGATCTAACTTTCATTTTCAGAAAAGAATTTGTATCTTTTTTGATGTTCTAAACATGATTTAATGATTGAACAAGGAGGACACAATAAAGTTGAATCAGATCAAAGAGTTTGCAAATTATGCTTTAAAGAAATTATCGAGTGTGTATAAGATGAGTATCATTTTGTATATATATCGTGATAAAATGTACTATGTCAACACTTTAATAGCTAAATTTTTTTATTTAATGTCCACATAGAAAATAAGCCTTATTACAAATGTTTCAGAATTTCTGTATTTTGCTTTTAAAATAAGATATGAGCTGTTAAAAAGTAATGATTCATTACCTAAGCAAATGTATTTTACAATACTGTTTGTGGAGCACTGTATATTGTACCTTCATTTATCATTTTTTGTATTATAGGCCTCAGGCTTAAAGTACCGAACAGACTTTCAGTTCTATTATGTTCTGATACAGGTAAAAGTAAGCACATTACCTTTAATTGATGCCCATTATCCTAATCTATGTCACCCTCATTTCAAACTAAAATTTATTAGTGACATCTCAAGAATAATTGGGACAAGTTTCATTTTCATGTCTTTCAGCATAACATGTTGCTTCCTTATTTATTTTAAAATTAAACTTTGTACACCCTCATCTCCGGATATCTTTATTAATACAGCCATTTTTCAGGCATTTTGATAATGTTATATTAATAACTTTTCAAAATGTGTTGTATTTATTGTTGTAGTTATGCAATCTGTGATGTGTCATGTATGAATATAGATTTTTCCTTTTAAAAATATCACTATATTTGAAATGTGTATCTAGTGTCATTTGTCTTTGTGGCTCATGTTATTATACTCATTTTAAATTCTTTGATCTGTACATTTTACTGTAGATATATGAGGTCTGTACATCTGTTTTAATGTCATAATTGTTTTATATTGCATTAATCTAATAGGTAGTTTTGAACTTGTAATTTTATACCAACCAGATCACAAGTATAAAATAAAATTTCTTGCATCTATTTTGTATCTAATGTCAGATATTGGTCATTTTTTTTTGTTTTCCCAAAATTTCAATGAACTGCTAAATAACCTTAAGGCAGAAAGAGTTATTGTTTAATACAATCATGAACGTTTAGCTTGTTCGACTTTTGTATATCCAAGCTTACCAGTGTTGGACACATACTGAGTGGTTTTAACTTGATTATATAATTGTATGTACAAATATAAAATGTCATAATGCTTTTATTGTTGAACTTCCTTCTATGAAATAGTCACTATCAGCCACAAATATCTATGATAAAGATGAAACACATTCTAAAGAAAAAAATAGAATTTATAGAAAATATGATCTCAATCAACAGGTCCGATTACCTCATATTTAGTGATTCAATGACTCAAAACAAGCCTCAGTATCAAAAAGTATACACATATATGGAGAAATAGAAGGGGTATACACAATCAGATTTACATTCAAATATGACACTTTAATTATTCTCATAATACAAATACAAACTCAAATTCATCTGTAAATCTACATCATAAATATCTGCAAAACAATGTACACATGTATACATAGCTACAAAAATATTCATCTTCACATTATCAAAAACATGACCTTTATCATAATATACAATCCAATTTTTATTGCAGTATATCAAATATTTCTCTGATACATAATATGTACAGTATTTTCTCTTCAATGTTAAACAAACTTTCAAAAAAATAATTAATACAATATCACAGAACTTTGGAATATAAGCACTTCAAATTGATAAAAATTGAGGCTACTTTTCACTGATATGAAAACCTGGAATTATATTTGATGTAATACGATTCAAAAGAGTTTTGTTGATTAATACTTATAACTTTTAATTTATGCTTTATACACAAAAACTCTCTTGGACTACTCAGGTAGTCTAAGTGGTTAGAGTGTATGCCTCAGATGCAAGAGGTTGCAAGTTCGATCACCAGCCAAATATACCAAAGACTAAAAAGTGGTACTAGCGGCTGCCTTGCATGATGTTGAGCGTTAAGATGATAGGGTTAGGACTTGCCAGCCTGGTGTCAAGACAGTATGTCTGGGCTACATGTCTTCAACATGATGCCCCAGTGCTAGACATCACTATAAACTGCTGCACTACAGACCTAGCAATATGACTCATATTGTTAATTTACAAAATCCAAAACACACACATACACAAATTCTCTCTTGTTATATTATGAAGTACAAATTCTTTCTTGAAATATTATTAAATACAAATACAATTTTGTAATATTATTCAATGCATGCACATAATAAAATAATGTAGACACCGATGCCATCAAAGAATAATTATAATAGTAGATGTACAGTGGTAACTCACTGTAATGGGCCTCAGTATGACATATCCCTGATATAACATGGGTTTTACCTCATTATAAATTGCATCAATATAGAACAGGCACTGATATAACATGGTTTTTACCTCATTATAAATTGCATCAATATAGAACAGGCACTGATATAACATGGTTTTTACCTCATTATAAATTGCATCAATATAGAACAGGCACTGATATAACATGGTTTTTACCTCATAAATTGCATCATTATAACACAGGCACTGATATAACATGGGTTTTACCTCATTATAAATTGCATCAATATAACACAGGCACTGATATAACATGGTTTTTACCTCATTATAAATTGCATCATTATAACACAGGCACTGATATAACATGGGTTTTACCCCATTATAAAATACATCAATATAACACAGGCACTGATATAACATGGGTGTAGCATATTTTAAGGTACCTCAGAATAACACAAGCTCATATATAACAATTATATAGTCACTGAACCCACAATACTGACACTTAATTTTGAAATTCTTAAATTCTAATTTTTTCTGGTGTAATATCACATATGATACATCCTAAAATAACATTATCTTGCAACTGAAATACAGCACTCCCTCAATATAATGCTGTACATGATTATATGAAGGTCATTATAGCTAGCAAGTGCTTGACCCTTTATTACAATGTCTTGATCACTATTAACGCAATATGAGGCAGACTGATTTAAAACAAAGTTGACTTTTAAGGCTCTCTTTGAACAACAGTGCAGTTAGGTATCACTCTAGTGAATGTTTTTCTTAAGGCACATATAATGTCCCAAGTTAGGTATAATGCCCCAAAGTAGGTACTATGTCCCAAGTTAGGTATTATGTCCCAAGGTAGGTAATATGTCCCAAGGACACAAAAGACCTAATACAGAGCATTCTCTCTAATCATCCAGCATCTCATGGTCTTTACCATAGAGAATTTCTGACAAGGTTTCGGTTTTGTGCTTGAAATTGTACATACATTCCGGGGAGCAGGCCCTGAACATGAATGGTAGGTTAAAAATATTGAAAAACTTGGACACTGGTCTTATTATCCTCAGCCCTGGGCCAAACATGATGCCTTGACAACAGTCACATCTCCCCATATGACTGAAATATGAAAAGAGAAAAAAAAAAAAACATAAATACTATTGATTCTCATTACAAATTCTGACTTGTTTTAAACCAATTTTTTTAATAGTAAATTTGACATTGTAATATTTCAGGCATTTGTTCAAGCAAGAGTTTTTATTCTTGTTTGGATGTAAACAGAATGTGATGGGGCACTCTACAGATATTATGAACTTCTGTGACAGTGGTGGGTGTAAATTGATGTTGTTTACATTTGCATCAAACACACTGGAGAGAATGTTGTTATACTGCTATGTTACTTTTATGTACTGTGGCTGAAATTTATTTAAGTATTGTACATGTGAAAATTGTACATGATCTAAGCACAAAGCTAACCAAAATGTCCACTCCATTTGTGATCAGAAATTTAGTCTCGATTGGTCATACACTATCTTTAGCAGTTATTGAAATACGGAAAGTGAATTTAGCTAGACTATACAATACCATCTTTGGAAAGTACATTGAATAAATTACCAAATAATTTTGTTTTTTAAAAATGGCTTTTTTTTAATTACAATGTACTTCTGAAGTTAAGGAAATGAAAATGACCAAGTGGAGCTATCAGTTTTTTTTAAAGGTTCCCATCTGAAGTAAGGTCAAACTATACTCAACAACCCATAATAAACCCATCAATCACACACCAAAATAAAGGGAACTATAGGTTTTTTGTACAATACCTACAATATACAATGTATGTTTAAATAGCCATTTAGCACCCTTCTATCTGGAAGAGAGACCTGGAGCACCTACAAGACTACTTCACATAATTTATAATAGTGAATCTGGTTTGCAAATAATTTTACAGAAATATTGTGAAAAACATTGCAATATGAACAAAATTTAAATTCTTGACCAACCTTTTAAGAATTCTAAGAACTGATTCTGGAAGAGTTCCAAATTCTTTGTGTCGCTCTGTTTTGTACAGTGTAAGGCAGGCAACATCGATCAGACGCTGAAATATGAACAAAGTAATGTAAATAGCGTTATGACCAGACACTGAAATGTACACAAATTAATGTAAATAATGTTACCACCAGACACTGAAATATAAACAAATACAAATAGTGTTATGACCAGACACTGAAATGTACACAAAGTAATGTAAATAGTGTTACCACCAGACACTGAAATATAAACAAATACAAATAGTGTTATGACCAGACACTGAAATGTGAACAAAGTAATGCAAATAGTGGTACAACCAGACACTGAAATGTAAACAAAGTACATGTAATGCAAATAGTGTTACCACCAGACACTGAAATGTAAACAAAGTAATGCAAATAGTGTTATGACCTGACACTGAAATGTAAACCAAGTACATGTAATGCAAATAGTGTTACCACCAGACACTGAAATGTAAACAAAGTTATGCAAATAGTGTTACCACCAGACACTGAAATGTAAACAAAGTTATGCAAATAGTGTTACCACCAGACACTGAAATGTAAACAAAGTAATGCAAATAGTGTTATGACCAGACACTGAAATGTAAACAAAGTAATGTAAATAGTGTTATGACCAGTCAATGAAATGTAAACAAAGTAATGTAAATAGAGTTATGACCTATGAAATGTAAACAAAGTACATGTAATGCAATAGTGTTACCACCAGACACTGAAATGTGAACAAAGTTATGCAAATAGTGTTACCACCAGACACTGAAATGTAAACAAAGTAATGCAAATACTGTTATGACCAGTCAATGAAATTTAAACAAAGTAATGTAAATGGTGTTGCTACCAGACACTGAAATGTAAACAAAGTAATGCAAATAGTGTTTACCAACAGACACTGAAATGTGAACAAAGTAATGCAAATAGTGTTTACCAACAGACACAGAAATGTGAACAAAGTAATGCAAATAGTGTTATGACAAGACACTGAAATGGAAACGAAGTAATGCAAATAGTGTAGAGAATAGGATTCAACACCAGCATTTTACAATTATGGTAAAAATTATCATACATATATGTTAATGTGAGAAAAGAGTGTCTTTTCACATTTCAGGAGATTGTTATGATTGCATTGTAAACAGATAATAATATCAGTAAAATATGGAAGCAACATTACAATGCTTGCCCATGTTGTGATTTTATGATTACATCATCAATTACTGATTGTTCCAGTGGCCTAGTGGTTAGAGCATCCAATTCAGATGCAGGTCATGGATTTGATTGCAGGCCAAGTCATACCAAAGACTAATATAAATGATACTAACAGCTGCCTCGCTTGGCGTTCAACATTTAAAAGGTTAGTGTTAGGACTGGTCAGCCTAGTGTCAGGATAACGTGAATGGGTGAGACATCATGCTACATGTCTGCGGTATGACGTCCCAGTGCTAAACATCACTATAAGCTGCCACACTGCAGACATAGTAGTGATATGATTGAATTTTTTTTAAAGCTATGTTAAAAATCCAAATCACTCACACTCACACATACTCATCAAATACTGTTTACAGTTACCTGCTGTACCCTGAATAAAAGAAAATCCCAACTTTATTTGAGTGCTAAACAATATTGTTCTATCACATACAATTAAATGTATCTTAACAACTACCAACAAGTTGCAGTATGTCCTTACATTCACAACATATCTTGACCCTGCCATAACAATAATACCTATTTCATTAGGCGTTGAATAAATTGGACAATGGATTATCTTAGCTTTAATTTATTTTAATGTTGATTTAAAATAGATTATTTTTTCAGCTAAATGTCACAATGGTGACAATAAATCACACCATGGAACATTTTAAACTTCTCCATACAAACTATCGTCACAAAAAGCACATACTACCAGACTTCTGATCAGTCTAAATGATGGTTAACAAACCAATATCATGAAAAGACCAATCAGGACCAAAAAAGATAATAAAAAAATGAATCACATTATATTAATATTTCAGTATCTTCACTACAAAATAAATAAATAAACACAAACACACTGTGTTTCATATTCTGTAAATTTAAAATTGAAATATTACTGTTCTCACTTAGACCCATTATAATTTGCTAGCAACTGAGTACATTTTTGTAGAATTTAGAATGACAAGAATCTGTACGCTGGGTTTCAAAACTTAAAATGATGATAGTTGGAAATATAATGTTAGTCTTTAGCTCATCTACCTTTCAAAAGATTCAGATGTTTTTATATCAGCATTATTGGAAAATCATCCTGTTGCATTGTGTAACACACATTACACCCAATTCTTGTCAACTTTGTATGTTTCCAAGTGATGCCACATTTTGATATAAAAATGATTCATATTTCAATAATTATTTAACAGAAAAATAGCTTAGAAAAGAATTCTTGTAAGCAGAATGCCATCATTTAGTACCTTTTCTAAGAGTAAAATTCTGACTTTAGCTAGAAAATTTTCAAAATTAAGAGCACTGATATTAAAGGAAATTTTAACAACTTGAAACTGAAAGGTGCCAACTTGGGATAAGTTCCAAAAGTGAACAAATGTGATCATACTGAATTATGCTATATAGGTACCTGAGGCTCGTTCTGTGTATTTTCTCTCCAGAACAAAGGATGCATGTAATTGTTTTTCACATTTAGAAAATCAAGGTGAATTCTTAGAGCACCAGATGGCATTGCAGGCAGCTGATTTCCTTCCAGGTTCATCTCCTTCAAATTTCTGTAAACATACAAAATATCAAGAAAAATAATTTCTGTTTTATTTCAACTGCAGGAAAGTACAAAGATTTAATATATAACTTCATAAGCTTCTTCTAATCAAAGTCAAACCTGTGTTAGTAATATCCTTTGCAAAATGAGAGGTATCTACATTATGATTGATGGCTGCGTAATTGCTACTGATTTCAACTACCATAAGGGTCACATTTCATAATTTATGTAAGTTTTTGTACTCTTTAATATTAATAAATTAGCTAGCCATTAAAATCATAATTAATTAAACAGATGATATTCATGGTTCATGGTTTGGTCAGTTAACCAACCCACCCATAAACTTGGTCACATCTTCATAGACCTGATGATAATATTCTGCAATCCACCCTTGTATCCCATGAACTTACATCAGATCACCTCTGCATTATGTGCCATCTTGATGTATCAGTTCCTAACCCTCCGCCTTTATTTGCTACTAAGAGAAACCTCTGTATGATAAAAAGAACCAAACTAATGCATGACATCCAAGAAAACCTAACAACTTGCTTACCTCTTACAGCAGAACAACTCAAAAACTGCCTGCATTCAATGCTTTAAAAATATGCCCCAGCCGCCAAGTGCAGAGTATCAATACAAAAAAGTGTTCTCCATGGTATAGCAGTGTTAGGGAACAACTTCACACTAATATAAGACATCGCTGTAAAGCAGACAGGCTTTAGTTTTCTACCAGACGCACAATTTATAAACAAATCTATGAAGCCGCTAAGAACATCACAGACATTGTCCATTTAGCCAAATTATTCCACTACAGTACCAAGATCATGGAGAGTTCCAGCTGCAAAGAGCTCTTCAAAATAACTAATAAACTAATGTCAAGGAACAAATGTACACCACTTCCAACTACCTTCTCTCCAGTAGACCTTCTGGACCTATTTGCAAATTTCTTCCGTGACAAAGTACAAACAATTTGAGATACACTTAACAAAACAATTTCAATTGACTCGTCATCATACAGTTACAATTTAAAATTTCAGCGACAACCACTAGGAGCAATTGAACCTGTCTATGGATTTAGCACAGAAAATTGTGATGAAGAGTGCACCAAATGCATGTGAACTTGATCTAATTCCAACATCACTGCTGCTTAAGTGCATAGACCCAATATTGCCTTCACTAACTGATGTTATTAATATCTCTCTTTCATTCGAGGAATTCCCATCATTTTTCAAAATTGCCATCATAAAGCATCTGCTGAAGAAACCAACACTTGACCATAATGATTTAAAGAACTACCGCCCAGTTTCTAATCTCCCGTTCATATAAAAAAATCTTAGAAAAAGTTGTTCTAACCCATCTTTTATCTCATTTGAATTCAAAGTCTTTTTACCAATGTGCAGTCACCATATTACCCTTGCCACAGTACTGAAACAACTCTTCTGAAAGTATTTAATGACATTCTCTCTGCTTTGGATAGCAGAAAGATTACAGTCTTCACCCTCCTGGATTTGACTCCAGCATTCACAATACATCCTTACAGTGATTCAAGTCCTACTTAGTCAAGAGGACACAAATTGTGTCTGCAGATGGAATAAACTCCAGCCCAGTTGATCTATGTTGTGGTGTTCCACAGGGGTCTGTTCTTGGACCTGTTCTCTTCATTCTATACACTCAGCCGCTCTCAAGTGTCATAGATTATCTCTCTGTGTCTCACCCATTGTACACTGATGATACCCAAATATACAAGTATATCCATCCAACTGAAATTGATGCTACCATCCAAGAAGTAGGTACATTTCTGATGTGAAATCATGTAACATGTAACAAGCTGCAGATGAATGATGATAAAACTGAGGCCATTCTGATCACAACACAAATATTTTGAACTCTCATTCACATCCTTTACCTCAAACGATACATATTAGCAACACCAACATTAAATTCACAGTCAGTACAAAACCTAGGTGTTAATCTGGACAGTACTCTCACATTGCACCAACATGTCATGATCATATGCAAGGCTGCATATCTTAAACTGAGACGCATCATCTCCATTAACAAATATCTTTCAGTTGATCCATTAAAACACTTGTGTGTTCATAATTACTTTCAAGACTGGATTATTGTAACTCAATTCTGATTGGTTTGTCTCAATATCTACTCCAGAAACTACAAATGGTTCAAAACACAGCTGCTCTGATCATCTTTAGAGTACCATGATCAGAGCATACCTACTCACTGCTCTGTACCCTACACTGGCTATCTGTTCAATCCAGAATCAAAAACAAAATGTGTTCTCTGTGCAATGTTTCACTGATGGACTCCAGTCCAACATACCTATCTGGCCTCACCCATGTGTACGCACCAGCAAGATACTTATGCTCCTCTTCTGACAATTGTATACACTTTTTTACCACTATGAAAACAAAGACATATGGACAACATTATTTTGTGTACCAGGGCCCAGCAATGTGGAATAAATTGACCATTGAAATTACAAAATAACACAGTGATTTCTTTCAAGAGTGCCCTTAAAACTCACCTATTTCAACTGCAAAAACAAACTTAAAGACCTAATAATGTTTCCTACCTTAAATATTTTCAGCATGGTTTTGTTTTATAATTTCATGGCGTTAGTTTCATTTTTTGTAGTCATATCATTATAGATATAAAGCGCTTACAACATTGCTGGGCCCTGGTATGCAAAAGAACATTGTCCATATGACTTTATTTTCATAGTGGGAATAATGAGATAATAAAATAAAATGAACAATAAAATTAAAACCATCAAAAACATTTAAGCAGCCACTGCCTTCACCAGTGTTATGTGAAAATCACAAAAATTGTGTGCTCAGTAAGGAATATTTATGCAAGTGATGACCCCAAAGAGGTGTGTGAACTAATTGAGATATGCATAAATATGATGTCATATATGGTAAATGTAAACAATAAAGTAATATTTTCAACGTTCCTTAAAAAAATATATTTATACTTACTGCAGATGACAAATTTCATTCTGGATAAAAGTCAGTTTATTGTAGGAGAGGTCTAGATGTCTGAGATGCTGCAGGCGAAAGATACTGAAAAATCAATCAATCAATCAATCAATCAATCACATGGTCAACTGACATGTAAATAAATGAGAGTATACTGATGACCTGGATAATTAATGTAATACTAAATTAATTTACATTAAAATGGATGGAATAACATAACTCCACAAATGATGTTATTCACTGTTTTTAACACTGTCCTAAATAAGTTTAATATTTTTCAATTTTTTTCACTATATTTCTTTTCACGTAATAAAATTTAAAGCATATTTGAGAAATTATTGTGATTTCCTCTTAACTCCTATTATATTTGTTTCAAATAACGCCGTTAGTGGAAGAATTTACAAAGGGAAATAACCAAGGACATAATGATTTAGTTCAAATTGAGTAAATTCCCTTGGTATATAACCTGAGATGGTAAGGCACTGGATTAGTAAATGGATTTTCTTAACAATTTTAGTAACACTATAAAGTTTGTCACTATTTTTGGTAATAATGGTTCAATAAATAGAATTCTATGATGTACTACTGTCCAATGTATGATCATCATATACATATAACAATGTATGTTGCAGTGTTAAAATATACATCTATAAATCTATAATTTCAATACTTAAAAACTTTTTACATTTACAGTCAAACCTGTGTTAAACAGTGTAATTGCAGGACTGAGAGTCATAAATCTCCTTGACATCAAAACTGGGGGTCAGACTGAGTAACAAAAGACAACTTTGGTATGCAATCTGGGGTGCAAATTAAAAATGTGAAGGTCTCTAAAGTGTAAATGAGGGTAAAGGGAAACACTGGTTAAAGGCCACCTTTATGAAGCAGCCACCTGTCTTAAAGAGTCACATGTTGAAAATTCCTACAAATACATTTTAGAAAAAGTTAACTTGTATTAAGCACTGCACTGACTTAAGCGAATCAGCTATGACCATTTCTAAGTTAGCTCCTTAATACAGGTTTGACTTCTTTATAAAGAAATTTAATGAGTGTTTTTCCATATAAACAAATCTTAATCTAAATCAGCTCCTTACTTCATAGGCAGTGAGTTAAGCTGACAGAAGGACACGACCAGTGTACGCAGATGCTTCAAATGGTGGATATCTGCGGGTAACTCTCGCAGAGGGTTATTCCTCAGCTTCAGTACTTCCAGCTGTTTAATGTTTGTAACCTCAGGTGGAAGCATCTGAATTAAAAATATAACAATTATATGGTATACCATATATACTCACTAATATGTTGAGTCCAACTGCAAACTGCACAGGCCCAGATCTGCTGACGCATTTGTTCTGGCAGATCTGAGTCTGCGGTTTGTTGGAGCAATCAGTAGATCAAACAACATACACCCTTACCTGCAGGTGCATTATACTATGGCAGATAAGGCTCTTTGTTGTTTGCAGTTTGACTTGACTTATAAGTGAAGATATATGGTAATGTTACATCATGAATAATGTTTTGGTTTATGATGATTTAATAATGTACAGACATGAGTTCTGATGTACAGAGATATGGATAGATGTACAGACATAAGAATACATGTACAGACATAGGGATGAATGTATAAAAAAAACAGATGGATAGATGTATTGACATAGGGATGAATGTACAGATATGAGTTCTGATGTACAGACATATGGATAGATGTACAGACATAGGGATGAATGTACAAACATAGGGATGAATGTACAAACAACAGAGGATGGATGTACTGACATATGGATGAATGTGCAGACATGAGTTCTGATGTACAGACATATGGATAGATGTACAGACATAGGGATAGATGTACAGACATAGGGATGAATGTACAAAAAACAGAGGGATGGATACATTGACATAGGGATGAATGTGCAGACATGAGTTCAGTAGTACAGATATATTGATTGATGTACTGACACATGGATGGATGTAGATATATGAATGGATGTACAGACATATAGATAAATGTACAGATGTACAGATATATGAATGAATGTACAGACATATAGATCAATGTACAGACATATTGACATATACACATTTGACAAAGTCATCACTATGTTGAGCATCTGAAAGCTGGACTTAAATTAATGTGTTAAAACCTTTGTACAAAAATTAAAATAAAATGCACAGACGTGCAAGCAGATACATAATGCTCTAGCACAGCTGAACCTGTACAGTGTTGGTTTTTCTGTATCCAAAATTACATATTTTCCTCTGAGCCATCTAAACATGAGTTTGCTAGGGATATGTGGGTATTTCAATAAACATAAATACAGATACATTACCTCTAACCATGCTGATCACAATTACCCAACTTACCGTAAAATCATTGAATGACAGGTTGAGGTAGGTGATGGTACCGGCCAAGGGAGAAATATCTGGCAGCTCTGAGATAAAATGTGCCTGTGAGAATTAAGAATATGTCATTTTTTTAAATCATAAAATATGACTTTTGTTGAATTACACAAATTGACATTTGTTAAATGACATGATATACCATCTGTTGAATGATATAATATGCCATTTATTGTATTCTATTATATGTCATTTGTTGAATGATAAATTATACTATTTGTTGAATAATGCATTATACCATTTGCTGAATGATACAATTTTTTATTTCCTGAATGACACAATATGCCATCTGTTGAATCATCATCATCAATCCTGTAACTCAGTGAAAAACAACTGACTTTACAAACCATTCTCTCCATCTTTTACTGTTCTCTACTGCTTTTTGGGAATCTTCAAACCCCATGCTTGTCCACTCTTCAATGTTGTCTTCCCACCTCTTTTTCTTTTGCCTCTACTTCTGCATTCCAACACTATGCCTTGCAAGATTGCCTTTACCAGTCCAGATGATTTTGAGACATGACAGTACCCCTTCAGTTTGCATTTCTCCAACAGCGGTCAAGAGGTCTTCATAGAGTCCAATGACTCATTGGATCCTGCTGTGGACCTCAATGTAGGTTACATGGTCAATGTATGAGAAATAAGACTAACCAGGATAACAAACAAACAGACCCAAATTTGGTAAGACTAACCAGGATAACAAACAACACAGACCCAAATTTGGTATGACTAACCAGGATAACAAATGACACAGACCCAAATTTGGTATGACTAACCAGGATAACAAACAACACAGACCCAAATTTGGTAAGACTAACCAGGATAACAAACAAAACGGACCCAAATTTGGTAAGACTAACTAGGATAACAAACAAAACAGACCCAAATTTGGTAAGACTAACCAGAATATCAAACAAAACAGACCCAAATTTGGTAAGACTAACTAGGATAACAAACAAAACAGACCCAAATTTGGTAAGACTAACCAGGATAACAAACAACACAGACCCAAATTTATCATGAGATAATGCAATGCAAAATCAGGGTGTAGACCAGATGATTGCTTCAAATTATTTTAATTCAGACAAAGTCAAGACACTCAACTAGATATGGTTGTGGGGTGCAATTTTATTTGATAGATGACAATTGTTGAAGTTTCAATAACATTTCTTGAGACAGTAAACCTTATACAGATCTACATAAAGCAAAGTTCAATAGGCTTACTGGCTCATAAAACTTCATATTAACCTGAAACATTAGCATACATTTGTTTTATTCTATAATTTATGCAACATTTGTTAAATTCAATTTGTTTCAGAAAAATTAAAATGCTATTTAACTGTGTATCACATAAAAATTGATTGTATTGTCATGATGGTTCAATAAAAAAAAATATGACATCATGAGTGTGGTGATATTTTTATTTGTCTCACTTGGTTTTTAATTTTTACTTATAGCTTTCATTGATGTTCACAAATGATTCATACAGAATTGTATGTACATCTAGTGACACATTTTCAAAATCAACCTTTAAAGTTATTTATTATTCAATTTTATTGCTATTATTTTTTATTTCTAAGGCAAAATTGTATATCCACACATATACCACCAGTGATGGCATTGGATGTTATACTTTACTCTTACCTTCAGACTGAGAGCTTTGCCTCCATTGACCAATGAATCAAGAACTGCTAACTCGGATGGAGATATCATACCCTCTTCTGCCACTGCTGAAGAAATATAAAATTATAACTGATCATCAGTCCTTTTTTATGCAAATGTTTCATGACAACCATCAATAAAAACTTTCAACCAGTCATATAATATTCATGGATAAATCCTGGACATTTTTTTCCCACTGGTGTGATTTTGTTTGGAAGATTGGTTCATTTGCTCAGAATGGACAACTTACCATGTATTCCAGTACAAAAGTATGATTTTATTTTTAAATGTGTGGATGTGTGGATTTGTTTTATTTTACCAGTTTAAATTTTTGGAACGGTAATCATTTTCAAAAGGCAACAACTTTTTTATTAGTAAAATGTACATAATTTTCGCTGGACTGGACTGGAAAAAGACCATTCAACCAGATCACCTACCCCCCCCCCCCCTTTGCACCAGCCACTGAAAAAAAATTACAAGCATTCCATCTTAAAGCTGTATTGAACATGTACTATAAATAGATAAGTACCCTATATATTCATGTATAAGTCTGATCCTGCTATAAACATCAGATCAGCTGTTGCTAAATAAGCCAGCAGATCTGGGTCAATGCAGTTTGTTTGGAATAATTGGTAGCACAAACAATATATGGTGCTAATAGTTTGATTCGATTTATAGGTGAGTATATATGGTACTACATACCTTGTAAAATAAGTTCATGATTTTCAGATTACAGTATATTTGGTAATTTATATTAGAATATAAGGGAGTGGAAAAGATGATGAAGAATGCATGTATTATAGGTTTGCTGTAAAGGCTGAAATGTTTCTAGTGTATTATTGCTGCAAAGGCTGAAATGTTTCTAGTGTATTATTGCTGTAAAGGCTGAAATGTTTCTAGTGTATTATTGCTGTAAAAGCTGAAATGTTTCTAGTGTATTATTGCTGTAAAGGCTGAAATGTTTCTAGTGTATTATTATTGTAAAGGCTGAAATGTTTCTAGTGTTATATTGCTGTAAAAGCTGAAATGTTTCTAGTGTATTATTACTGTAAAGGCTGAAATGTTTCTAGTGTATTATTACTGTAAACGTTGAAATGTTTCTAGTGTATTATTATTGTAAAGGCTGAAATGTTTCTAGTGTTATATTGCTGTAAAAGCTGAAATGTTTCTAGTGTTATATTGCTGTAAAAGCTGAAATGTTTCTAGTGTTATATTGCTGTAAAAGCTGAAATGTTTCTAGTGTATTATTACTGTAAAGGCTGAAATGTTTCTAGTGTATTATTACTGTAAAAGCTGAAATGTTCCTAGTGTATTATTATTGTAAAGGTTGAAATGTTTCTAGTGTATTATTACTGTAAAGACTTAAATGTTTCTAGTGTATTATTACTGTAAAGGCTGAAATGTTTCTAGTGTATTATTGCTGTAAAGGCTGAAATGTTTCTAGTGTATTATTATTGTAAAGGTTGAAATGATTCTAGTGTATTATTATTGTAAAGGCTGAAATGTTTCTAGTGTTATATTGCTGTAAAAGCTGAAATGTTTCTAGTGTATTATTTCTGTAAAGGCTGAAATGTTTCTAGTGTATTATTCCTGTAAAAGCTGAAATGTTTCTAGTGTATTATTGCTGTAAAGGCTGAAATGTTTCTAGTGTATTATTCCTGTAAAGGCTGAAATGTTTCTAGTGTATTATTACTGTAAAGGCTGAAATGTTTCTAGTGTATTATTGCTGTAAAAGCTGAAATGTTTCTAGTGTATTATTGCTGTAAAGGCTGAAATGATTCTAGTGTATTATTGCTGTAAAGGCTGAAATGTTTCTAGTGTTATATTGCTGTAAAAGCTGAAATGTTTCTAGTGTATTATTGCTGTAAAGGCTGAAATGTTTCTAGTGTATTATTATTGTAAAGGCTGAAATGTTTCTAGTGTATTATTGCTGTAAAGGCTGAAATGTTTCTAGTGTATTATTATTGTAAAGGCTGAAATGTTTCTAGTGTTATATTGCTGTAAAAGCTGAAATGTTTCTAGTGTATTATTACTGTAAAGGCTGAAATGTTTCTAGTGGATTATTACTGTAAAGGCTGAAATGTTTCTAGTGTATTATTATTGTAAAGGCTGAAATGTTTCTAGTGTTATATTGCTGTAAAAGCTGAAATGTTTCTAGTGTTATATTGCTGTAAAAGCTGAAATGTTTCTAGTGTTATATTGCTGTAAAAGCTGAAATGCTTCTAGTGTATTATTACTGTAAAGGCTGAAATGTTTCTAGTGTATTATTACTGTAAAAGCTGAAATGTTCCTAGTGTATTATTATTGTAAAGGTTGAAATGTTTCTAGTGTATTATTACTGTAAAGACTTAAATGTTTCTAGTGTATTATTACTGTAAAGGCTGAAATGTTTCTAGTGTATTATTGCTGTAAAGGCTGAAATGTTTCTAGTTTATTATTATTGTAAAGGTTGAAATGATTCTAGTGTATTATTATTGTAAAGGCTGAAATGTTTCTAGTGTTATATTGCTGTAAAAGCTGAACTGTTTCTAGTGTATTATTTCTGTAAAGGCTGAAATGTTTCTAGTGTATTATTCCTGTAAAGGCTGAAATGTTTCTAGTGTATTATTATTGTAAAGGCTGAAATGTTTCAAGTGTATTATTGCTGTAAAAGCTGAAATGTTTCTAGTGTATTATTGCTGTAAAGGCTGAAATGTTTCTAGTGTATTATTCCTGTAAAGGCTGAAATGTTTCTAGTGTATTATTACTGTAAAGGCTGAAATGTTTCTAGTGTATTATTGCTGTAAAAGCTGAAATGTTTCTAGTGTATTATTGCTGTAAAGGCTGAAATGATTCTAGTGTATTATTGCTGTAAAGGCTGAAATGTTTCTAGTGTTATATTGCTGTAAAAGCTGAAATGTTTCTAGTGTATTATTGCTGTAAAGGCTGAAATGTTTCTAGTGTATTATTCCTGTAAAGGCTGAAATGTTTCTAGTTTTATATTGCTGTAAAAGCTGAAATGTTTCTAGTGTATTATTGCTGTAAAGGCTGAAATATTTCTAGTGTATTATTACTGTAAAGGCTGAAATGTTTCTAGTGTTATATTGCTGTAAAAGCTGAAATGTTTCTAGTGTTATATTGCTGCAAAAGCTGAAATGTTTCTAGTGTATTATTATTGTAAAGGTTGAAATGTTTCTAGTGTATTATTACTGTAAAGACTTAAATGTTTCAAGTGTATTATTACTGTAAAGGCTGAAATGTTTCTAGTGTATTATTGCTGTAAAGGCTGAAATGTTTCTAGTGTATTATTGCTGTAAAGGCTGAAATGTTTCTAATGTATTATTATTGTAAAGGCTGAAATGTTTCTAGTGTTATATTGCTGTAAAAGCTGAAATGTTTCTAGTGTATTATTGCTGTAAAGGCTGAAATGTTTCTAGTGTATTATTACTGTAAAGACTGAAATGTTTCTAGTGTATTATTGCTGTAAAGGCTGAAATGTTTCTAGTGTATTATTGCTCTAAAGGCTGAAATGTTTCTAGTGTATTATTGCTGTAAAGGCTGAAATGTTTCTAGTGTATTATTGCTGTAAAGGCTGAAATGTTTCTAGTGTATTATTATTGTAAAGGTTGAAATGATTCTAGTGTATTATTGATGTAAAGACTGAAATGTTTATAGTGTATTATTGCTGTAAAGGCTGAAATGTTTCTAGTGTATTATTGCTGTAAAGACTGAAATGTTTCTAGTGTATTATTATTGTAAAGGTTGAAATGATTCTAGTGTATTATTGCTGTAAAGACTGAAATTTTTATAGTGTATTATTGCTGTAAAGGCTGAAATGCTTTTAGTGTATTATTACTGTAAAGGCTGAAATGTTTCTAGTGTTATATTGCTGTAAAAGCTGAAATGTTTCTAGTGTATTATTACTGTAAAGGCTGAAATGATTCTAGTGTATTATTACTGTAAAGGCTGAAATGTTTCTAGCGTATTATTATTGTAAAGGCTGAAATGATTCAAGTGCATTATCTCTGTAATGGCTGAAATGTGTCTAGTGTATTATTGCTGTAAAAACTGAAATGTTTCTAGTGTATTATTTTTTCATATCAAAATATGGTAATATTTTTGTGCCAATGAAAATGTGTGCAAATTATTTTACCTATAAGTATTATTTGTATACCTCAAAATATGTTAATCAAAAGTGTATGAACAATTAGACTTTTAAGTGTGTTACATGGAAAAAATTTCAATACAAAAGCTGACAACCCTTATATTTGGTTCTCAAAAGATCAAACATATGGATTAAAATGGGATTATAATTGCTTTTTTGGCCTAGAAGTGAAATTTCTAGCACAGAGAAGTAGTTTCCACTTTACGAAATGATTCAAAGAGGAACCCCAATAAATCATGTCTTTGAGTCATAACCTTTTAATTCCTATCAATTTATCTTGGATTTTATGAGGTTTTCAAATAATCTGTTCTCTGTTATAATGCATAAGTGAATGCTCAAACTGATATCAGGGACATATTTGACATAAAGACATTCATGGTATCTGTCAGAATCTGAAGCTTTGCTGATAAGAGTAATTACCAGCATTGCTCTGCTGATGAGTGTAATTACCAGCATTACTCTGTCAATGAGAGTAATTACCAGCATTACTATGTCAATGAGAGTAATTACCAGCATTACTATGTCAATGAGAGTAATTACCAGCATTACTAAGTCAATTAGAGTAATTACCAGCATTGCTATGTTGATGAGTGTAATTATAAGCATTACTATGCTGATGAGAGTAATTATAAGCATTACTATGTCGATGAGAGTAATTACCAGCATTACTATGTCGATGAGAGTAAATACTGGCATTACTCTGTCGATGAGAGCAATTATCAGCATTACTCTGTTGATGAGTGTAATTACCAGCATTACTCTGTTGTTGAGAGCAATTATCAACATTAATCTGTCAATGAGTGTAATTACCAGCATTAATCTGCTGATGAGTGTAATTACCAGCATTGTTCTGCTGATGTGTTTAATTACCAGCATTACTCTGCTTATTGGTGTTATTACCAGCATTACTCTGTTGATGACAGTAATTACCAGCATTACTATGTCGATGAGAGTAATTACTGGCATTACTATGTTGATGAGAGCACATATCATCATTACTCTGTTGATGAGTGTAATTACCAGCAATGGTCATTACACAATCATCCACTGCTCTGCATATATTTTGCTATATGGGGCAAGATGACTTATAGAAACAAGATTATTTAGAGTCAATTAACACTGACCTAAGCTGTTTTTTTTAAAAATCAGGCATTCAAATACCTATGAAAATATTTAGACATCTGAACGGTTGTCTAAAGGATAAACATCTAAATAATTCCAAAAATAATAACTATATTCCTTTATTTAGAATCAACAGTGCAAGCAGGGTACAGAACACTATAATTAGGAAACTACTGAGAAAAGTGATAAAATAAATAAATAAATCTTAATACTTTCAAAATCTCTATTAAAAATGCTGCCTTTAAAAAAATCTTTGTGGGACATAATTAGATGTGTCTTAGATTAGGCTAGCTCAATTTTGTAAGTGCATTAGGACTCTAATTTTAAAACAAAATGGAACAGGGTTTTACAGATACATTATAAAATAAGGGCATAGTACCGTAATCTCTCATGTCAAAATACAAGTCTGTGGTCTTTAATTTCAAAACTAAAGTCTGTAGACTTTAATTTTAAAATACAAGTCTGAAGTCTTTAATTTCAAAATACAAGTCTGTGGTCTTTAATTTCAAAATGGAAGTCTGTGGTCTTTAATTTCAAAATGAAAGTCTGTAGACTTTAATTTCAAAATACAAGTATGTAGTCTTTAATTTCAAAATACAAGTCTGTGGTCTTTAATTTCAAAATGAAAGTCTGTAGACTTTAATTTCAAAATACAAGTATGTAGTCTTTAATTTAAAAATGCAAATCGGTAGTCTTTTATTTCAAAATACAAGTCTGTAGTCTTTAATTTCAAAATACAAGTCTGTAGTCTTTAATTTCAAAATACAAGTCTGTAGTCTTTTTTTTCAAAATACAAGTCTGTAGTCTTTAATTTCAAAATGCAAGTCTGTAGTCTTTAATTCCAAATACAAGTCTGTAGTCTTTAATTTCAAAATGCAAATCTGTAGTCTTTAATTTCAAAACACAAGTCTGTAGTCTCTTATTTCAAAATACAAGACTTGTAGTCTTTAATTTCAAAATACAAGTCTGTAGTCTTTTTTTTCAAAATACAATTCTGTAGTCTTTAATTTCAAAATGCAAGTCTGTAGTCTTTAATTTCAATTACAAGTCTGTAGTCTTTAATTTCAAAATGCAAATCTGTAGTCTTTAATTTCAAAACACAAGTCTATAGTCTCTTATTTCAAAATACAAGCCTGTAGTCTTTAATTTCAAAATACAAGTATGTATTCTTTAATTTCAAAATACAAGTCTGCAGTCTCATATTTCAAAATACATGTCTGTGGTCTTTAATTTCAAAATACATGTCTGTAGTCTTTAATTTCAAAATACAAGGATGTAGTCTCTAATTTCAAAATACAAGTCTGCAGTCTTTAATTTCAAAATACAAGTATGTAGTCTCTAATTTTAAAATACAAGTCTGTAGTCTTTAATTTCAAAATACAAGTCTGTGGTCTTTAATTTCAAAATGCAAGTCTGTAGTCTTTAATTTCAAAATACAAGTCTGAAGTCTTTAATTTCAAAATACAAGTCTGTAGCCTTAATTTCAAAATACAAGTCTGTAGTCTCTTATTTCAAAATACAAGTCTGTAGTCTTTAATTTCAAAACACAAGAAAAGCATCCTGATAGTGAGTGACCATCCTGATAGTGAGTGACCATGCAAAACTTTATTTTTCTATGATCTCCTCGATATACTGTAATTTATTTCAAAATCAATGTTACTCTATGAGGAGAAAAAAACTACACCATTATTTGTTCACAGTTAATATCAGCACGATTATAAAGTGAGTATTCAACACTATAATCTGCCAAAGTTGCCCCCCCCCCATATTTTTGCCTTTGTGTCAATCCTTTTATTGTTTTTTTATAATTATAGGTCCCTTGATAACTCGTGCCTCACTTACAATGCAGTCAATGTTTTTAGACCCCAATGTGCGTGAGTTATTGAGGGAGAGGTGTACTTTTATTATGTAATCTAACCCACCCATAGAAAACTTTTTTCAGGTCCTATTAAAAATGTTAACAAGATGACATCATGAAATTGGTCACAAACTTACTGAAAGGTGACTGACTTCTCCCTGAGCCCTGGAAAAATTTTGACCTTGCAGAGTGGAACACTGCATCTTTGGCAGGTAGTTCTGTATCTCTGTAAAAAAAATCAAATTTACAAATTATGTTAAAGATAATTGTTACATTATTTACTAAATACATTACCACTTGCCACAGTGTACTTCTCTACAATAAAGAAATTTTTCTTAAAAAAAAGAACATCTCTGAATCCCATGGTTTCCATTATATATATTAACCTATAAATAATGGAGGCTTGTCTGTGAAGAACATGATTTGGTATTCCAAAGTGTGATCTTTATGTGAATGTTTTTCTGTGCACTCATGCAAATGCAGCATAATTTGGAACATTGTAGCTAATGGCACATTAATTTTTGGGTTTTTTTTATGGTTTAATGACATTTTTCAGCACAATATAGGCTATACATGGCGGCCAGTATTAATAGTGGAGGAAGAACCCGGAAAAACCCTGGAAAGAACCACTGACCCACGAGAAGCTACTAGCATGCTTTCTTACCTACCCACATTTGTCGAATCTTAGACTCGAACTCATTTTAGACCACTCGGCTACTCGGGGCCCCGGTACATTTAGAATTACAATGCTACAGGAATATAATAAAACTACCAACAAATTGGATAGACTTAAAGCACTCCAAGATGGGACCAAAAATGGTCATATTTATCACTTAACTCATATATATATATATATATATATATATATATATATATATATATATATACCATGTTTTGCACTTAACGAAGTTCTACACAAAATCTATTTTGCAAACACAATTTAACCTGCAATATAATTGCCTTTCAATAGTAAGACTGCCAGTTACTATATAAAGTCATAATCTTCACTTGGGACAAGTGTGTCTTATAGTATATATTGACCAGTCCAACTGATGACCAGTCTAATACACAACCAGTTTAATACACAACCAGTCTAAAAAGTTTAATACATGACCAGTCTAATACACAACCAGTCTAAAATATGACTGCTCTAATACACAACCAGTCTAAAATATGACTGCTCTAATACACAACTGGTCTACACCAGTCTAATATATGACCAATCTAATACACACTGGTCTACACCAGTCTAATACATGACAAGTCTAATATAATAATATGACCTGTCTAAACACATGACATGTGCAGTCAATCCCAGCCAATGGTAACAAATGCAGAGAAATGCAGCTATGGAGACAAATAATGAGAAGGTCAAATAAATGCAGATATGATTAAGGCTTTATCCATTTACATAATCATCATATAAAAATGAAGGTTAAGTCCCCTAATCAGTGAGTTTGAAGCCAAACAATGTGAAAAGTATTGGTTCAGATAATTCCATATTGTGATTTTTATTGACTGGTCTGAGTCTGAAAGTGATGAGCACTGCCAATTCTGTCTGACAAATCTAGACTTACAATTAAAAATAACTTCATGTATTTTATCATCACATTACTAAACAAACAAAATCAGTTTCTCTCATCTCCTACTATTAATTACCCACTTAAAGAATTTATGTTCTTAATGCGTAATGCAACTAAATTATTAGAGCCTGCAAAACCAAACATTTAAAATGGACACAAACATTTTCTGGCATGGTATTGCACTATCTGTCTACTGACACTGATAATCAGTACCTGAACTATTCACTTATTCACACAAGGGAGTAAATGGGTTCTCATTGCCTTGTTAAGATGCATTTAGAATTTTGCATACCTTAAATTACACCACAAAATGGAATGAAAAATAAACTTTAACATCTGCATGGTTCAAGCAAATAAACCTAAGACTACCGGGTTAAATGATTTAATTTTGTAACATGAAATTTGTCAAAATTTCAAGGCCATGCCAGGGTTTAAATTCCAGACCTCACTGCTATTAGCAGAGCACTTTACCACTTGAATTATCAGACATTCATTCAATTAAAACATTTTGTTCCAAGGCATGTCACAATGTCTTCCTGACATCATCCCTTATTCTACTGTGTTATCCTTACTACATGGGTTGCATATGATCCTATGGAATACAATCCATACCAGCCTTCTTGTTATTATTTTGGATCTGATGATCTTTATCATTATTACAGTGTATGACAAACATACCTTCAACATTGACCATGATCTACCATTACATAATGTACTGTACACTTGCTTATATGTCATGTAAAACTGCATACTACAAGACCTTACTCTGCCATAGCATAAGGCACATGGAGTTTATGCTGTTTGTTCTAGTGATTACTCCTAGCAAACTGCACAGACCCAGATCTCTCAGCACATTATGTGACAACAGATCTGGGTCTGTGAAGTTTGCAGCTGGACTCATCTCATAAGTGAGTATATATGGTGTCTCTATATTTTTTTTATCTAGAAGACTTATCATTAAATCGCATATGGGTCTTTCAGTAAGAACAAACATTATTATTTTTTTTACTCTAAAATTTTTTACAAGATATTATTTGTTTGGACAATTGTTTTAGTACAATTTGAATGGAATTGTACTTAGTCATAATATAACTCCAACATAAAGTATCCTTTACTTATTAAAAATATATAATCTTATTATCAATATCTTTCATAATATTTCCAATATATAATGTTGTTTGCATAGCCACTGTTTGTTTTCAACAACAAATACTAACTGAATAGCCAGAGTGAGTCTATGAATTTCTTGTTTTATCTTACCTTCTCATCAAAGTCAAAAATAGTCAAAATATTTTGATGTCCCAAATTCTTCCCTCTCTAAAATTATCATTTGATTTGCAGTAAAATGAAACCTTCTAGTCCAAATACCAAACACAAAATTAATTTTGAAAACAATGTTGAATTTACACTAATAAAAGACCCATAAAACACATTCTCCAATGTGCATTTTAGCTTCTAAATTCCTGATACACACTAGAATAGCTTAATAACAGCAAGCAGTGTAGAACCATATCTGTGTCTGTAAGCAGTGTAGTAGTGTATCTGTGAGTGCACACCCACAAATGCAATCTAACTTAAAACAATACTTCTGATAAGATTTGTGATAATTAGGTGCAATGCACTGACGACTTCATGTAACATAATAAGTCTTTAGTTTTTACATTCTTATGAAGGACCCCGAGTGGCCGAGTGGTCTAAAATGCTTTCCGTTATGGATCACTACCATCTCACCTCTGTCTGACTGGGTTCGAGTCTAAGATTCGGCTAATGTAGTTATGTGAGAAGGCTTGCCAGTAGCTTCTTGTGGGTCGGTGGTTCTTTCCGGGAGTTTTCCCGGGTTCTTCCTCCACCAATAAAACTGGCCACCATGTGTAGCCTATCATGTGCTGAAAAATGGCGCTACACCCTACAACAACAACAACAACATTCTTATGATGAAAATATTTCTACATTCTAATGATGGAAAAGAGAATTTACATAGTGTATAAATAATTTAAACAATTCACAGAACCCATGAAAAAAAAAAAAAAACAGCTGAAAAAAACTAATTAGTCTTACTGTCTTATTTGAACTGATCTACTGGCAACTTCAGCACTGTCATCTTCTACCAGTATAATCTCTGTGTGAGGTGTAAACCCTTCTTGATAACTGGGACTGTATTTCCGCATTGGCTTGATAACAGACTTGACCTCAGTGTTAAGGATATCGCGAACATGCTGCTTTATCATGGCTGCCATCTCAATGAGAAGCTGTCGCTGAGGAATGCGAGGTTCTGCTGGGGGAATTTTTGTATCTAAATTGTACAAAATACGCCAGTTAGTGACCAATATAAAAAATATCTAAGGACTTTGGACGAAAATTTCAGTGAGACTCTTTTTACAGTAGCAGGAAAATTTTATACAAAGACTGACATGGTCAGTAATTTAGACCATTCATTTCAAGTGGGGCATGCATGGTCACTGAAGTGACCCAATATCAAACAAATTTAAAATTGCAAATTCTAACTTCACATTATCGAGTACATGTACACTGTTTATTAGAAAATGGAATAATATATTCATGCCGAAATGTTTAGGAAATTTGGTCAGCAATGTTATCACAGAGTTTTGGGTTTCACACAGTGGTTGAGTTCTTTTCTTTGATCATTATGACCAGATATAATTGTCCAGATCATAAAATGGTCAGTATCAGCTAAATATAGATTTTGTGGATTAACACCCTGAGAAAAATTAACCTTAAACAAGATGAGGGACCAGACAAAGACACCAAAATATCATGTGACAGTATAAACACCAAAATATCATGTGACAGTATATGTATTCAATTCCCTTATTAAAAAGACATTTCGTCTACTCTACAAAAGCTTTGTGTGCATGATTAAATTGCAGTACTGTACTATTAGAAACATAGGAATAAATCGTTATAAAACTTTAACATCTCATCATTTAAATGGAGAAATAATACTTTCAAAGGAAAACTAAAAATGATTTGACTCAACGACAATGGGTTAGTTCAAAAGTTCTTGCCAAATTTTTTATGATAAGAAGATTCAAAATAATCAACATGAAGATATGAAAAATACTTTAATGCTGCAATAAAATGAACTAATGTAGAATTAACATTTGTAAATGGAAAATGTGAGTGTAATTTGATTTTTAATGTAGCTTTAACATTTGTTTAGACATATCACACATGCACAGTCCATGCCACATGAATGAATACAGTTATTCCACACTCAGACATATTGCTACAATGTCTGCAGTACGACATTTATATTTATGTCAAACACTGACGCATCAAGCCAAAGACATGTAACATCATGTCCCACCCATCATATTATCCTGACACTAGGCAGATCAGTCCTAACACTAAGCTCTTAATTCTGAGTGCTAAGCAATGCAGCTGCTACTACCACTTTTATTAGTATCTGGTATGACTCGGCTGGGATTTGAACCTGCAACCTTCCACATCTGCAGCAGACACTCAAACCACTAGGCCAAAAGAGTTAATGAAAAAAGAATGATAATCTAGATGTCAAGTAATGTTTGTGTACTACCTAGATTTAAATCAAGTGTTTGAATGCAGGCTTTGAAATGTGCATGCCAACAATACCCTACTTACAAGTTACATTTCATGCCTAAAAATAAAACTATTAATGTATGTTAACTTGAAATAAGTCTGTACTTAATTAAGACAAGAAGAACCTTTTAATAATTAATTTTACTTTTAAACAAGGATAATAAATGCTCTGAAATTATATGTAGCTTTCTTGCTACATGTACTGCATATAATTCACACAAATAAAGCCCCCTCGTCCCTCGATAGAACAACCATTTTATATGGCCACTTTTCCTGTGCTGAAGGGGTGACCATATAAGAGATGAACCACTGTAGTACAAACCTATGACATCTAAATTCTTTGATTATCATTAATATTCGGGTCTTTTCTCCCAATAAAGTGGGATGACAACAGACAAAATAACAATCAAATTTCTTTCTTACCCTTGTCTAATGTATCATTCATGTAACATAAAAAAACTCCACTAACCTTCTGGCGTCACATTTAGAACATGCACTGTCTTTTCTAATGGAATCAATTTTTCAGCAATTATTTTAGTCAGTCTTTTGTAGTTGTGCCTTGAATACACAGCCTCACGAACTTTAATGAATGGAATGTTGTGTGCCTCTGCAATATGAATAAGGAAGTTATCCAGTGTGAACTGAGGAGGGTGAAAAAACCTTATGTCATCAACAACATCTATAGCATGAAATATTTCAGGATCACGTCTGGGTGGTCTTGCTGGAAAAGGTTCAGGCCCTCTAGGTTTGAATGGCTTAACAAGAGATTTTCCATCTACATATGTGCCTAGACTAGTATGGTCTCTAAACACAGGATCTAACACATATCTCTTTTCCTCACGACTTAAAAAAGATATCCTGCTTTGTGGAGACACAAAAGTAGTTCGTAAAGGTGAGCGGTGAGGATTTGATTCTGATGGAGGTGGTGAAACAAGGCTAGGAACAACACTTGGTGTTGGTGATGGAAAATGCTGAGTGGCAACATCATTATCTGGAGGTGATGGGGATTCTGGTAGTGCCCCAATATCAAAAGATTCAATGAATTCTTGTATTCCTTTGACTGATGTAGTGTTCAATGGCAAAGGTGACAAGCGCTTTGGCGGTCTTGGTCTTCTCAGCAATTTACCAGTCAGGTTTTTCTTGCTTTTAAGACCTGGAATCACCATCAACTGAAATAAGAGATTTTATCGTTATTTTAAACTGTTGTTTACATCAGTTATTGAATAATACATTTCTATTAATAATGTGAACTTACATCTTAAAAATTAATGAAACTATTGTAGATTTTTTTCAAACACAATGTAGGGATGAAAATATATATAATTCAGTCTACAAATAACTTTTCAACTATACTAAAATTAAGAACCTAATCTACAACTATGTCACTAGTTAAATCTGTATTTTTTTTATTAACCAAGCTTGTATCAGAGGTCTCAGAAATGCTTAATCACACATATGATGAGGATGTTATCATGTACATGTAGTGTTCATATGGTGTAGAAAATAATCTATATTTCGTGCCAAAAGAAAATGTATCAATAGTGCAAAATAGGATATCCTTGAGATTGGCCCAAAATGAAAGGGACTGGGGTGGAATGGAAGATACTATGGCTGAATGTGTTATTTTGTAGGAGCCTCATACCCTCCACTATAACACAGTCTCTTTTATCATCAACCAAATACAACACATATTCCAATATCCTCACTACACCACCAAATCCTCCCATTATGCCTCAAATCCATGTGCACTTTTACCCATCCATTTACCTAGTTGAACAAGATTGCATGACCTAATTCTCTTCCTCTAAGAAATTACCTCATCAATATTACTACTCAACAGCATGATAATAAATGAAGAAAAAAAATACCCCTTCCTGGGTGACACCATCGTTATAATAAGTGAATTTTTAGAAAGGTTATGCCATTTAAATAATATATATAACATTTTTTTTAAAAAGATGTATACTAGCTTTGATTATGAAAAAGAGAAGCAAGTATACATTCTTGTGACATTCATCATATATTATTTTACTGGTCAAGGAACTTAATCACTGTTCAAAATATCCCAGCTTTACTCAGTTTTACAATTGAACAAAAATATCAATGCATATTTAATCAAATAAGAAGGATTACTTGATACATGCGAAGAATGCACACAATATAATATAATCACTTCTTCAGGCAGGAACAGTCAGTAGCTTATTTGGGATTAGTAATCCAAAGGTTATAGGTTCAGCAGCCTCAGTGTGTCTTGGGAAAGTGACTTTGCTCCAATCTCCTTCACAGACTATAATGTGTTCAATATGCCATAAAATGCAAGCAAGAATCAAACCAACCAGTCAGTGTTCACGCATGTCGAACAAGCTTCACTCGTGTAATAGTTTTACCTATTTTTTTTTTAATAACAGTAGTAATATAATTTCTTCAAACTTCCACCAGTTTTATGCTTTACATATTTACGATTACAGTGAAAAATGATAGGAAATATTTAAGGAAAAATATGCCTTTCTACAGGACTGATGAACGAAAGAATATGGGGTTTCCCAGGGTAAAACCTAAATATTTTGGCAAATTCGGAAATGAAGAAAACACAGATGTGGTTACAACAATCCTGTGGAAGTGTAAGTGTCGGACATTAGTACAAATTTTCATTGCTATGTTAGTTTTTGGCGTTCATATGCACATGAATAAACACTAATGTATAAGGGACATTTTAAAGAGTTAGCAATTAAAAACTTTGTGGTTCAACTTTGATATATACTGATTCACTGAACATAACAATATTAGAAAATTTTCATTACAGATGGTGCACTTGCCGCCATCATGGAACCGTCTCCATAACAATGAATTGGATTTCTCGGTATTCTTCAATTGATCCAAGGATCATAACCAAGAGCATCTAAATGAATATGTCCGGTTCCCGTTCCTTCCAAATCATATCCGTTTATATTTTTCCTACGATCACTCTTACTAGGGCATTATGGGATTGCGGACTACATGCAGGATTTACTTACCTCCTAAATATTTGATAACTGATGTTCTTCAATAAACACGACTTATTTACCTTTTACATAAACATATTCTTTATTATTAATTAAAACCAACAAATATATTAGATTGAGTTTAGCTAATCATGAAAACAAACAAACAAATTCAGCTTTATATATGGAACTATCTTGCTACCGTTTACCCGCTAATCTGGTCGGCGTAGAGATAATTAGTCTGGTTCCCCATTTGTATGCTTTTCCGTTTCACTCCAATTATGTACGAGAGAGAGAGAGAGAGAGAGAGAGAGAGAGAGAGAGAGAGAGAGAGAGAGAGAGAGAGAGAGAGAGAGAGAGAGAGAGAGAGAGAGAGAGAGAGAGAGACGAATATACAGTGAAATGGATTGCACTTAAAACTTGCATAGTGGAGAGAATGTTGGCATACCTCTAAACAAATTGGATGTAATGTGGTTGATATTTCTTTGGAAATTGTACATGACCTAAGCATGCATCTAACTAAAATGACTGCTACCTAATGCAACAAATAGACAATCAGCCTGAATTTGTGTAAAGCACGCTATCTTTAACCCCTATTACAAAAGGGGCACTTAATTTCCCCACGTCTAGACAAGTGCAGCTGCTGAAAGTGCAATTAATGAATTACCAAACATATACAATGTATAAAAAAAGTTATCGGTTCTCTTTTTATTTACGATTTATCTCTGAATTCCAGGAAGTAAAAATGACCAAGTGGAGCAAGCATTTTTTTAAATATTAAAAATGCACATCTGGAGTTAGGCCAAGCTACAACCCATATTACACCCATCAATCTTACACCGAAATAGTGGAAATTAAAAGTTCTTTAAGCAATAAATAAGTTATGCAAAGTCTTATTTAAATAGTCAATATAACCAGTGAGGAAAACGGATGAAAATAGTTTTCTTTACAATTCTAACATGCAAAATATGAATATGTAGAGCGCCATAAATACGATGTCAGGTGAACGCCGTATTTTCACGCGATCAATCAAATGGCATCATATGGAGAGATATAATTAATTTAACCGTATTTTTTTGTTCCTTTAATATTCTTTCTGTTAGTGAAATAATGTGAACTTTACTAATTATATCGACTTAAACATTAGCAGTCGCTTTGTTACTCAAACTGCAGTCACATGGGCTTAATACTCTTGCAAAAGAAGGAGGAAAAGAAACCACAAAAGCATCGTTTAATTTTAGCATTCAAAATGCATTTAAGCAGATATAGTGTAAAGAAACCGATCAAAATTTATTTCAAGTATTTATCAAATTGTTTAATACCTTTGTCTTTTCTTATATATATATATATATATATATATATATATATATATATATATATATATATATATATATATATATATATATATATATATATATATCTTTCACGTAAGAGTTGTCCAACCTTAGAATATAAAAAAAATCTTCAGTAAGCATTTACAAATTATATACATCTAATTATGTAAATCTTCCTAACATAATTAGCGATAGATTTTCAGAAACTTTGAAAACAACTGCAACAGGAATGACGAAAAATAAATATAAGGGGATTTCTTATATAGTTAGTTAACTGTATTCGTGACTAGTAAAGAAGGTAATTTCTGAACAAACGAACTGTTAAAAATTTGTTCCCACATACAAAATTATATTGGTTTTGCAAATGTATGGATTGAACAATCCTATATCACATCTGTGAAAGTCAGTTTACTAATAGTTTACTCCAGGTACGGATTAATTTAATCCCAAAAACATTAATTACAAGCTAAAATAAATGTTGTTCTTCCGTAACTCCATGAAAAAGAAATATTGCATGCTTGACTTATTCAATAGCTTGAATTTGAATGAACTCTTGCTAAAACGAAATGCTTTCATCATTATCCCCTTGAACAACCGGGAGAAAGATGCGAAGAGTTACCTGGACCTGTTCTAGCGCGGAGATATATGATAATCTTTTGTAAGATTCTATTCATTCCTTATAACTAATAAAACTTAAGAACCTCACAGTGTTACATGTTCAAACATCGGTTTTTATAAGTGAAATAATAAAAACGTTTTCAGAGAACTGCTTTGGACCAGGTTATTTTAATGTCTGGTCAATGAACAAGAATATAAGTTTGCCTATCGGCAGTTGCAATCAAAAGAGGAATCAGTCAACTGAACTTAGCTTGATTTTCTAACCACTAGATTACAGGTTATGAAAAACAAGCGTAACAGATAACATGAAAAAGAACTGATCAATAAAAATATGAAACATTATGTGTGGAAGTTATCTTGCTATTCTCTTGTATACACAAATTCGGGTTAGTGTGGAAACTCTGTGGTCATACATACATACATACATACATACATACATACATACATACATACATACATACATACATACATACATACATACATACATACATACATGCATGCATGCATGCATACGATAGATAGATAGATAGATAGATAGATAGATAGATAGATAGATAGATAGATAGATAGATAGATAGATAGATAGATTTCCTGCTTCCTGCTTCCTGATCTTACACAAAAAGAGATAAATTATTTGAGTTTAATGAAACGAAAAGGACTGACTATTCAATAGAAGATTTTGTTTGTATACATAGATATGATCCAAAGGATATTTTACGAATGCATTTTGGTGTTGTTTGAAGGGTCAAAGTAACACTGCCAAAGAGTATAAAAAGTATCCCCATTGCAGTCATTCGAGCCATAGCTGTTTCAACACATTTTTTGTCAAGCCAACTGACTGTAATAATTCAACTAATGCAATTAAACCCGAGTCGTCTTCATCACAACCACCAACGTCTCGTATATAAGTCAGGTTTAGAAGCTCTATTTCCTTAAACAAGATGGATACCGCAGTGGCGATGCATTGGAAGTTAAAGCCGCAGAACGAAACTCCATAAACAAAACCATAATAAATTAGATAATGTCTTGGCAAAATAAATGGAACGCGTACATGGTTAATGTAAACGATCCTGAGATCTCTTTCGAACAAAAGGAAATCTTTCCGTTTTTGCTTAATGATCTGTGCTAATTCAATCGAAGGATATATTGGGCCAACTGTTTAACCTAAATATTCATTTGTGTCAATACTACTGTTAACAGAAAATATCAGGGAAATCTTAAATCTCTATATATACGAAAATCGGCCTGATTGCGATTGCAGTTATAACTGAATGTGTTTAAATTATATCACAAGATCATTTTTATGCAATGAAGACCGCGTAGAAGATGGATCCAAGACATAATACAGTATCATCATTTATTATTATTATCAATATTATTATTATTATTATTATTATTATTATTATTATTATTATTATTATTTTTATTATTATTATTATTATTATTATTATTAGTTGTAGTAGTAGCAGTAGTAGTAATATTAGTTGCAGCAGTAGTAGTTGTAGTAGTAGTAGTAGTTGTAGTAGTAGTTGTAGTAGTAGTAGTAGTAGTAGTCGTAGTAGTAGTAGTAGTCGTAGTAGTAGTAGTAGGAGTATTAGTAATAGTAGTAATAGTAGTAGCAGCAGCAATAGTAGTTGTAGTAGTAATAGTAGTACTAGTAGTAGTAGGAGTAGTAGTAGTATAAGACACGGACGATGTGTCACGAAGTAATTCCGATATGTGTGATGAATAATGCGCCTCAGGCTATGTAATGAATTGAAATATACAACTTTTTTCACAAAACAGTACAAGTGTAAGTCGCATCCTGCTTCTGCAGTGTCTTGACCACCATTTAAAAATAGCAAATGTTCTGATGTTCACATGGGAAGTGTACTCAAAACAAAACTGTACTGTCCTGTCCCTAATTATATTTTGTGTTACACTCTTCCATACAGAAAAGTAAATGTCTAGTTTTACAAATGAGACGTAGAGTTGTTTTAAAAAAGCTGCGAAATGATTAAGGATAAAAGATGCTAAAATCTTTGGGATAACCACTTCCAGAGATATCCGAATATGTAAACTTCAGAATAAACGGCGCATGTTAGAAATATATTTAAAATTCATGTACAGTTGTTAAAGCAATCTACAGGATGGAAATCTTTCCAAATAAAGTTAAATAGTTTCACTCGCAAAAAATATGGCAAAAGAGCCAAAGTTCCGATGGCCTAGTGGTTAGTGCTTCATGCCTTGGATGCGGAAGGTCGCGAGTTCGAACTCCAGCAGTCATACAAAAGACTTATAAACATGGTAATTGCAGCTGCCTTGCTTGGCGCTCAGCATTAAGATATTAGTGTTAAGCTTGGACGGTTTAGTGTCAGGATGATGTGACTGGGTGGGGCATAAATAGAAATGTCTGAGACTTGATACACACCAACGTTCTAAAAATGGAGTTTAAAATATTCACAAAATGTTCAAATTGAAAAGACTCTAAAACTCAAAATTACATATAGAAGAAGAAGACATTATTTTAAAATCCTAATGAATCTGGTCCAATAGAATAATGAATAATAAATATAATAACTATGTAGGCTTGTATAGCTATTACTCACGTTATACTTGTTAAGACAGTATTTTTTTGCCAGAAGGCTTTGACGTTCAGTGGGTAGAAGGTTCAAGCAAGCTTCGTTTTGCGGGGCAGACGGTGAATGCTTAACATAAATCTAAAATAAAGCATACAATACATATGACTAAAATCATGCAAGATGCAAAAGAAAAGCTATACAAGGCACAACTATTCTGTCAGGTATACTAATTTTAAATGGACGGTCTCTCGAAAGCTAGGGGTCTTTACTTGACCGAGCGGTGTCAAAACCTGGCGTGATTCACGCTAGAAGTCATAAGTTTACCCCAAACTTCCATAGAACTTCAGTTGTAAATTAAGAAGCCCGACGTGTCCGTTCTAATATTCTTCTACAAATGCTTTGTGCTTTGTGAAATTTCTAGCCAAACCAAATCATCGAGATTTTAAAGTGATGTTGGAGTAAGACTCAGTAGGATGTCTTAAATTTACCGTTTCTTTAGAACCAGCCTGGTTAAAGATTACACTTTCTTCGTAGATGCTTGCTCAAGAGATTTAATTTACAGCAGTTGATCTTGATAAGGTCCCATTGACAATAAGTTTTGCAGCTTCTGCATTTAATTATTACTCCAACCTATTATTACTAACAGCTTCCTCACTTGACTCTCAGCATTAAGAGGCTAGTGTTAGGACTGGTCGGCCTGGTGTCAGGATAATGTGACTAGGTGGAACATCATACTACATGTCTGCGGCATGATGCCTCAGTGCTAGACATCACGATAAACTACCTCACTGCGGACATCGTAGCGATGTGACTGAAAAATTGTTAAAGCTACGTTAAAATGCCTAATCAAACAAACAAACAAAATAATTATTACTCACACCCCATTAGTATTATCCTAAATATCTGAGTGATATAAACATGCATACGTGATTGTTAAACATTGCTCTTGGTTAAATATCTGTTTTACAAGGGGTTCAGTTCATAATCATCTAAAAACGACTTCAAAATAACGGTGAGATAAGTGGAACCTTTACGTTACGTACAAATTTTAAGATTCAACATTGCTGAAAAAAAAACACAACATAATTCTCGTATGTTAAGCAATGATGTGCTTACATAATTTAACACTCACTGCCTTTGTTTAGTACCGTAATTCCTCCATTTTAAGTCTGTGACTCATCTCATTGTTTGTACAAAATATGCCTCCCGATCTTGTTAACTGCCATTAGAACAAACACTCTGCCTGTTACTATAGTGCAAATACCCCACTAGCGGTATATAATGTTAAGAGCGAAAATTACCCACCATTGAACAGTTAGAAATTCTGAATGTTCTTATATTTAATTGAATCAATCAATTTTGCTGATTCTGAAGCCTATTCGGACAAAGATGTTAAATAGAGAAGAAGGCTGTACGACTTTTGGGAGTGGAAACTAGCTTGCGGCACACTACTGCAGTTTGTCCCAATCTAGGTCATTTTTTGGGAAAATTCGTTTCGCTGACCAGTGACATACCAGCAATACTAAAATGTATTAAAAAAAAAATAAGCCATATAATTATATGATTGATTTTAATATCTTTGCCAGTAATACCCATAATTTCATAGTTATGTATAATTTAGCTATATGTTTATGGATAGCTGGGAATGAACATGCGCAAATATAACCTTGCAGTGCACATTACATTTTTCGTTTAATTTTATATTGATACATGTAACAGAATTTGATATGTTTAAGGGATTGGAGTAACGTTTGTCATTGTATATTGGTTACATCTGATGAGATCTGGAGATGGCGCTCCCTAAAAAAATTACATGTATATATATTGTTTTGTTCTTAAACAATTAGAAAATTCTGCTTAGTGAAAAATACATTATGTTAAGATGATCGATTGATTGATTGATTGATTGATTGATTGATTGATTGATTGATTGATTGGTAGGTTGGTTGGTTGGTTGGTTGATTGGTTGGTTGATTGATTAATTGATTGATCAGACTTGACATGAGATTCATTAATGAAATTATTAATAGAGCTCGACTGAGGATTGACATAATATCAAAGCTTTATCGTTATTGTGGATGAATGGTTTAGAATTTTGTATAATAACTGTCAGGGTTGAAGTCAAGACGATCATGTCATTTGCTGAGAGCACATCACTGAATTCCGGTTCCATGAATTCTTCAGGAATGCTTTTGAGCAGCATGGGGAAGAGAACTCGACCTGCCATGTGGATAACACCATTAATGGCCCTCTGATCTGCTTCATTACGAGACTGCCAGTCATAAGCTGCAGTGTATGATAGGATGGTCGTTTAAGGCGTACATTTCAAAGGATGAAATTTAAAATCAAGCACTATGTTTAGATGGGATAGGCACCAAATATTAAGCAACTACATTTTTGTTGTTGCTAGGAGCATGGATATTTTCAGCTGGGTTCATCGGGTCATCCCTGTTTTCGAACTCATTTTGTATTTATTCAACTAACTTTACTTGATAACAAGTCAAGTAGGAATGTGTCTCAATTAGAACATCCATTGAAATACGAAATTGCTACCTTTATTGAGCCGGTGATCGACGCAAATTTCTCCTTGTTAGCTTTTGTTTCGTAATCATTCTACATAATTTAATGACAATATGAATAGTGTGCTTCACTTATCGATCATATTGCAAACGCTTAAAAATAAATGGAGCGTTTAAATATAAATTTAACTTAATTTGATAAATTACTTTGTATAAATTATACAATAATAAAGTAACAAACATCTGTTCATAGAAATATTTGTGAATCACTGCATTTTGAGCAGCGAAAAAAATACGATTAGAAAATGTGTCAGAGATATTGCGGATGTTTACACATATTGCCACTGCATAGACATATAACACATATATTACTATTCGTTAGACAATATCGCACAAGGAGCAAAAATGTGCTGAGCAAAATATGTTCAAGTTTTCCGTTATCTTTTGATCCAGACCAACGTTCCCTCTAAGCGAATGGTAGATGTGCGCGCAGTGTTCGCTGCACTGCGCAAGCATTATGGAGACGAGAAAAATTTAACGTTGGATTGAGCAAAAATTGATAATTCAGCTGCGCGGGGATGCCTGAGCAGCTGCGCGCGCGCAGCTTAGAGGGTACGTTGATCCAGACTGCCTGTACTGAATATAGCTACATCGGTTCTCAACTGAATGAGAATATCCGAGCCGAAAGCTTGTAATATCGCATAAATTTTATTTATATATGCGTCTGTGACATCCAATCGTGCAATTTTATAACTGGTTCTACTTAGTAACGTCGTATATTGCGTTCTGTCTCAAAAGTCTCAAACATATGACAAGCACAGTTTTACTCTAATCTGCACTTTGACGATGAGGCAAACGTTTACCGGATTGATAAACAGCTGAAAGGAGGATAAAGGATGACCATATGCGCCACATTGCATGAAGTAAGAACAACAGACAATGGAAACCATAAACCGAGCCATGACCTTAAATTGACACTTTGAGTCAGTCCATACAAAACAGACTGACCCTTAGGCATCCAAGAGATAACATGCCTCCATTGATTTGCGTGGTCATTTGGAAAGGAGCATACCTTTGCACTTAGACTTCGCTACCATTTGGGCTTACTGGTCAATTTAAGACATACATTTGCCCAATGACCGTTTCATATTTACGTGGCAAAGGTATTTATTTTAGCCGAGATCAGCATACATGTGTAATATAACTGTTCCTGATTTTGATGATAAAAATACTTTTTCAGGAAAAATTCCCATATGCAACCTACCAAAAGCTTTATTAATACAAGTCATTTGAAAGGGTAACGGTGACAGAGTGTTCTAAAGCATTCTTTACCAATCACTGCCATCACAACTCCTCTGTCCGTGTGGGTTCGAGTCTTGAGCCCAGCCAAAGTGGGTGAGACAGCTCGCCACTAGCTTCCCGTGGGTGGGTGGTGCTTACTATATTTTTTCCGAGGCCTTCCTCCACCAGTTAAACTGGTCTCTATGTATAGCCTCTCATGTGCTGGAAAATGGCGTTAAACCCACAACAAGAATCAGAATAAAATAAATATTTTGAAAGAGCAACTGTGTCTGTTGGTTACATATACATAACAAGTGACAATAGTGATATCAGGGACATATAAAGGGTTCCATAACGACACTATAGAAGCATATATTTTAATGTACCATTGATAATTAAAGAGTGTTTACAATGTCAAGTCAAACTTCAAATTATAGCTTATAAACAAAAAGATGCCAATTGAAAGGAATTATGGACCGATGTCACTTTACATCTTTTATTTTACTATGTGCAAGGTTTTATGTATTTATACGTTTTTGTGTTCGATTTCCTAAACTTATGTTTCTAATTATAAGGGAATGAAATTCATTACTGATATCGATAAGGGTATCGATATCGATATAAATATCGATATAAATGATGGACGGCATCTTTGAAGTCCCATATTTATATAATTCATCTTTGTCTTATTTGCTTTTACGTAGAAGAAGAGTATATCTGATTTTTATTGTTGCGATATACAAGTTGATGGACCTAATATTTGCACTTCATTAACACACATTTAAAATACTTTATTGAAGTCAGTTTGTATCATGGCTCGTGTTTCATCCGGAAAGGCCAAATAGGGGTCTTATATTTAAATATAATCAACCAGGGGTAGTACAAATCATTCGACTGTTGTTTTCTTTCTTTCTAACTTAAGTTATATTTCAATTTAGTCTTTGGAAAGGTACCTTCTGGTATGACCAATATAAGCCAAAAGCTTTCAAACCAAACTTTATATCCAACGCTTGTTTGTCAGCTTTGGTAAAGTGATCTAAAGACGGCAATTCCCAGAAAAGATTCGTAGATTATAAAACAAACGAGGTGAATGCAATTCTCGAATAAACTTCAGTGCCACAAACGTCTGAGTTATGAATTGTTTAAAATTTATTTTTTAAAGCCAGTTTTCTGTGTTCGCTTATCACGATTACAAATTTTGTTCCGAATGTTAGATCACCATACATGGTAAGTTGACTATATTTAACCAAATCTTTCTTTACGATGTTTGGTCAGACTCCTTTAGAATCGCTAGCATTGAGAGGGGTCAGTTGTTATGGGTTATGATTGCGTACATATTTGAATTATATATTGGTACTTCTTGGTGGTTTATGTATGTATAAATAATTATCGTATGTTATAATAATGCCAAAGAAGTTGCAGGAATAGTACTATAACTATCCTAATATTTTATCATCATTATCATCATCGTAATCCTCGTCGTCATAGTCATCGCCATAGTCTTCACCATCACCGTCGCCATAGTCTTCGCCATCGCCGTCGTCGTCATCGTCATCATCATCATCATCATCATCATCAAGTTTGTATGACTTATGACCCCGACATGATTGTAATCTAATTTACATATTAAAGGACGTTTTGTCTCTAATGATAGAAAATATTAAAACAATTTAGCGCGTGTGTTTATATGTGTGTATATGTGTAATTTATATTTTTAACGTAGCTTTAAAACGTTTTTAGTCATATCGCTACGATGTCTATAGTGTGTAAGTTTATAGTGATGTCTAGCGCAGGAGCATCATGCCGCAGACATGTAGCATGATGTCCCACCCAGTCACATTATCTTGACTCTAGGCCGACCAGTCCTAATACTAACCTCTGAGCGCCAAGTCAAGCAGTTGCTAGTCCCATTGTATGAGTCTTTGGTATGACACAGCCGGGATTCGAAGCAGCGACCTACCTAATCCAAGGCGGACGCTCTCGTCTGATAAGCCACGGGAGCAGTCCAAAACAAGGAAGAAAATAGATCAAATAAATATTTAATTTATAGACATACTCGTTTCATTTAAATTCGACTATCTGGCCTCTGAAATTGTTCATTGTAAGAATTATAGAAATGAAGGAAAGAGAAAGGAAAAATAATGTTCAACTTAGACTAATAAGTAAAATAAGTATATTTTACAGGATAGCCTAGCATGACAAATACGTTTCCTTCTTTTTTACTTTCTTCTTTAAAGATAAGCTATGCTACTGTCTTATATAATCTAATATAGAGTGTTGCGGTCGTCTACTTGTGTAGCGCTAATGCAAAATAGAACAATTTAATCAATTAGATAAACAAAATGAAATTGAACATGACCTTTGAATGATACACTTTCTCTAAGAAATAGAAGTATACAATTTACACAAAAAGCTGTTATGTTATGCCTATAAAACAACTGTCATCATGTTCCTCAGCATCCCTGCATAATCTGGATGCTTCCGGTCCTCTTAAAGTCAACGTTGATGACATGTCTGAGTCGCCGTCTTCATTTGCCACTTCTTTCTATCTCTTCCTCCTTTTCCTGCTCTCCAACGGTAATCTGGTTGTCTTCTGTCTTTACCATATGTAGCTATTTGACATCAAATAAATAAAACGATACCTATATGTTTGTCAGGATTGTTTTGCACCTGTAATCAGACAATAATCACTGATCTTGTTACGTCAAGTATTGTATTATTGTAATTTAATCAACTGAGGAGATTAAAATGGGTCAGTTCGAAACCTGACGTTATTACAAAACACTATTAACATGCAATTAAGGTCATTTTTAGCATATAGCCGTATTTCTAACTGAACCATTGCTAGACCTTAGTAATTAGCGCTGAGCCAATGTAGCTGTACATCACTACATGGACCATCTCGGTCAAACATTCGCAAATTAATTATATTAATGAAAAATTGGACTTCACTCCATATCTAAACTACAATACGTACTAACGACCAATTTCTTAACATAACATTTGCAAATATAGTATAATCAGTTCCTAGCACACACGATACAAAAAAAAAATAAAGATAGATAAATTCACTTATTCACAGAATATATATCAGAAGTAATGCATGCAATCATTAGAATACAAGTATTATATAATAATCGAAACAAATCAATGCCAACCATTCACTTTTAAAAGTACGAACGATTGGCATATAATTTTAGACAAATAAATTCGAAAATTAATTACAAACTTACATTTTTGATTATATTACGTTGACTGAGATAAACCTTGTGGGTTACGAGTCTCGCATTTTTTTCTTCCGATGCTGAATCTTTCTTTTCCTCAAAGTTCCGAGTCCTTTAACTTATATATATATATATATATATATATATATATATATATATATATATATATATATATATATATATATATATATATATATATTGTTACGTGCTTAGGCTCGAATAAGCAGCAACACAGAAAGAGTGAAAACTAACAAGCTTGTATAACTTAAACAATGAATTTATTAAATACAATTATTTTCATAAAATAAATAAACTTACGGTTTTAGAGAATCAAATCCAACATTAATCCAATATAGAATTCACAATAAAAATTCACTAATGGAATTGCTAGAGTCCTGATAAATAAATGTTCTAATAGTTCCAGGCTCGAATCTTGACGATGTAATCCAAAATGGCTGACAATGTCACGTGATGCAGTTCTTGTTTAATTATCATCCAAATGAATTATGAGCACGTTTTCTCCTCCAGATAGATAATAAATCCTCTTTCTTCAATGAATTGACACAAAGTCCAGAACAAGATAATTAAAATTAAACTCAAACAGAAAATACACAGCTAATATCTTAAAGCCCAGAAATTCTACTGATTTGTTTTATCCCAAACAACAGTTCTTATACTTGTTTTTCTTAAGTAAACAAGTGATCACGTGCTTTTCTAGAAATTGATAGAGGTTCATGGAAGGTCACAGAAAGAGAATGCCTTCAAAAAGTCACGTATTAAAAGCATGATCCAGAAGAAAAACCATCCCCAATAACTAAAAATATAAAGATGCCCTTGAAATTAACCAATTGTTTTAAAGACCTGTTTATCAATCTGAAGCAAGGTCAGATAATGAAGTAAACAAGCCAAAGTCAGACTGTTTACAACTAGAATCTAGGTCAGCCTGAATTTTCTAGAAAGAATCTCCCAATTAATGAATATTAAACACTAAATGACAAATTTTGGATTTAACAATAAAAAATAAATTAATTAAATACAATAGCCGTAACAATATATATATATATATATATATATATATATATATATATATATATATATATATATATATATATATATAAATGTACACACATATACATATATATATATATATATATATATATATATATATATATATATACACAAACACATATATACACATACACATATATACACACATACACACATCTATACATATATATGTGGAACAACATGAAACCATTCTCAAATGAAAAAAAGATAGCAAAAGGCGACACTCTTATATTATATGAGCCAGAGAGCATTATATCTCCGTGATCTGTCGTACAACAAAATTGCGGAATTTGACAACAACAGGATGGCCTTGTGTTTTTGCTTGTTTTTTTAAGTTAATTAATTTATTTATTTAGCTTAACTACTTATTATTGCTGTTATGTTATTACATGTTGGTTGAGAGTAGGGCATGCATTTTATTGTAAAATGAGGTCATGCTTTTTGCCGTTACCAACATGAGTTTATCCCATACATCATCGTCGATAGACGACAAGCAATCTACTCTGCTTCCAAGAAGTGTCTCCAATAGTATATGGTCTTCTTGATTGAATAAAATAACCCCGTCTCTCACCTCTAAAGTGTCAATCACCCTCTCAAAGAAGACGTTTCGTTCTTCAAGTAGCATTTCACAACCTAGATGAGATGTTTCGCTCTGTCGTCAGTCTTTTTTCCACAGAGTTTGCATATCATAACTTTTCCAATAGGCATGATAGATAGTTTCACTATTTCAGAGAGAGGCCATAACATAGATGGAAATTTACGCCCAAGAAACCATATACTGCTTGGTTTTAAGTCCAAATGAATGTTTCTGAAGTGAATTAAATCGCTCCTTAGTTCAATATTTGTATTCCAGGTAGATTTTTTGATGTTTTGAATATTATCAATAATATTCCGATTCCAAACAAATTTACCTTCGGTTTGTACTCTTACTGCATATTCTAATTGAACACTTCACATACCATATTTCTTGAATATTTTGTCAATATCTGCTATAAACCCCGTCTGTGTTATTGGTTTGGTCAAGTAATGACATAAGCGCAAAATGAAAATCTTTTTCCAGATAAGAATCAAATCGCCCCTACACAGCCGGTTGAAAAAGCACAATTTCATTTTATCTATGTATGCTTCCATTGACCAGAATCCTAAGGTATTACGCGTTGCCTCTGTGGGCGAATATTTATCGAAAGCTTGCATACGTCGCGCTGCATATCTCTGACATATCTCTGCATGCATGTATGTATGTCCGTACGTACGTAAGTAAGAAGGTGCCCTGAGTGGCTAAGTGGTCTAAAGCGATTTCCGTTACAGATCAATGTCGTCTCACCTCTGTATACGTGGGTTCGAGTATAAGATTCGGCTAATGTAGTTATGTGAGAAAGCTTGCCAGTAGCTTCTCTTGTGTCGGTGGTTCTTTTCGGGGGTATTCTCGGGTTCTTCCTCCACCAATAATACTGGCCGCCATAAATAGCCTATCGTGTGCTGCAAAATGGCGTTAAGCCCTAAAACAAACACACGTACCTAAGTACGTGTGTGTGTGTGTGTGTGTGTGTGTGTGTGTGTGTGTGTGTGTGTGTGTGTGTGTGTGTAGTCCAGAGCGACGCTGGTGGGTTTTTGGGTAATATGCTGTTCTTTAAAAGACATAAGCTGGATGCACCTGTAAGGCTTCTTGATGGAAAGCATGAACACATCTTTTATTTCCTTCTGAGTTCTAAGGCTAATTAGCTTAAGAAAGACACATAAATTTATATATATATATATATATATATATATATATATATATAGAGAGAGAGAGAGAGAGAGAGAGAGAGAGAGAGAGAGAGAGATACATACGTACGTACAGACATACAGACATACAGACAGACAGATAGATAGATAGATAGATAGATAGATAGATAGATAGATAGATAGATACATACATAGATACATAGATAGATAGATAGATAGATTTTCTCTCATAAAATTTCAAAGATGACATCTATGTAGCAGTTTCATATTTAGAACCGTTTGAAAGAGATTGTTTTAGGACAAAGCCCTGATTATTTTCGTTTTTTCACCCACACCGCCAGCCCTAGAGCACCAAAATTCCAATACTGATTGACATGCTTTTTTGTTGGGAAGTATCTAACAAGGATATTTTGAAAGCTTCCCAATTGCCAACTATTCAAAACAAGTAAGACACTTGTTTAAACATTGTTTAACCCTTTGAAAATCATGTATGGTTAGTCCGTTATTACTATGTTTGATTACTTTGGTGTCAAATATTCAGTTTGGATGACATAGGTGTTACATATTCAAGGACAAGCTGAAATATATCTAAGTTAAGCAACATATATAATACAGGTATGGAATCTCGTGTACTGAAACACTTGAACAAGCATCGAATGATCTAACATTACCAACATGCCATACTGGTTTGCAATCCGGGTAGTCTTCATTGTTCTTGTTAGTACAAACTAACTGTCTTCACACATCTAAAACGATTTTTTAAAATAAGATTTCATATTCCATCTTGAATCAGGATTCTTCTGCGGTGACACAGACACATATTTTTTGTTTGAAGCTGAGAGAGAGAGAGAGAGAGAGAGAGAGAGAGAGAGAGAGAGAGAGAGAGAGAGAGAGAGAGAGAGAGAGAGAGAGAGAGAGAGAGAGGGAGGGGGGGTCGAGGTTTGGGGTTGGTGGTATTAATTTCCAAAATCAGATGAGTAAACCATGCAAGAAGAATGGGTATATGGATAGCAGAAAACTCTGTATTTCGTTGCATTCGTGCAGGCACTCAATGACTGATACTTCCTTATAGAACATTTCTTGTTGTCTCGTCTTGGAAACGAAATCAGAGATTTCCATGTTTGATATAAGCCAAAATATTCTCTGTTATTGATTGTACAACTGTGTTTGAAATTTGGAGAAATTATATGATTCTCGATTAATATGCAATTATTAGAATCTGATGACAATCACAATTTAGTCATCACCATTATCGACATCATAGTCATCGTCGACCGTTACTGGTACCCTATACAAAAATTAGATTATTGTACTAACTATTTTGTTACAACTATTTCCATAAGACTAAGTTAGTTAATTCGTTGCAAATTATAGCTCAGTATAAGTAATTATATATTTCACTTTGCGGCTGTGTCCTGTTCATAAAAGTGTATCGCCTTATTTCATATAGGGGACTAAATTGTTCGCACAGCTTTCATTTCTGTGGTTTACTCCACTGTTCACTGTAGTTATCGCTCCGTTAACTTCAGTGTACAACATCGGTCATTATAGTGTACCGTCTTGTTTTAAAATAGTGAATGACAATTTTTATTATGGTTCTCCACCTTGTTCACTACTGTACACTGCGCTGACCACATTACTGTACTACATGGAAATCAATAGTGCACTACCTTGTATACTCTCATACTCTGTACACTAAAGTTCACTACCTTGTACAAATTAGTACACTACTTTAATTTCTCCGCTAGTCGTTCACACCTAGTTTAAATCTATGAACAACTATGTCCGCAGCAATTATAGTTCTGCGAGATTTCTATTTCTTTTGATAGTCTTGAATCATTTAAGACATACACAAGCAATGTATATCATTGTACGAGATTTGAGATTTAATAACAATCAAGAAATTGCCATTTTGTTAACAATTTATTTACATGAAGACATCATGAGAAAAAAAAGCATAATGGAAAATATCTGTGAAACTACTTTTTGTATGGTGAGGTGCACGTCATGGGCGGAAATAATACATCACTGATAACGTGAATTACACCGTTGGTACAGGCAACGTCAGAAATCATGACCTCGGCATTGTTTACCATAACTCGCACTGCAATTAAAAAAAACAGTGTGACTTAAATATTTATATAGGTTACATAGACACAGATACCAGACCCTAACATACTAAAATTGAAATTTCATACATATGGATTAAACGTGATTAAAGGCATCATTTTTGCAAACATTTAATCTGAAAAATGGCTTATAGTTCCGCCTATTCAATACCAACACGCAGAGGCGTGCCTAAAGTAATTGGTATTTGGTGCAGATCCTATTTTTGGCACCCACGCAAATAATTTTAAACTGTAAACACGCAGAAAATATATTATGTTTGCAAGTATATTTTTAAACAGTACAAATTGGAAATAACTTTCACTTTGTCGATTTTTTCGTTTGGTTTGAAAACTTGTACTGTTATTTCAACTCTTTGTATCGTATCCCGCCGTTTCTGGCTGTCACCCGGGACGGACCATCGATCTCGCACACCCCTCAGTACGCCACTGCCGACAAGGCCTGAATTACACATATGAAACTAAAGCCTGGATTTAAACCTTAGTATATAACCCATTGCCTAGTTGGCTGAGCAACGAGTATGATCTAAATTGGCCATTCAATGGTTTTAAGTCCAAAAACATATCTCAGAGTTAGCTTTGTGAAATCGGAGCCAGATCAGATTAATAAATCCAACGGAAGCAAAACCGGTTTGCTGAAAAGCAAAGGTGAAGGTGCTAGACATTAAGGTTGGTCAGAACTATGGAATACAATTGTATCAAATATTATAAATTTAATTCTCAGTTGTGTCTTAAATTTTCTTTTTGAAATTCCGATCCAATCTATTCTGTACTGTCAGTTTACCTGCATTTACTTTTGTGCCTCTTCGCTTATCGTTTATCTTTTGTACATTTATTCATTTGCAGCCTGTCGATATGTATGTATGTATGTATGTATGTATGTATGTATGTATGTATGTATGTATGTATGTATGTATGTATGTATGTATGCATGCATGCATGTATGTATGTATGTATGTATGTATGTATGTATGTATGTATGTATGTATGTATGTATGTAGGGCCGACATGAAGGGGGTGTGGCGAACTATACTTTTTAATTTTATGAATGAAAACTTTTGTTTGGACCAAAACTAGGAGATACCCGGTTGTTTCCTACCCAGGGCGTCCAATCGTTCTCTACGACCCTGTATGCGTGCATGTATGTCTGTAGAAATGACGAACGACTAGACCATGGGCATATCATTGCTAGGTCCATTTATCTGCTTGCCAGTTGGTCGACTGGAAGTTGCAGGTCGTAAGTTGGTAGGTATTTGGGTAGGTGTAATCTATTTAACAAAATCACATTAAATTCTTACTTCCATCGGACGTCACCATAAGATTCTTTCCCTCAAATGTAGGAATTGACATTCCATGATGCAATGACGCGCTCCAGAATGTTCCCTCGACGATGTGATAAGTTAGAACATCTAAAAAAAAAGACAGCAAAAGTAACAAGTAGTATTTAGGACTATATGTTCCTTCACATATTGTTCTTTCTTTATAATGACATTTGAAACGAGATAAAAACTGTCGAAGATAAAGCATGTAGCCTTGAAAATAAAATGCAAGAACCATTGGAATGTTCTGAAATTATTCTGGTTGAAAAAATAATACAATCTTCCTGAATAAAACACTTCCTAATAAAGTAAATATTTTCTCTTATATAATAATAGGCAATAAAAAATAAATTATATTAAAACAAAAGGTTGAGTGGATAAGTCCATAATATAGAAGTTTAAACTTTATTAACGATACTACATTTCTGATAAAGTCAAATATACGTTGTATACCTTTTATTAATACAATACCTGTTAAGGCTGTCTTATTGGCCATGAGTTTTTGAAATTCACTGGGTGAAAGTTTCATGAAAGCTTCATTTGGCGGAACAAAGACGGTGAATGGCCCACCTAAATTGAATGATACATGTACGGAATATAGGACTGAAATTACGAACATTCCATTAAATATAATGCAATATCACAAGTCAAAACATTTGGTTAATGCAAATGTGACATCTTTCTCCACAAATGCTTTGTCAAGAGTCCAATGAAATCAAGCCAACTCAAGTAGATTGTTCATTTAAAGCGGAATTGCAGCAAAAGCTAGGAATTGGTTTTTGCATCACAATACATTCCTATAGCATTTTTTATCACAATTATTTTTGTCACACACACACACACACACACACACACACACACACACACACACACACATCATTTGTTCCGGTTTGATATGATCCCTTAACTTGAAAAAAGCCTTTTGTGATTATATAGTAATTCATCTGGTATAAGCCAATATCCTTTTCGAGATTGTTCAAAATATCTCACTGTCCTGCCAGGCAGTGGTCCAGCCAGATGTATGCGCGCTTTGCTGACTTCCAGAGTCAGTGTGAGCTGTGTAAAAACAGTCGATGGGATGGGCAAAGATTAAAAGGGACATTCATTACTAGTGTATTGTTTGAAATATTGTAAACTGATATTAAATCGAATGCATCAAGTTTTATAGTTTATACAGCCTTTTTTGTGAGTTAGAACAAAGTTATGCACAAGCACTGTATATTTTTAAAATCTCGATTATTTTTCTTTCAAATCTTTCGTTGTTTTCCTTTTTAGGCAAGATTTAATAACATTATGCTCGAAAACACATAACGAAAGGTACATGCAGAAAACAAACATGTTTTTCAAATATGTTTTTTTAAATTTTAGAATAAATATCTGAATTTGATATAAGGTAATTCGGAGATCCAGTTGTAGGTCTTTCATGCCCTCTCCCTTAAGATTTACCTTTATCTTGTCCTGCAACGTTAGAGAGCTCTAATCGATAATCGATAGATTGATTAATGATTAAATAAAATTATATTGAATGCTCGATACGATGACGATCAATGATTGATTAGTGAATTCACAAATCGTTCTAGACATATGACTGATAGATAAATGCGACGATAAATCAATATTGTGACTGTCCGATTTTAATCTAGCATACCTTCTAGAGTTTGAGCGAAGCTGATTGCTTCAACTGCTTTCATAAAATCACTGAATTCCGGCGCCATGAATTCTTCAGGAATGCTTTTCATCGGCATTGGGAACATAACTCGGTCCACCATGTGAATAACACCATTAGTGGCCATCTGATCTGCTTTAATTATGGGACTGCCACCAGCTGTCATAAGCTGCAATGTATTATGTGATGGCTGTTTAAGATTTAAAGTCATCCAAACGTTGTGATGGGGTAGGTATTATGTATTCCACATAAGCTTTATTGTCTAAGGAGCCTGGACTTGATCAGGCCCCCCCCCCCCCCCTTAAAAAAAAGAAGAAAAAGATACGGACCAAATTAACTTGATGGCTACTAATGTTTGAAGTACTGAGCATTTACTTGCGAAGAGCCTGGAACGAATTAGCTTACCCTCAAGAAGCTTGGTACATCCGGTCATCACCGTCAAACTTTCTAAATATTCAAATTTGCTCGATATCAAGTAATGTTAGACTGAGCCTAAATTAAAACCTCCCTTTCAAGACAAAAGTTTCTACTTGTATTCAAGAAACGACTATCTTTCACTAACCTGACATGTACTACGTCAGCCAAATATATGTCTATACTTTCCTTTTCTCCTTTTCAACCGGGATAACAGAAAAAACACCAATTCTAAAGTGAACATTATTATATAACGAACTGAAGAACAGTGAGATCATAACACATGTAACGGAGGATTTCTTTAATATATATATATATATATATATATATATATATATATATATATTCAGTCAATGCTGTGTTACAAACATGCAAACAAAGGACCAATAGAAATATAAGGAAAACTCCTTACCATTCCATTCATGTACATATTCATACGGATACCAACAGGCATGCCGTCCATCATCATCATGCTGTCAACCATCATCTCGTTTGTAAGGTGAGACGACATCATCATGCCGCTGACCAGATGGTACTTCATGACATTCATCAGCATTTGTATATCTGTCTTCATTCTTTCCATGACATCATCAGGAAGATTTTCAAAAGCCTCATTGGTGGGGCAAAATACTGTGAATGGACCTGCATGATACGAATTTACACTACAATGTTACATGGTTGGTTTACTCTGTGTTGAATTTGTATTATTTATCTAAGTAAACGCATATCTGTAGTAAAATTACCGATCTACCTTTGGGTAATATTAAGTCCAATATAGATAAATACAGGCCTAGTTGTCGAGAGAAATATCTGTTCATGGAAACATGTGTACGTCACTGTATATTGAGAGTGAAAACCACACGACTATAAAATATATAAGATTTTGCGCATGTTGAACCATTTGGCCAGTGTATAAACCGTATCAGACTCCTATTACCATTAACTGGACCATAACGCATAATGCGATAAATTATGTTATGCAAACATTTTTAAGTTTAGCGAAATATGTTCATAATTTCTGTAATGAACAACCCCACAGCGGTCAACAGGTGGATGAGAATGTCAGAGCCGAATTGTTTTTTTTTTACTATCGCATTAATGGCTTTACAAAGTTCCTATGCATCATCATGACGTGTTGGTAACCGGTTCTGCTTAGTAGCATTGAGTATTAAGATCTATCGCAAAAGTCACAAACATTATATGACAAACATAGTTTGTCTCTTACCTCCCATCACCAACGTATCAGTCATCCCTGCCTCTGTCATCAGTTGAAGAAAGGTGGTAGCACCGAGATTATGAGCCAACTCTGCCAAATTGTGCTGTTGCCCGAAGGCAACAGCTAAAATGCAAAGACAAACACATACGACCTGCATAGTTAAGGAATTCTTGAGCTCGGAAAGAGAGGATCTAGGGATGTAGAGAAGACAACATATTTATATAGTTAGGTCTGTTCGAGTCACCTGATGTGATCGTGAGATTCGCAGCACGTGGAATGAAGTGTTATGCAACATTTTTGAAATTATTTTCGTGATTAGAGATACCAACTGTCTTCCACGTTTTGACCTCGCTAAAGTTAGACACTTGAGGTGAGAAAGGTCGATTATATCTCTAAGGATGAGGAGTTCGTTGGAAAGTGGATATTGACTATGTTAGAACGAGTCTATCAACTTTGAACCCGTTTGTTTTTCAGTTAGTTTGATTGTTTCATATACTGTGCAAAATATATTCTGTCACCCTAATACGGTCTTCTTTGTTTTTATGCAGCTCACAGATTAATATTTTTTTGTTTGACGCAATAATGAAAACTAATTTAAATGTATGCATGTATGTATGTATGTATGTATGTATGTATGTATGTATGTATGTATGTATGTATGTATGTATGTATGTATGTATAAAGTTTAACAGTAATGGTGCATTAAAACAATTCTAAATATATACGAAAAACGTCAATTAAAACAAATATTTGTAATGGTATAGTTGTACCTTGAATTTGAGATCATTCTAGTATCACTGTCTTACGTGGAATATAATAAATTCGCAATGATGGAGATTATATCCTGGGTAATGATGATAATTCGTTTAACCATATTTCTTTACTCTTTGAATGCATTACAAATATTATGGAATGAAGAGAATAATTTAGATTACATGTCACGATAATATTTCAAAATTGGTAAACGCCTTTTCGTCAACAGTCGTAATTTAAAATTACAAAAACATTTTGCGTTAGGTTTTTGTTTTGTATCTGTTCCATATGCTGAACACTATAAACTGATGTAGACATAGAAATAACTGATATTGCTGAATAATTGTTTTTAGCAAAAGTTATGGGTTTCGAAATGGACATGCTGCTCATGTGAAAGGAAATTTGAGAATGGACGTAATTGGTTTAGAAATTGATATGGTGTTAATGCTTAATGCAGATTGAGTCTTTAATACAACTCGAACACTAGATTCAGTTAAATTACCATGCTCATCTTCTTTTAAATGCACGCAATCAGGTTACAAGATAAAACGACGTGCAATAAAAGGAAAGATTGAATTAAATTTTGTAAACAAATTTATAAATACACAGTAAATGCACATGATATGATAAATAAATTATTGGTACATTTGAGCTATAAACAATCGTGTATTTATTGTTTGAATATAACTAATGACTGTAGAAAAGTAATGTTAATTTTAGTAAAATGATGTTAAAACCGTTTACAACGTTTCGAAATAGTGCTTCTTGCACCAATAGATTACATTTAGCAACATTACAATTTGCAAAATTTAAATGTTTAAAATTACGAATAAATTGTGTTGCACCTATTTAATGTTCGAACACAAATTGGAATGTAAAACAGTTCAGACAAAATCTTTGTGCAGAATTTTAGACCAATATACACATTTTGATACATATTAAACACACACACACACACATATATATATATATATATATATATATATATATATATATATATATATATATATATATATATATATATATATATATATATATATATATATATATATATGATGATGATACTAATAATTTCTCTATATTTATCATTTACATAGCCTTAGTTATGTTTATTTGGACATTTAATACAAGTACCATGAATTCAAGGCCTCGAAGTAATTTGTCAGAAGCGTATGAAATCCCAGTTGTCGCTTTTCAACATCGGGCTCGTTATGTGACCTCGCTATCTTGCGCGTTAGTGACCTTGATCTTAAGTTCGAATCCGATAAAGGCAAACGAAATTTGTTGGCAAAAACCGAAATCATTAATAAACCAGTTGAGATGAAACGAACCTCCAGTCGATGTAATTGGTATCCTGCAAAACGTATGCGTACAGACTAAAACTTAATACGTGGACTTGTTGCAAATGCGAAATTTGAGAGAGACGATTTCCGGGAAGAGTACCGGCTCTAGCTGCAGCTCTACACTTATTACTAGAACATTATTTTGCAATGGGCAATAACTCTAACGGAACAGAACATTTTTTCCTAATCTATGAAGCTGCTGAACGATAGAATTTGTTATAACTGTTTAGATTAATTCGTCCAAATTAGACTGATTTGCTTCAAAATATATTCTTAACGAAGTTTTAATCTTTTTAAATCGGTTGTGTTTTCTTATGTGCATTTTGTTACGGATATAACTTTCTCGCTCTGAAGTTTTGTTTTTGTATAAATTGTATATTTTTCAAGTTTGATTATTGCTTTTCGGAAATTTCTTGGGGTGGGAGTAGACAATAGTCCACCAACGCAAAATAAATTTAGGTTTTGATAATTTCTCTTGGCTTTGAATTTTGAATCTAATTAACATATATATGACTCATTTCTTCTATTAAGTATAGCAGCACGAACATATGCATCCAAATAAAAAAAAAATAATCTCAGGAAGCCGTGAAACGTATAGCCATTCGTCTTTCATGACTAAGTACAGCTTTATGTTTCATATATACCTACTCAATTTTCTACTGATTACTGAACTTGTTAGTGTGACCAATTCAAATAAAATCATCTCTTGATTAAAGGTATATTTCTCAACAAATCGACAGGTACGTTTTTATCATAATTTATCTTGCGTTATGATGTTTAATTGTAAAAAAAAAGATCAAGGTGTTTTGGTTCATATATTACATGCTATGTTTTGTAGCCAATATACATAGAGACAATAACGTTATAATTCCCATGCTGTAACTTTGTTATGTTTGTGTGCGTGGTGTATTCTAAAACGTATTTCTTATTCGTCCGATTCCCCTTCATCAAAACTCTTGACCTCCCTAGAACAGGCAATCATGATAATGTAGATAGCTTCTCCCTGCTGCCACGACTATTCCCTCCCTCCATTAATGTCAGCAATTTTGAAACAATCTACGAACACAACGTTACAATTATCATTCATTATCTACAAGTAGAAATATTTCATTTGTGGTAATATTGATTAAGTATTGATTGCAAAATTGAATATTAACCCAATACACTTGCCACGACAAAGAGCATGACATCGGACGAAGACGCAGAATATTACCGGATAGACGAACAGCCGAAAGGATGAACAAATGGTGACCTTATATGTTACATTCCGTTGAGCAGTGACCACTGACCACAGAAACCACAAGCTTGACCGTGACCTTAATTTGATACTTTGACACTGACTATACAACTATGAGATAAGCACATCTCCAATTATTCTCACGACCATTCGGACAGTAGCACAACTTTGCACTTATACTTGATCATCTTATCAGTCAATACAAGACATTTGCTCAACATACGTTCATCTTTGGGTAATGAGAGTATATATTTTTCCGATAATATCATAGTGGCGGGATATAAATTTCTGATTTTGATGCCAATAAATTTTCAATAGAATCCTAGCATATAAGGCAACCAAAGGTCGTTCATTTTACATACCATTATAAGTTGCCTCGGGTGAACTATGGGTGTAAATCGGTAGCCTTTATCCATCCCTGCTATATAATCTATGTCCACGTGGGACACAACGAAGTTCTAAATGTGTGTTAGTTTGTCAGCAGCTTCCCGTGGGTCGGTGGTTCCTTTAAGCGTTTCACGGATTCTTCTTGCTCTATAAATTATACTGGTCATCAAGTATCATATGCTGGAAAACGGCGTTAAATTCACAAGAATATAAATATGTGAATTGATATATATTTCGCGTTGTCTCAAATGCGAACATGTCATTTTATCGTCGATGGCATTATAAGGGACACTTAGTGCTTTTCATGACCATCTAATGTTTCTATGTACCCTTAATTCATTAGAGAGAATGAAACATGAGTGTCCACATTGTCCAGTCAAACGTTGCTTAAAAATAAACGTAACAAAATTACACACTCATGTCCGATGACAACAAAGTATGGAATGGAAATTTTCCCTTTACCTCATTTTTTTTTCTATGTATGTGAGTAGTAGAATTGATTTATCATTGCTTTGTGTTTGGTTTATTTTGATTTGCGTTTCTAGTGATAACTATTTCAGACAACCGTTTTGAAATTGCCTCTGAAAACAAATGAAGTAGCAGCAATTATCGAATATATCTTTGGACAGCAAAAGTCTGAGTTATTGATTTCTAATTTGTTCAAAACCAGTTTTCTCCTGTCACAATTATAATGTCGTGATATATGCTTTATCGCGTTACATATCTGCGTCACAGGTACGGTAAGGTGACTCAATGTAGCTAAAGCGTGCTCTACGCTGTTTGATCCACCATCTTTCTGATCGATAGCAGAATAGTACTGATGGTTATTATTTAACATATATTTACAGTATACATTGGTATTTTCTTGACTTTTAAGTAATATCACCATGAAAAAGTTTAGTCCTAATATTTTCTCATCATCGTTATCTAGAACATCATGTCGAGTTTTCCTTAATAATGACCCTTATATGTTGTCTTCTAAACTGCATAATGAACTTCATTTGTGTCGCTAGTGATTGCCCAATGTGTGATTGTATATCTGTATAAGCAGTTGTCTGTTTATCTAATCAACAAATGTACCTGTTTATGTTGTGTTTCAAACAGAGTTGTTGTCTCCCGTTTTACACGTTCAAAGGGGATTGTTAAACGTTTATTCAATTGAAGGCGTAGATGTTAAAAACATTAAAATTAAAATAAAAAACGTTAAAAAAACCTGCATTTTTTCTCAATAAATAATAAACGAAAAACAAAATGTTTCAGTAGTTTTTAAGCAACACAAAAATTAATATTTTACTTATTTACACGCTACATACCAGTTTTAAAGTTTCAGCGATACAAATATGAAAATAAAACGTCAAATGTTTTATGTTGTAGCATGTTTACGTAAAATATCGTAAGCTTGCATCATATATTTATTATTGATCGATATTTGTTAGCTAGAGTTTGACAGAAGACCGCCTGTATGGCGGATGATAAATATAAAAAAAACGCAAAAAAAGCACGTAAAAATGCGTCTTTCGAGGTAAAATAACAAACGAAAAAAACGTTTTTATCATCTATGATTGAAGGAAACTACAGTAAGATCATAGAGCGTAACTGACTATCTACATGATAAAAACGCACATATACTCGACATACACACAACAGTTGTATATGTGACAATAGCTGAGCATGCTTTGTGAATGCCTGTCAATCGAAAAGTAAACCGTCAAACACACATGCCTAATGTTGTATTGATTGCTTCCAACTTTGTCAGACATCCGGAATAATGATATCTAGCAAATATCAACTCCAGAGAGAGAGAGAGAGAGAGAGAGAGAGAGAGAGAGAGAGAGAGAGAGAGAGAGAGAGAGAGAGAGAGATGTGCGTGTTTATCGCCCTGAGTGGAAAAGACGATATTGCATTGCCGTGAATGCGATCATCGGACCTCGCTCTAATTTACCTGCAATAGATATATACACTTTTTAATAACTTTGCTATACCCTAGAGACGACGTATCAAGAAATAAGAGTAAATTAATAAAAATAATAGGCTATTAGGTTATTGCCCCCCCCCCCCCCCCCACTCTCTCTCTCTCTCTCTCTCTCTCTCTCTCTCTCTCTCTCTCTCTCTCTCTCTCTCTCTCTCTCTCTCTCTCTCTCTCTCTTTGCGTCCTGACAATAACACAATCACATAGACATTGCATTGTAATACTGTTCAATCAGAAGATGATAGTCTATGTTTCGTAATTCAAGATTAACTTCCATTGAGATCATCCGTACAGACGTTACATACATGAACCTCGACAGATCTAAATATCGATTTAGATTCTCATTTAAAAAAAACAACGGTGATGAAATAAAATGAATTCATCGCATCGAAAAATAATTTCATAATAGTTTTAAACACTTTAAACATTGCCTGAGCAAAGGATTTGTGCCATCTGCCATAAACACAAACGCCAGCCAAATTGTTTTTTTTTTTTCTCAAGTAATACTGGATTTATCGTAACAGTTAATACAATTTAACGAGTATAACGTCTTATGTAACGCGATTGATAACTCACTAGACATCATACTTAAAGAGGATTCTATTTGTGAAATATTCAAAAGTACCATCCTAAAGTAAATGACCCGTATGTTCTTCATTGATTTCAAAATAATGATAACAACAATAAAACATGCAGTCAAGACGTTAATAAATGTTGGATAACACAAACAGCCAACATTCGAACATCAGGTCTGGCTTCGTATTAACTATCAGCGAACTGAGAATATTAGCCATTATAATTACGTGATGAACATACTGCATTTGAAACGAGAGCAAACCACATCCCCATCACAAACCAAGCAATTATGTACATATAATCTTAGATCCAAACAAACACTAAATTGCCATTTAAAGGGGGGATAATAAACGTTTAGTTGCACTAACACATGTTAAGGTTGTTAAACGAAACAATCTAAGCCAGCAATATGATATATCACAATCAATTAATATGGAAACTGAATCAATGAATGTAATCCCAGTTACAAACAACTAAATGATACAAAACTCTCTGTCCACTGTTTGTCGTGCTCAGTGTCTCAAATGGTAATTAACTTCCTTATTCGCATGTTTCAGATGACTTTCCTTCAAATGAACATGTTTCCTTATACATTGTGCACCATCAATGAATAATGTATGTACAAACATGCAATCCAGAGCAAAACTGGTGGGGTTTGTGTTGAGATTTAAATGTCGCGCATTATTAACACAACACTATCTGCTTAAGTGGCGTGTGTTGGAAGCATGTTTCTTTTTTATTTGCTTTAAACAGACTCGTAAAGCTCTAAATATCAATGTGTGCCTGTGCGAGTCGTTCCTAGGTCTAAGATATGTGTGCACAGTGGACGTAAATTAGGATGTGGCAGAGACCAGCAGCAGCAGAAGGGGCGAATCAGACAACATTTTTAGACAAGTATTCACTGAAATCACGCTTAAAAACAATGAAACCAGTGACATCAGGCCCCCCCCCCCCAATGTGTATGTGAATCATGGATTAGGTCCAAAAAAAAAATATGAAAAAATCAATGAAATTAATGAAATCCTCCATCGATTTTTGGGGAAAAAGGGACTACAACGTCGTTGTCACTCACCCCTTCTGCTGCTAAAACTTTCAGTTGGGGTTAACCGAATATTTGATCCAGTCCGATACGATATCGTGTTCGAGGGTCATGTAAATTTATTGTTACAAATCCGTGGGGGGTAGACTGAGCATGACTAAAGAAATTTCTAAATTGATTGAAGTCCATATCGGAGCACCATGTCTGCCAAATATTTCGTAGCGTATGTGTATCAACGCCGTTGAATACAGCAAGCATATTACAGTTATCTCTAATCACTTTTGGAATCTGAGTGTAGCGTTGAGTGACATAGATCACATCCGTGTTTTTATGCCTGCCTCGGGAAAATATTCTAGCAGGATTTTTTTGATTATCTAACATGACATCGTCGTATACAACTAAATTGTTGATACTTCCATCGAGGTCATTCACGGATGGCGCCTCGTCAATATCGGTTATAAATTCAATAACATCCTCGCCGGCAATCTCTGAAGCGTTTTCATTAAAATCTTTTAGCACTTCATAGCATCGTTGATCATCTACGCTAGGGGCAATTAAATACAACTTATCCCACTTCATCCATCTCATTATTAAATTGAGCAACAATTGCGTCTTACCGGATCCAGATGGTCCGATTATAATTGCGCGGATAGAGTTTGGTAGCGTTGCATGATGCTTCACTGGTTCTCTTGTTTTAGTCGCTGAAAAATCAATTATATTCATATCTCTATACATAAATTATGGATCTATATTGCGTGAAGTGTAAGGCGCGTACTGGCACAGATGACTTGACGACGATTACAACTAAAAATAACCGATCAGCGCTTTCTGGTAAATGCGTACAGTGTAGTACAAAGAAATTTAGATTTGTTTCTAAACCCAAGGAACCCAAGGAACCTTTAAAAAAAAACGAGGAGGTGATATCGCTGCCAAATTAGCAAAACTCCCTGGAACCCCATGGGCAAAATACCCCGGAGAAAAACACCTTCCAGGGTATAGTTATTGTGGACCGGGAACAAGACTTGATATCAGACTCAATGATCAAAATCAGCCCCGACCCGGTGAGGAACCAATAAACGCTATTGATAAGGCCTGTCACCTTCATGATGTTGCTTATAAAAGCAGCAATTTGCAACACAGGCATCTAGCAGATGTGAAATTAATTCATGCGTTGAATTCTATCACTGATAAATCCTTCAAAGAAAAATTGGCTTCATTTTTGATAAAATCGGCAATGAAAAGTAAATTGATGTTAGGTGCTGGTAATTAATAGCAACATGGAATCTATTTACTATTCCCCAAGAGGATACTGGAAGGGTAACGCTGCAATCAGTAAACTCGCTAGCGCCGCAAAAGTGAAAAAAACCACTGCGGCTCATTGGTTATCCAAACAGGCACTATGGCAAATTTATCTACCACCGCCTAAACAAATTCAATTCTCGCATTTTGATGTGACCGGACCCAATGAAGTTCATCAGGCTGATATATTATTTCTGCCACATGATCGTGGTTACAAATATGCGTTAACTGTAGTTGATATTGCAAGTCGATACAAAGAAGCAGAACCGTTAAAAACAAAATCGGCCACTGAAGTCGCTTCTGCATTTGAAAGGATTTATCGAAGGAGCCCTCTGCACTGGCCAAATCTGTTACAAGTTGACCCGGGCAAGGAATTTCAGGGTGCAGTGTTATCTACAATGAAATATCACAATGTCGCTATCAGACGAGGGCATACTGCACTGCATCGTGATCAGGCCATTGTAGAACGATTTAATCGGATTCTTGCTGAGCGGTTATTTGGATATCAATATGCAAAAGAATTCATCCAAGAAAAAAGATCCCGTGAATGGGTGAAGAGATTACCAGGTGTAGTTACCGCACTGAATAACGAGATTACTAGAACCATCAACATGAAACCTATCAACGCGATTAAAAAGAAGTCGATACCTGAAAAACCACAAAAAGATTTCAAAGAACCAATTCTTGGTAGTAATGTCATTGTGAGGTATTTATATGAACCAGGAGAGCTTGAGGGTGGTACAAAAAGGGCTACTGATCCTATTTGGAGCGTCACTACGCATAAGATATCTAGTATAACACGATCTACGGGTAGACCTCCAATCTATAAACTGGATTCAACTGCCCCTCAGCGTGGGTTTACTAGACAACAACTACAAGTAATACCCGAGGATACTCAATTGCCACCGCATGGTCTTAACTAGCACCCTTGCGTCTATTACACTCAAGACAAGTCAACATCACATTATTTCTGACATGACCGAGATTGTTATTTTTTCTGTCTACGGTGAATTGGCGAGGATCCTTATCCGAATACTGCCAACGCATTATACAATTGCAACTTGCGCAGTGATTATTTTGTTGTTGCTTCAAAGTGATTATTAATTCAGCATCAATATCAAATTCTCGTTGTTTTTTTTTTGTCCTGTTGTTTGTAACCGGAGAGTTTTTTATCAATAATATCATTATCATTGCCAATGATTTCATCATCGCCACCAATGATTTCATCATCGCCTGACTCTGTCAGGACAATTCTTCGAAGTTGATTTATTTTTCGTACTCTGGATACTGAAAGATAGACTAAATTCGACCATTCTATGCGATTATCCACCATCCAAACAATTGTATCCGATATAGTCAATCCCTGTGAAGAGTGTATTGTTGCTGCGTATCCTAGCGTCCACGGGGATTTATTAGCACGCAATGCATCTTCAACGACATTGATATCAACCAGCACAATATCATTTAATACTAAATTATGTTTTTCACTTTGTCCTGGAATATCAACTTCAATATTCTGTTTTCGCGTATCCGATGGCCTATAACATAACGGTACTGGAAGTGTTGCAAATTTTTGTTTATGCAATTCAAATAACTTCATCTGAAGTGTGTCCCTGACTATTTTTCTACTTGCAATGATTAAATCATTTGGTCTCCACGCTTCCCAAAACTCATTCATGGGAGTTTCCGAAATTATTTCACGGGTTATTTCACACTGGATTCTATCCGGTTGTAATCTAATTAGTTTCTTCAATTCTTTTAATTCATTATCAAGTGATCTATGATCAGTATCAATTTCTTCATAATAGTCTACAAAACCCTTTAGCCATTCATGGGGGGATGCACCGACAAATGGTGGTGGTTGGCCGTGATCACCGCACATGACGACTTTTGTATTCTTCAATAACAACCACTCAAGAAATATTTTTAAGACATCTTCTGACACTGTGTCTATTTCATCCCAAATGATAATTTCAGGAATAAATTTCTCTCCCATGCGCTCAGGAGTCCATTTATCTCCCTTCCATCGGAAAAAGCTGTGATAAGTGCAGGCATTTACCCCTCTCTGTATCATTTCTCTTGCAAGTCTGTGAGTCGGTGTTAGCACAATCATGTTAGAAACGCTAGCGTGAAAATCCGTAGGATTTTTTCTACGGAATAACTCAATTGCCCGGGTTGTTTTTCCTGACCCACCACAGCCGTTTAAATAAACTGTTTTATACAGGCATATTGGATCAGAAATCGGTGGTGCACTAGAAAATTCTGAACACTGATTGCTTTCTAAGTAATTATTTTCAATGGTAACATCTGCTGATGGAATATAATCATGAATCATTTCTTTCTTAATTCTCCATGATCCCCATTTCTCGTTGCCAGTAACCTTAAAATCAGCCATTTTGCTATTTATGTAAAATGAGTCAGTAGCAACTCTAACTGCGGTGGTAGGAAATCTATTGATCATTGAAAACAGATTGATAGAAGCATAACCAAGCATAGAAGCTCTCAAATGTGTGTACTGCGGATGGTATCCATCATTGTAGGTAACAATTGTACCCAATTTGGTTCCATCGGACATAAATGCGTCCTTACGATTGACATATAGGCCCTTATTCGTTAAATCCGCGATTACAAAATCGTATTCAGCGTTGTCTATAATCAATCGTGAATAATATTTCGTATTATCATCTTTGCCACCTTGGGTAAATTTACCGATTATTCTTCGTCCAAGATTTTTTGCTTCATTGTTTCTGATTTCAAATAACTGTCTGGACCAATCCATGATTTGTTGTTCATTAAAATCAGGAAACAGTTTTCGCTCTTCGCTAATTATTTTTTCTAGATCAGGTTGTGGTAACCAGACTGATTTCTGTGCTCGATAGGATATAATTGCTTCACTGACAATTAATGATTTTAACATCTTACAATCAAGCATATACCGTAATAACACTATTGGCATCCAGTGTTTTTCAGACATGTGTTTACCAATCCAAAGATAACTACACGGATGAAGTCCTTCAGCCATTTCAAATGATACCACACAAGCGAATCCGGTTAAATCAAAATCAGGAAGTGGTCCATTAATAGCAACACGGGTCATTTCGTGTGTAGGGTGTCCAAATCGTTTGAAATATTTCTCACACTCTCCATACCCAAGAAAACTTCCTGGATAACACGCAATCATATCAACTGAAATAACGGTATCAGCGGTGTATTTTGTGTTCCATAATCCTCCATGGCTGTATTCAAGACAGGATAATTTGACATCTGATAAAAACTCACTTCGGGTTGGTTTCCACGCGTTTTTCTTTCTAGCAAAATGTGCTGCAATGGATGGTACTGTGAAACAGTTTGCTAATAATTGATCTTCGATTTCCCCCTCAGAAAACTCACTAGCTAGTTGTTTCATTTGATTCTGCAGTTCTTCAGTACGGTATAATTCTCCGTTAGGCCTTACAAACTGATCAAATCTGCATTCTTCGTCTGAATTACTATGAAATAGCCACACTGACACAGGATCGTTTTTACTCAAATGGTAAATAGCATCAAATAATTTCTGCTCTGAAAAAAACTCTTCGGTTCCAAACAGAGTTTGGGATAGATATTTTACGGTTCTATCCCGGGGGAATATTGTTACTGCAGATGACCACGCGTGCGCGTTATGATCAATAATTTCAATGGGAGCCCCCTGTGATTTATATTTCGATTCGTATAATACTTCTCCGGTGATTGTCCTTACCGATATTGGAAATCTTAATGATTTTTCTAATTTAGTTATATCCTGAATTGTTGCTCCATGCTCTTTTACCGTGAACTCCCACTCGGTTATTTTTTTTCGTCTTAGATCAGTGAGTTTATTTCCCCGGGACGCATTTGTGAAGTGTTCTATTATTCGTTCTGCTACACAATTGAGGCCTGTCGAATATTTCATGGGTGCTAGTTTTGCAATATCAGGTTTTTCATTGAGCGGATAGATCCCGTAAACAACTGCTGTGACAGGATAAGATCTTTCGTAGTAGGGTTTATCAATTCCAGTCAAAATTCCCGGTTTGGAATCCTGATTCACGATGACAGTTTTTTTGCCCTTGAGAATGGGTTCAAATTTATCCTTAATAATCCATTTGCCATTCTCACGGATAATGAATTTGATTCGGAAAAAATGACTTTTTTCCCCAACACGTGAAATGATCACTGCTGCCTTTTCATCATTCATGGTAGCGTCAACAACACCATCAATTCGAAATGTTGACCAACAATAAGATGCTCCATCACGCTTGAATTCATTAAAACAGTCTCTGATGGGTTTATCAAGAATTTTATTCTTGGGTGTATTAGAAACTATATCAAGATTGAATTGAGCATCCTTCCATGATGATCTCATGTTTCCGTTTCTTGGACGTTTGTTACGTTTTTTGGGTCTATCGCGATTAAATCTAGGATTGATTTTCAATAATCTCTTAAACTCTTTCATGTTTCCGTCTATTGGGCGTTTTGGACGTTTTTTGGGTTTATCGAGATTAAATTTAGGGTTAATTTTCAATAATCTCTTAAACTCTTTCATGTTTCCGTCTCTTGGACGTTTGTTACGTTTGTTTCCGTCTATTGGACGTTTTTGGGGTTTATCGATATTAAATTTAGGGTTAATTTTCAATAATCTCTTAAACTCTTTCATGTTTCCGTCTCTTGGACGTTTTTGACGTTTTTTTGGTCTATCGAGATAAAATCTAGGATTGATTTTCAATAATCTCTTGAACTCTCTATCAGCATTGAATTTAGCATTTTTCGAAGTCAATCTCTTGAACTTCTTCATGCTATATAAAAAACAAACATTTAAATGAAAGTTTTATGTATAATGAATCACTGCAAATGGCTCATGATGGGAAATGTAACCCCGTGTAACAAATCATGCAGAAAAAATGAATACTGTAGGTATCATATGCAAAGTTTTCGACGTGGAAGTCTTGGTCCGTTACCCTGTATTCGATGTGGGGTTGGGGTTAAGGGAAGATCACAATTGTGTATTGGTTGTGGTGGTAAGCGATATAGGGAATTGAAGCGTTATTATGATAAAAGAATAAAAAATGGACAATCCATCAGAAATTATGACCCTGAAAAAGCCCTTGACCCTGACAACATCAAGGATAAAATCATAAGAACCCCGCAAGACTATATCGAAAGATTTTCCAGTGATGTAATTATTGAACCAAACACTGAATTAGACAAACAATAGAATAGTATATATGAACCAAGAATTCAGACCACATCCAGTGATTACAAAATATGAAGCATCCAGTGATGGTACTGTCAGAAACCGTAGACTAAAGAAACCGGTCGGTGTTGTGACTAATCAAGGGTATTTTAGGTTTACTGTTAGGGAGGGAAAAGAAACGAAAACTTATCTCATTCATCGTTTCGTATTTGAATGTTTTAATGGATTGATCAAAGATGGTTTTGTTATTTACCACAAGGATTCTAATCCAAAGAATAATTCTGTATCAAATCTGCAGGCTATCACACTGAGTGAGAATTCCAAACAAGGAAAGACTGGCACTTGCAAAACGGTTGGGAAGAGACCTGTGACATCTTTGATCAATCCATTAAAACATTCAAATACGAAACGATGAATGAGATAAGTTTTCGTTTCTTTTCCCTCCCTAACAGTAAACCTAAAATACCCTTGATTAGTCACAACACCGACCGGTTTCTTTAGTCTACGGTTTCTGACAGTACCATCACTGGATGCTTCATATTTTGTAATCACTGGATGTGGTCTGAATTCTTGGTTCATATATACTATTCTATTGTTTGTCTAATTCAGTGTTTGGTTCAATAATTACATCACTGGAAAATCTTTCGATATAGTCTTGCGGGGTTCTTATGATTTTATCCTTGATGTTGTCAGGGTCAATGGCTTTTTCAGGGTCATAATTTCTGATGGATTGTCCATTTTTTATTCTTTTATCATAATAACGCTTCAATTCCCTATATCGCTTACCACCACAATCAATACACAATTGTGATCTTCCCTTAACCCCAACCCCACATCGAATACAGGGTAACGGACCAAGACTTCCACGTCGAAAACTTTGCATATGATACCTACAGTATTCATTTTTTCTGCATGATTTGTTACACGGGGTTACATTTCCCATCATGAGCCATTTGCAGTGATTCATTATACATAAAACTTTCATTTAAATGTTTGTTTTTTATATAGCATGAAGGAGTTCAAGAGATTGACTTCGAAAAATGCTAAATTCAATGCTGATATAGAGTTCAAGAGATTATTGAAAATCAATCCTAGATTTTATCTCGATAGACCAAAAAAACGTCAAAAACGTCCAAGAGACGGAAACATGAAAGAGTTTAAGAGATTATTGAAAATTAACCCTAAATTTAATATCGATAAACCCCAAAAAACGTCCAATAGACGGAAACAAACGTAACAAACGTCCAAGAGACGGAAACATGAAAGAGTTTAAGAGATTATTGAAAATTAACCCTAAATTTAATCTCGATAAGCCCAAAAAACGTCCAAAACGCCCAATAGACGGAAACATGAAAGAGTTTAAGAGATTATTGAAAATCAATCCTAGATTTAATCGCGATAGACCCAAAAAACGTAACAAACGTCCAAGAGACGGAAACATGAGATCATCATGGAAGGATGCTCAATTCAATCTTGATATAGTTTCTAATACACCCAAGAATAAAATTCTTGATAAACCCATCAGAGACTGTTTTAATGAATTCAAGCGTGATGGAGCATCTTATTGTTGGTCAACATTTCGAATTGATGGTGTTGTTGACGCTACCATGAATGATGAAAAGGCAGCAGTGATCATTTCACGTGTTGGGGAAAAAAGTCATTTTTTCCGAATCAAATTCATTATCCGTGAGAATGGCAAATGGATTATTAAGGATAAATTTGAACCCATTCTCAAGGGCAAAGAAACTGTCATCGTGAATCAGGATTCCAAACCGGGAATTTTGACTGGAATTGATAAACCCTACTACGAAAGATCTTATCCTGTCACAGCAGTTGTTTACGGGATCTATCCGCTCAATGAAAAACCTGATATTGCAAAACTAGCACCCATGAAATATTCGACAGGCCTCAATTGTGTAGCAGAGCGAATAATAGAACACTTCACAAATGCGTCCCGGGGAAATAAACTCACTGATCTAAGACGAAAAAAAATAACCGAGTGGGAGTTCACGGTAAAAGAGCATGGAGCAACAATTCAGGATATAACTAAATTAGAAAAATCATTAAGATTTCCAATATCGGTAAGGACAATCACCGGAGAAGTATTATACGAATCGAAATATAAATCACAGGGGGCTCCCATTGAAATTATTGATCATAACGCGCACGCGTGGTCATCTGCAGTAACAATATTCCCCCGGGATAGAACCGTAAAATATCTATCCCAAACTCTGTTTGGAACCGAAGAGTTTTTTTCAGAGCAGAAATTATTTGATGCTATTTACCATTTGAGTAAAAACGATCCTGTGTCAGTGTGGCTATTTCATAGTAATTCAGACGAAGAATGCAGATTTGATCAGTTTGTAAGGCCTAACGGAGAATTATACCGTACTGAAGAACTGCAGAATCAAATGAAACAACTAGCTAGTGAGTTTTCTGAGGGGGAAATCGAAAATCAATTATTAGCAAACTGTTTCACAGTACCATCCATTGCAGCACATTTTGCTAGAAAGAAAAACGCGTGGAAACCAACCCGAAGTGAGTTTTTATCAGATGTCAAATTATCCTGTCTTGAATACAGCCATGGAGGATTATGGAACACAAAATACACCGCTGATACCGTTATTTCAGTTGACATGATTGCGTGTTATCCAGGAAGTTTTCTTGGGTATGGAGAGTGTGAGAAATATTTCAAACGATTTGGACACCCTACACACGAAATGACCCGTGTTGCTATTAATGGACCACTTCCTGATTTTGATTTAACCGGATTCGCTTGTGTGGTATCATTTGAAATGGCTGAAGGACTTCATCCGTGTAGTTATCTTTGGATTGGTAAACACATGTCTGAAAAACACTGGATGCCAATAGTGTTATTACGGTATATGCTTGATTGTAAGATGTTAAAATCATTAATTGTCAGTGAAGCAATTATATCCTATCGAGCACAGAAATCAGTCTGGTTACCACAACCTGATCTAGAAAAAATAATTAGCGAAGAGCGAAAACTGTTTCCTGATTTTAATGAACAACAAATCATGGATTGGTCCAGACAGTTATTTGAAATCAGAAACAATGAAGCAAAAAATCTTGGACGAAGAATAATCGGTAAATTTACCCAAGGTGGCAAAGATGATAATACGAAATATTATTCACGATTGATTATAGACAACGCTGAATACGATTTTGTAATCGAGGATTTAAAGAATAAGGGCCTATATGTCAATCGTAAGGACGCATTTCTGTCCGATGGAACCAAATTGGGTACAATTGTTACCTACAATGATGGATACCATCCGCAGTACACACATTTGAGAGCTTCTATGCTTGGTTATGCTTCTATCAATCTGTTTTCAATGATCAATAGATTTCCTACCACCGCAGTTAGAGTTGCTACTGACTCATTTTACATAAATAGCAAAATGGCTGATTTTAAGGTACTGGCAACGAGAAATGGGGATCATGGAGAATTAAGAAAGAAATGATTCATGATTATATTCCATCAGCAGATGTTACCATTGAAAATAATTACTTAGAAAGCAATCAGTGTTCAGAATTTTCTAGTGCACCACCGATTTCTGATCCAATATGCCTGTATAAAACAGTTTATTTAAACGGCTGTGGTGGGTCAGGAAAAACAACCCGGGCAATTGAGTTATTCCGTAGAAAAAATCCTACGGATTTTCACGCTAGCGTTTCTAACATGATTGTGCTAACACCGACTCACAGACTTGCAAGAGAAATGATACAGAGAGGGGTAAATGCCTGCACTTATCACAGCTTTTTCCGATGGAAGGGAGATAAATGGACTCCTGAGCGCATGGGAGAGAAATTTATTCCTGAAATTATCATTTGGGATAAAATAGACACAGTGTCAGAAGATGTCTTAAAAATATTTCTTGAGTGGTTGCTATTGAAGAATACAAAAGTCGTCATGTGCGGTGATCACGGCCAACCACCACCATTTGTCGGTGCATCCCCCCATGAATGGCTAAAGGGTTTTGTAGACTATTATGAAGAAATTGATACTGATCATAGATCACTTGATAATGAATTAAAAGAATTGAAGAAACTAATTAGATTACAACCGGATAGAATCCAGTGTGAAATAACCCGTGAAATAATTTCGGAAACTCCCATGAATGAGTTTTGGGAAGCGTGGAGACCAAATGATTTAATCATTGCAAGTAGAAAAATAGTCAGGGACACACTTCAGATGAAGTTATTTGAATTGCATAAACAAAAATTTGCAACACTTCCAGTACCGTTATGTTATAGGCCATCGGATACGCGAAAACAGAATATTGAAGTTGATATTCCAGGACAAAGTGAAAAACATAATTTAGTATTAAATGATATTGTGCTGGTTGATATCAATGTCGTTGAAGATGCATTGCGTGCTAATAAATCCCCGTGGACGCTAGGATACGCAGCAACAATACACTCTTCACAGGGATTGACTATATCGGATACAATTGTTTGGATGGTGGATAATCGCATAGAATGGTCGAATTTAGTCTATCTTTCAGTATCCAGAGTACGAAAAATAAATCAACTTCGAAGAATTGTCCTGAGAGAGTCAGGCGATGATGAAATCATTGGTGGCGATGATGAAATCATTGGCAATGATAATGATATTATTGATAAAAAAACTCTCCGGTTACAAACAACAGGACAAAAAAAAACAACGAGAATTTGATATTGATGCTGAATTAATAATCACTTTGAAGCAACAACAAAATAATCACTGCGCAAGTTGCAATTGTATAATGCGTTGGCAGTATTCGGATAAGGATCCTCGCCAATTCACCGTAGACAGAAAAAATAACAATCTCGGTCATGTCAGAAATAATGTGATGTTGACTTGTCTTGAGTGTAATAGACGCAAGGGTGCTAGTTAAGACCATGCGGTGGCAATTGAGTATCCTCGGGTATTACTTGTAGTTGTTGTCTAGTAAACCCACGCTGAGGGGCAATTGAATCCAGTTTATAGATTGGAGGTCTACCCGTAGATCGTGTTATACTAGATATCTTATGCGTAGTGACGCTCCAAATAGGATCAGTAGCCCTTTTTGTACCACCCTCAAGCTCTCCTGGTTCATATAAATACCTCACAATGACATTACTACCAAGAATTGGTTCTTTGAAATCTTTTTGTGGTTTTTCAGGTATCGACTTCTTTTTAATCGCGTTGATAGGTTTCATGTTGATGGTTCTAGTAATCTCGTTATTCAGTGCGGTAACTACACCTGGTAATCTCTTCACCCATTCACGGGATCTTTTTTCTTGGATGAATTCTTTTGCATATTGATATCCAAATAACCGCTCAGCAAGAATCCGATTAAATCGTTCTACAATGGCCTGATCACGATGCAGTGCAGTATGCCCTCGTCTGATAGCGACATTGTGATATTTCATTGTAGATAACACTGCACCCTGAAATTCCTTGCCCGGGTCAACTTGTAACAGATTTGGCCAGTGCAGAGGGCTCCTTCGATAAATCCTTTCAAATGCAGAAGCGACTTCAGTGGCCGATTTTGTTTTTAACGGTTCTGCTTCTTTGTATCGACTTGCAATATCAACTACAGTTAACGCATATTTGTAACCACGATCATGTGGCAGAAATAATATATCAGCCTGATGAACTTCATTGGGTCCGGTCACATCAAAATGCGAGAATTGAATTTGTTTAGGCGGTGGTAGATAAATTTGCCATAGTGCCTGTTTGGATAACCAATGAGCCGCAGTGGTTTTTTTCACTTTTGCGGCGCTAGCGAGTTTACTGATTGCAGCGTTACCCTTCCAGTATCCTCTTGGGGAATAGTAAATAGATTCCATGTTGCTATTAATTACCAGCACCTAACATCAATTTACTTTTCATTGCCGATTTTATCAAAAATGAAGCCAATTTTTCTTTGAAGGATTTATCAGTGATAGAATTCAACGCATGAATTAATTTCACATCTGCTAGATGCCTGTGTTGCAAATTGCTGCTTTTATAAGCAACATCATGAAGGTGACAGGCCTTATCAATAGCGTTTATTGGTTCCTCACCGGGTCGGGGCTGATTTTGATCATTGAGTCTGATATCAAGTCTTGTTCCCGGTCCACAATAACTATACCCTGGAAGGTGTTTTTCTCCGGGGTATTTTGCCCATGGGGTTCCAGGGAGTTTTGCTAATTTGGCAGCGATATCACCTCCTCGTTTTTTTTTAAAGGTTCTTTGGGTTTAGAAACAAATCTAAATTTCTTTGTACTACACTGTACGCATTTACCAGAAAGCGCTGATCGGTTATTTTTAGTTGTAATCGTCGTCAAGTCATCTGTGCCAGTACGCGCCTTACACTTCACGCAATATAGATCCATAATTTATGTATAGAGATATGAATATAATTGATTTTTCAGCGACTAAAACAAGAGAACCAGTGAAGCATCATGCAACGCTACCAAACTCTATCCGCGCAATTATAATCGGACCATCTGGATCCGGTAAGACGCAATTGTTGCTCAATTTAATAATGAGATGGATGAAGTGGGATAAGTTGTATTTAATTGCCCCTAGCGTAGATGATCAACGATGCTATGAAGTGCTAAAAGATTTTAATGAAAACGCTTCAGAGATTGCCGGCGAGGATGTTATTGAATTTATAACCGATATTGACGAGGCGCCATCCGTGAATGACCTCGATGGAAGTATCAACAATTTAGTTGTATACGACGATGTCATGTTAGATAATCAAAAAAATCCTGCTAGAATATTTTCCCGAGGCAGGCATAAAAACACGGATGTGATCTATGTCACTCAACGCTACACTCAGATTCCAAAAGTGATTAGAGATAACTGTAATATGCTTGCTGTATTCAACGGCGTTGATACACATACGCTACGAAATATTTGGCAGACATGGTGCTCCGATATGGACTTCAATCAATTTAGAAATTTCTTTAGTCATGCTCAGTCTACCCCCCACGGATTTGTAACAATAAATTTACATGACCCTCGAACACGATATCGTATCGGACTGGATCAAATATTCGGTTAACCCCAACTGAAAGTTTTAGCAGCAGAAGGGGTGAGTGACAACGACGTTGTAGTCCCTTTTTTCCCAAAAATCGATGGAGGATTTCATTAATTTCATTGATTTTTTCATATTTTTTTTTGGGACCTAATCCATGATTCACATACACATTGGGGGGGGGGGGGGCCTGATGTCACTGGTTTCATTGTTTTTAAGCGTGATTTCAGTGAATACTTGTCTAAAAATGTTGTCTGATTCGCCCCTTCTGCTGCTCCAGCAGGTCAAATTTAGACACGTTAAAGAAAGATTTCGAAGTACATTTCGTGATTGTTTAAAAACAATTCAAGAATACGTTAATTTCTCTACCCACGCCATTAGCTCTTGAGGCTAAATACGAATGTCGATTGGCCAGCGTATGTTAGTTAAATCCAAGGCATGTTTGATGATGCCCGAACTTCAATACATCTGATAGATTCTTGATAATGATCTGTGTTATAACTGTTTCAGGCAAATCGGGTCAAAGCGTATAGCTCTATAATTGTTTATCGAAATTCCAATCGTTAAAATCTAGCTGAACGGCGTTTGTATTTGCTGAACATCTGCCACAGGTTGAACGTTGCAGATATTGGTTCATTAAAGGAGCGCAAACAATGTGGAGAGGCGAGTGCTAATAATAAAGGCTAGATAAACCTGAATTGCTTTCTTCATCTTTCCGTGGATTTCCCAGACGAATTCTCTCGATTTACAAATGTCGTACATCGCAAATCTAATCAGGCTTAGTAAGGTGAGAGTGCATTGTTTCAGGTGATAGTAAAGGTGTTCTCCTTCATAACGATTGTCCAAGGGATCTGTAGTTTGAAGTCTTTGAGAGACACGTAACCAATAACAAACATTCTGTTAAGGGAAAAATATAGTAAATCTCAGAGCAAGGTACAGTGGCTTAATTTCATATACTGAGTATTCTGAGTATTATAACTCGTTCACGTGATCATCAGGTTTGCAGAAAGAGCCGAAGAACTGTTAATTAGCACACAAAAAATAGCTAAGACGATAACTGAATTTTGTTTGATATATTTGTTGAGCTATAATTTATTTTCTAGTAGAAGTTTATCCTACATATGGTCTTGTAAAAAAAAAATCTTTATATATTTGTAACTAATAATGACACCGTGATCTAACTTCCTCTACGTATCGACATTTGGGGGTATCATTTAAGACATCTTTAAACAGTAAGATATCATTTTGAATGAACGATATTTGCGATTTGATAGCAACCAAGAAATTTCTATTGATAATTTACTTACATAAAAAACTCATGTATATTTTTTTTAAAATCGACCAATTCTTCATAAACTACCGTTAATATGACGAAGGGCACGTCGTTATCGGGCCTAACGCGTAACTGATAACGTGAATTTCTCCGTTGGTACAGGCAACGTCAACAATCATGACTTCGACATTGTTTACCATAACTCTCATTACAATATATAAAAACATAGAGTGATTTATGAAAGGTCAAATATGCAGCTCTGCTATTACAAACAGGTACATGTAATACGCAATTAAAACAATTAATTTGGACTTCAATTCTTCCAACTCAAATTGTTTGATTTGAAACTTTGGCTTTTGGGTCGGAAAGAAATATATTAGCAAAATTGTTTTAAATGCAAATATTAGTTTTGTATTAAAGTCTCTTTATGAAATCCAGATGCAGTCTTTACACTCTTGTCATATTTATCTGTCTCTGATTTTGTTCCTCTGTACTTAACATATTGTTTTTATACTCGACCTTGAATCTGCCCATCGCGTAGTCTTGAACCAAACAATTTTCTCCCTCTTTCCTTTCCTAAGCTGTATTTTGTATTACCAAAACGATATTGTCAAAATTCCTGTACTACACAGATCCGATGTCATAAGGTTTATTAACCAAGGTGAGAAGTAGTTATTATTTGCGGACTCTGATTAAAATCACAACTTTCGCCAGGCCAGGAACAACGCACCCGCTTTGAAGGCTGCATGTGGGGTTTATTGTTGCTTCATTTTAGTAAGCAATACTAAATCATGTAACATGGAATTACTATAAAAATATCTGGCCAGTCAATGTTTTGTTACAAACGCGCAAATAATTGTGCTTTTTAAATATAATGAACACATTTTACAATTACATTCACGAATATATTGATACTAATGCCAACAAGCCAATCAGTTCATCAGCATCACACAGTCAGCCATCATCTCGTTTGTAAGGTGAGATGACAAACATGCCGTTGACTAGATGGTACGTCATGAAATCCATGAAAATGTGTCCAAAAAATTGTCTATGTTTAACAATATTGCCCTTGAAACCTATTATCAGTCTACCGTGAGCAGTGCAGAAGACGCAAAAGAAAGGGACTCGTATGTTCATTTATCGTCAACACGTAACTCAAATTGTTTGTCTGTATTGAACAACCCAACGTCTTTCCCAATTGACCTCACTGATCAGACAATCCAGCAGTCAAAGGAAGATTATGTGTGAAGATAGCTGTCATTTTCAAACAAACTTATTTTGTATTTGTTTGAAAAGGTTGTATTTATTTCGTTGTTTGTTTTTTTTTGTTGGACGATATACTCGGAACTATTATTCAAACACATGCGTAATATGTTTATGTACACATATATATCTCAATATAATTTTGAAGGCTTCCAACTTAACAATATTACACTCAAGGGAATATTCCTACTCTAAAAAACAAGAGATGAAAGAACATTTTTAGCAATACTTGTTCACCATGAATTGTTAATGGATTTCTAAAGTCACTGTATTAAATGAATTTTGGAAACGCTCCAACGATTCCAGCTCGATTTCAATCATGATAGAATTTGTATCCAAGCTAATGACAACGTTTTCCATCAAATTTATGATCCATTTTTAAAAAATCTGTTTGGATTGAGGGAACCGTTTCAAGATCATATACCTTTGATAACTAAAATTACTTTTAAAAAAATCGAAAGCTGTCGTAAAATGACAAATACTATTAAAATTATTTTGATTTACGTAAATAGTGTATATTTGTCATATATGTTTAACGCTAGAGATGGGTGAAGAAATATGTGTTATTAAGACAATAATATGCATGTGCTCTAGAATTGGAGCCAAATTGTTGCATACACAGTTTAGATAACGTGTTCATCATGTTTCTTTACATGTTCGCATTGATGATACGAAATAGAAGAAGGATTGTCAGTTAAAATATTAGACCACATTTAGCGTATCTTTGCACAATGAAAAAAATATTATATAACGACAAATGTCTTTTTTTGTAAACTTGAAAATAAATCAATTATCTGATTGCATCTATGTAAATTACTTGTAGATTGGGTTCGAACATTGACTGAAGGATAATAATTTGGAACTGACGAAGGATAACAATTTAACATCGATCAGAAAGTTTTGAAAAAGAAACAAAACAAAACATAAAAAGAACAATACCGTATGAAAAAAAAAAAACAAAACATAACAAACAATACCGTATGGAAGTGATTATCCAAATGTTGTTTACTTTCTCACAGCTATATTACAATATTTTCTTCAGGCAAACATTGTATATGCTAAATCGGTAAAACATCTGAAAGTAACCCAATGTAATCACATTTTTTGTACAAATGATCATTCACAAACAAATGTTTTACATATATTACAGTTTGTATAGTAAAGCTAGTTTACTATTTATTAAAGTTATACTCAATAATATTTTGAGCATGTAATGAAAATACAAAAATACCATACAAGAACTGCATTGAACACACAGACCCCCCGACCCCCCACCTCACCCCCATATATATATATATATATATATATATATATAGAGAGAGAGAGAGAGAGAGAGAGAGAGAGAGAGAGAGACAGAGAGACAGACAGACAGACAGACAGAGAGAGAGAGAGAGAGAGAGAGAGAGAGAGAGAGAGAGAGAGAGAGAGAGAGAGAATTATAAATATACGCCAGACAGAACGGTATGTGCTATATATGGATTATATAGGTGAATGCTTGACAATATCAGGCAGAATTAATATTTAATACAAATAATATAATAATACAGGTTAGATAATTTTTAATTCATACTCAACGGAAATTCGAATTCTGGCCTGCAGGTAGAAGGCACTCGTCATCTGGCCTGAAAATACCAACCTTATTCTGGCATGATTAAGGACACAACATTAAAATGATACAACTTAATCGGTTTTATATGCACTCGTGTGTAGTAGACACACTCTCATAATGACCTAGTAATTCATTTCCATCAATCTACTGTCATTCCGGTTTCCAATGAAATAAATCAAAGTATATAGGAAGGGAAGTGCTACCCCTGGAATTTATAAAAGAATACTTGATAATAGTAGACAGAATTAATATTTAATACAAAAGTACTCTCTAATTAAAAATTCTCCTACTTGTATTATAGTATTATTTTTTATTAAATGTTAATTCTGCCTGCTATGTGTGTGTGTGTGTGTGTGTGTGTTGGTGTGTGCACGCGCGCGCGCGTGTTTGCGTGAGTGTTTGTAAACATTGTTTTCTCTAAGTTGAATCTGCTTTGTCCAAAACGATTTTCTAATTTTGCCGTAACGGGAATAATAATAACTAAATAAATAAACATACCCTCAAATAGGTCACAATAGTGCACTGAAATTGTGAAGATAAATGACTTTATAAGGTGGCACATGTATGACCTGAATTGTGCTATCCCACACATTCAAACTTTGAGTTCAAGGCCGCGAAATTATATCAGTCAGATAGATACGAAGCCCAGTCGCGTCGCTGGTCAGTAGTTCCATTATGATATAACCTAACTATCTTTGTTTGTTAGTGATCTTTCTATGAAGAACGAAGCCATTGTCTGCTGGCAATTATTACAGAGATAGGAAAATCAGAAGCCATTAATAAGCCATTGCAAATGAACACAATCTAAACGTGCGGATGTAGACTAAACACGAATATGTAAACCGGTCACAATGTTAAACCTTAGACGCTTTATCGTAGGATTAGTAACTTTGCGCTGATTTCTTTTACATTTATTCGAACTTCAACAAATCTCTTTATAACTGATATGAATATATATTGAGCTTTATTTTGCATTGAAACATGCTGATATCCACATCAACTAAACGGCTGCTGAAACTGCTGTAATTTGCTTTAACGTCAAAACATAAATGATATCAACGGGGATTATGATTATGCAAAATTACCTTCTTTACACTGAAAAGGCTTTATAAAGTGAGAGAAGCTTTCTAGTGTTCATTTGTATTCCAAACAGAATTAAATAGACCTGCTTTATACATAAATATAAATTGTATTTTTAACTCTTCAAACCTAGTTAATGTTGATCTGATATTGCATACAGTGATACGTACATATAAGCAGATTATTGTGTTAATTTTCTCAGCAACATTTTTATATCTTCTTTACATATTGTAAAGGTTTCCCATATATGGGTTCACAATATTATTTAAATTCTTACAGAAGACCAGCCCTGGCTCGCCTTTGTCCGAAAATGAAGTAGTGATAGAGAGATGCAAAGCTCCGAGCCCCCAGTCAGCGATGCCGACAGTTAAATTAATGAATACACAAAATGTGAAACTCAAATAAACAACAATTTAATATCAATCAATAACAGTCATATCTCAAATGAAACTTAATTAAAAACCCAATCACTCATCTTTCACTCCACCAAAATGATGGCCTTTTCTATCATCTGACTTAGGGTGATAGATTTTCCTCTTGTCCTGTGTTCCTACTCATCTGTATGATCGTTCTGGACTGGTAATCCAATTACTTCCATACCTTCTAACGTCTGCCTCCGTTCTTCCTTTTCGTTTGTCTCCCAGAGACTCAGACCAACTGCACTGAGGTAATTCACTCTGTCTCATAGAGTCCCGACACACACACACACACACACACACACACACACACACACATGCCTACCTACCTACCTACCTACCTACCTACCTACCTACATACATACATACATACATACATACATACATACATACATACATACATACATACATACATACATACATACATACATACATACATACATACATACATACATACATACATACATACATACTGAAGTATGTAAATATTCTGAGAGAACAACTTTAACTGGACTTCTTTGTGTAGTGGTAGTAAATGAACAATTACATTTTATTAATTATAGTGATGTATGCAAATAATCGTATTTCATGTATTTCATTTTTCATTACATATACTTTGACAAACTTAATGCTGAGAGAAGACACTTGAGGCACCACAGCACATGGAAAACTTCTCAAACCGAAACCGGGCTGGATGACAACTGAAACCACAGATATACATGCATCATTGCCGACAGCTGTGATTTCTAACAACAGAAACCACAAAAATGACCGCGACCTTAATTTGGCACTTTTATCAAAACCATACAAATTGAACTGACCCTTCGGAAAGCAGGAGATAAGCATGGCTCCGTCGATTCGCTTTTCCAGCTGTCATGAACCACCTCGCAATCAGAATCCTCTTGGACAAATTCGTAACTATGCGTTAAAGTTTAGTCGCTTTTGTGCCGACTATTCAAAACGCAATACAGGATGTGATTGACTACTTCAACAACAAAAGATGTAAATGCAGTGTCTGTATATGAATCTAACGCATCTTTGTTATAGAACCGTTACTGATTTTCAGTAACAATCAATTAAAGAATAAAAACTTGCAACATAGACCTCAAAACTGATTAAAGTGAACGCTTTGTACAAGGTGCAACTCAAAGATTTAAATTGGCCAACCACATGTAAATTTGTTTCGTAGTCTTATGAAACTACGAGAATGCTCGTATCAAAATGTTTGTTGCTAACACTTTGATGTTTAACCAGTGTAAGTTGGACTCAGCGTGAGGAATGAGCATTTGTGCTGTAAATACAATGTATAAATGACATTTTATCGCAAGAGTGTCCTTATGCTTTTCAAAGCATCAAAATGCAAGACTTGCCATTACAATCAGAAATATTGCTTTACATGCGACTAATACGGGCATAATACTTTTGGACAAAAAGCTGCATCTTGTGTGGCTGTTACTGTTGCACCATCTGTAGACGACATTTCTCAAAATAAATCCGTAGACAAGAAAAAAAAAGAAATTTATGCTCTTCTCAAATGCCTAAATCAGATTTATAATCTTTTCCGTGCTCTCCCACCACGAATCTATATTGTTCTACATGCTGGTCATCATTTGATGTTCACGTCAGCAAGACATTTATGGCATTGGCATGCAAATCGGAAAAAAGTGTCATTCCTGTAATTTACTTCCATTAAATATATACGAATTATACATTACTTTTAGCGCTGCAGTACGATGTAGATTCTCCCTGTCAGGTTACTCGCGGGTTATGAGCGTTATTCGTATAGTATTGTACAGGCCCCACCTGTCAAAAGGGTAAGTGTTAAGTCCCACTTGTCAAGGAGTATTGTACAACATATAATAATAATAACTATAACCCACTCCCTTTTGATACTCGTTATCTAAGAGATGGCCGCCCTCGATATAATTGCCCGGTTCGAGTAGGAGAATAGATATAGTTAACTGAGCAGGTATATTGAACAAACAACTCCGAGCCCCAGTAAAGATAAATAAACAATTTAATCAAATACGAACACAATTATGAAACTTCTTCTCATTAGGAATACACGCGGTTTAGAAATACAACTTTCACTGAATTACAATAAGATTTGAAATAGATTTAAACAAATTAGCCGTTCTATTACTGATAGTTTTAAATCATCATAGGATCGAGTGGTACAATCGAAGTCAATGACTTGTTCGATTTTCATAACCTGTTATTTTCGGTCCTCGTTCACTTTTCAATCAATGTCGTTTCAAGAAGTCGCTGTCTCGTCCAATCTCCAGATACTCTGTACTGTATCATGCGTACACTGCAATTTCCGTTTCTCGATTCTTTTTCCAACGTGTACGTCGTTATTCCCATACTTCACGAACTTCCCAGCAAAATGCTATTTTATTCCTTTCAAAATAAATTTAAAACAACCTAAGTCTCAATGGTTACTGTTGAGACTTTAAATTTTTCCTGGTTCGAACAATTAGATATTTCTATCCGTGATAACAACTTTACGGCTAGTAATTAACAACACATGTCCTCAAATACATGTAGTTAAACCAATTGTAAATTCGTTTTGCCTTGACCTAAGACATTAACGTACTAAAAAGCGAGGCGTTGAATCGTATACACTGTCGCTAAATTATCTATGAAATCAAAATTTGGGGAATTCACACGTATTCTGGTAACCCCTTACTAACATAATACATTAAATTCTTTGAACACAATCATTATTCAAACAATATGATAAATTCAAGAATTAACGTAACACTCCCTATCCATAACTCAGCATAGTGGTTTCACGACATAAATTAACACTACGTAATTCTTAACTAATTAACTAAGAATTAAGGTAAGAATTCCAATTCACAATTCAAAAGCACATTATTATACAAATGTATCAAATGAATTTATGCAATACTTCCGATTCATAATACATAAAACATTATTATACAAATGTATCAAATCAAATCAATTATACAAATGTATCAAACGAAATCATGCAGACCTGTAAACTAAGCAAACAGCATATAAATTGCATCAACAATATACATGGAATTGCGACAGTACCTTTGTGTTTTTGGTGTGTCCCTTCCTTAGTTTGGCGATTTTACCCCTGGACTATGATTTAACGGATGTACTTCTCTAAAATAACATCAGGAGCCTTTACTATATAATTCTACCACTGGTTCTCTCTTGCGGAGAAATTTTCAACACTAACCTTTAATTTCACTAGGCCGTTATTATGTTCTAACGATCTTCGTGTGAAAACACACCCTTATTTAACCGTGACCAATCAGAATCAAATGTATTTTCTCCCGCTTTCCTCTAAAAGTCGCTTACGTCATGGTCATTATGACATGCTTGGTTTTAAGTAACAGAATCTTTGCATTTTCTCAATTCTGACACTTTCCGTGAGAAATGAAACTTTAAAATGTCGCTAGCGGTCAGTCGGCTGCTGAAAAAACACGGATTAATTAGTACAACGGTCACATTCTACTATACAGATCCCTCTCTTTGGCACAACGTGTCTTCATAATCTAACTAATGGCTATCTGGCCTCATCTATTGGTTTATTAATAGATCAACTGAAATTTGCCACTTCACACTCCCAAAGGGGCAAATAATTAATACAAGGAAGGTGATAACATTGTTATTCGCTCTATATCTCTCACTCACACACACACACACACACACGAACGGACACAAAATAGACACACTACTATGTACCTCAGCTGAGATAAAATATGATCTGATATGTTGTGGAATTCAAGATAAACGCACCATATGTCACCAAATAGCCGCTACAAATATGAACTTTGACAGATATATATGCCCATTTAAAATAAACGATTATGATGAATACGAAACCGAATTCGACGTATATGTGTAATTCAAAGGAGAATGTAAATACCATTTAAACTGATAGAAAGAGAAAAAGACAGTCACATGGGATAATTATTTGATTTTGATGGAGATAAAACGTTCACTAATGCGGACTAAAGGATTTGTCGTGATTGTTGTCATATGAGACACTTAGGCGAATCAAAATTCTTTTACAACGGCGTTACAACAGTCCCTGAATAAAATCCCAACAACCTCTAAAAAGGGACGTAACCGTGAACGTACTATATTGGTATTTTTTTAAAGAAGAAGATTACGAGATTTTCAATTTCACGTATATATATCTATATCTATATCTATATATATATATATATATATATATATATATATATATATATATATATGCAGAAATATAAGCCAGTAGTATAAGATATCACGATCATTTTAACAGAGAAATACATAATGAATCTAAACTACATTACATAACCCCATATCACAATACACGCTGTAGCCAAATTTGAGTCTCATTTGTTTATCAGCTTGTTCATTCGACCACATTAATGCGACTGATGCAGTTTTCTTATTTGTTGCATCGTTAAATAATATATATACATGAATATACATGAATCCTAGAGCAAAGATAGTGGGTTTTGGTTTGCGATACAATTGATATTTCCTTTTATCACACTATCGTTTGCTTATTCGCCTATGATGTATTTTTTAAAGATATTATATCCAAAGTTTGATAAATCTTTGCCTAGTCGGTCTGATATGCGAATAATGATATGTAAAGCGGGTTTTAAAAAAAAAAATTAAAATTTCAACTCTGACAGATGCCTGATAGAATTCAGACACATTTCGAAAAGATTATGAAGTATATTTCAGGTATGTTTAAGAATAATTTCTGAATACATTCGTCTTTGCACCCACACCGCTAGCACTTTCTTGTAAAGCGAGGTAATGTTTATCAAAGTTTCAATCATGACAATATATTATTTTCCAGATTTATAGTCACTCAGATTAAAGAGTAATCGAATGTGCTGCTGCTGAGATATTGCCTTTTCATTACTCGTAATAACAATATTAATCTGCAATGCTTTGAAGAGAGATTTTATAGGATGAGATAATTTGTACAACCGCAAGATTAATGAGAAGTTGCAGAAAGAAATTATGAATATTCGTTCATGTTTTCAGACAGCCTACAATAGAAAGGGTTAATAGAATGCTAAACAAAACAATGCGCACATTTTGTTCAAAAACAAAGCAAATGGACTGATGTATTGTCTGTACAGATATATGGAAATAATAATACACATCACATGTAAATACGACTCGAATATTGAAATTAGTGATCCAAACATGACTAGATTAATAATTTGGTCAACCGGGCAACTACAATTAATGAAATGCTTCATTAAGACATTGCCCGGACGTTTATGATTTCAAAGGTATAAAGCTATATATGCAAATGTTTATCTATTTAATTTAAAATTCAGACGGGGGATATTAGATGATCCGGTTGTCTATTATATGGAGGAAGCGAACAGGGGAAAATAAAGCAGAAATACTTTACTATTAGCGATCGTACAAGCTTGAGTATGTTTTGACGATGATTACATGTATGATATATACTGATGAAACCGAAAGGTTGCGATATTCTTTCTGTTTGGAGCTAGTCGAATAGATTGTGTCACTCAAGAACATGTATGATAGACTATTTGTTACTCAAAATGATTTTTTTTAAAAACCACCTGAGAGCAGACGTACATGTTTGTAAGGATAAATGTATGGATGGGCTTAAATGGCACATCAACACAATCCTTGTTACTATAGTGACGTGCAAAAGCTGGTTACGGAAAAATATATATTCAAGCACTTTGACTACATTCACAGGAGCAAAAACTCCATCAGGTATATAAAAAACAGTAATAAAATGAGACAAATCGCGAGAATACAAGATCAAATTTATTCCGGTATAAATTGTGTTCTTGTTACTGCAAATGTACCACTAGAACCACAGTATGTGGCTTTCTCAACTGGCAAAGATTTCACTAAAAATTAACCGGCAATAGGTGTAATTTGAATTACAGATAGCCAAATGATCTAACATTCTTTATCCATATATATATTGTTACGTATATTTGATTTAAATAATTTATTTATTTTTGTCAGATTCAAATTTGACATTTTGGATCAAAAATTCATTCATTGGGAAATTTTTCTAGAAATTATTTTATTATTTACCTGGAAAAAACTAAGTGCTCATAGATTTTCATTAACAAGAACTGACTAAATCAAGTGACATCGTCGTCCATATTGGATTAAATCGTCGAGATTCGAACCGGGAACTATTAGGACATTTTATTATCAGGACTCTTGCAATTCCACTAGTGGATTATATTGTGAATTCTTTTTGGATTAATTTTTGGACTTGATTCTCTAAAACCGTAAGTTTAAATATCTTCTTTTATGAAAATATTTGTACTTAATAAATTGTTTGTTAAATTTTACAAGTTTGTTATTTACACTTCTTTCTATGTTGCTGCTTATTCGAGCCTAAGCACGTAACAATATATATATATATATATATATATATATATATATATATATATATATATATATATATATATATATATATATATATATATATATAGTCAGATAAACAGACAGACAAAGAGAGAAACATAGAGAGATTTCTAACGTTAGCTTGTCTTTTTTGTCAGCGGTATTTGAAATTAAATAAGAAAGAAGAAGTAATTATTTCATTTGCAATTTATTTACATGAAAATATCATGTACAAAAATAAAAATAATAGAAAGAGGAAATGTATATACAATATTTAAAATGGAGAACGGTACATCGTGTGTGGCATTAACACGTTGCTGATAACGTGTATTACACCGTTGGTACAGGCAACGTCAGCAATCATGACTTCAGCATTGTTTACCATAAATTTCACTGCAAATTGAAAAAAAAACATTATGTGAGTTAGACGGCTGCCAAAGCATAATATTACAAACATGTTTTGATACTTAAACATACATTGAATATAAATTAACCGATTATAATTCAGACCTAAATTTTGCCAAGTAAATTGTTTGATTTCAAGCTCAGGATTAAATTAAGATCTGGTACATTTTCCAGATTTATATTTAACAGATAATGATCGAATATAACCGGGACTTCAAATGTGCCAACTCGAATTGTTTAAATTTGTGTTTACATCGTGTTTTACCACAATGAAAATGAAGTCTAGATTTAAACGTAATTGTATAACTAGCACGTGATTGGTTGAAATATGACCTAAACTTGACCAATCAAATATCGTATGGATATAATTAGCTTCAAGTTGGAAAAACTAAAACCATATGTTGTATCACCTCTAAGTGCTGAATTCTACATCTAAGATTAAGTTTAGACTTATGGTCTCTAGTGGAAACCAGATCAATAGTTTTCAAGGTTCCTTGTTATTCTTCAAAATTTAGATGGTAATGATAGACTTATATCACCTTTTAATTTTCGTCACCAATGTATGTATGTATGTATGCATGCATGCATGTATGTATGTTATGTGTGTGTGTGTGTGTGTGTGTGTGTGTGTGTGCGTGCGTGCGTGCGTGCGTGTGTGTGTGTGTGTGTGTGTATGTATGTATGTATGCATGCATAAAGGGTGGAAATTGGCAGGAAAATAGGTAATCGCTTTTTTTCACTTAAGCGCAGTCCCCAAGAGTTTCTTACTTCCATCGGTATTAATCATCAGATTCTGTCCCTCAAATGTAGGAATGGACATTCCATTATGGAAGGAAGCGCTCCAGAATGTTCCCTCGACGATGTGATAAGTGAGAACATCTAAACAGAAAACAGCATGAGTAATACATATCATTTAAGACCAACCTGTCCATCACATATAGTGTATACCCATCCGTATTCATCAGGCAGGGCAGTTCATTCCAAGATTTATATTTTGTTCCATAACATTATTATTACGATGGAAGAATAATTTAAACAATTTTAAACATTTATATCGCAAATATACTTTTAGACATAAAATAAAATGTTGTGTCGTAGTAGCAGCAGTAGATGCAGTATTCGTGGTCGTGTTATTGCTAGTAGTAACATAGTAGTAGGGTTGAACATAATTTTGGTTTTAAAACGCTGAGGAGAATTAAAATTCTGGTAATATAGAAAATAAGTATAAATGCGAAAATGTTTCTGGTTATAGACCCTTACAAACAATGTAGCTATGTACCGGTAGTCATCTAGATAAAATAAAAATGTTTAAAAAGTTGGAAAAGCATACTTCATCAATCTTTCCATACAAGACACTTGCAGTGAAATTAAATATTGTATTTTCAAGTACAATATAAAAAGCAAAATAAAAATGTTTTGTATTTGTATTTAAATAAGAAATAAAGGTTAATAGGGCAAAGTTAATAAAATATAGGATTAAAATTTTCTTTAGATATCGGATTCTTTTATTAAATGAAACAGAGGTGGAGGATGAATTTAATATGCAGACAAAGAGTGTTGGTGACTTAGAATTATTCTGTAGACGCCCATAGGTTTTATTCATATATTACCTGTTAAGGCGGTCTTATTTGCCATCAGCTTTTGAAGTTCACCTGGAGGAAGTTTCATGAAAGCTTCGTTTGGTGGGGCAAATATGGTGAACGGTCCACCTAAATTTAATAAACATGTTGGATTTAAACTACCACAAAGCATTAAAATGTAGGTCAAGACTTAACTAAAGTAGATTTTATAATGTTCGTTACATTGTTTGGTCGTTTCAAAGATGTATTAATCTCCGTTCATCTCCCTTAGCTATCAGCGATGTGTTTTTTAAATACCGTTTTAAAGGTTCAGTTAAGTTCATGTTACAAAGCGTAATTACGGAAGATAGGAATAGACGTATAACAAACACTACATAATCAAAAATGTCTGAAGGTATCATAATATACAACTGAGGCAGTGAGGATTAAATATGGGGCAAGATCAATTAGAATACAAACTTTCGTAAAGTGTCCATTGTGAAAAGATATATTTCAGTTCTTTGATTGCTCATTTAGATGAAGTCTATGTAAATAATGAATTGCTTTTACTACCATATGGCCTCTCTAGACAAAAGAAAAATACATTATTGCGATCAATAACGTACACATGACAGCTTTTGTTTGCTCGCTGTGTGGCTGTTATTCCATGTGTTTTATATTTAATATATCTTGCATTTATTATGACTTTTCGGTTGTGTCCAATTCAAACTCTTCTGCATAACATATAATTTCTTCCAAAATTGATAAATTAAAATGCCAAGCAAGTGCAACAAAATCAAGTACCTCAGTGTTTTAAATTTATATCTGAGTAAAGAGTTAGGTATGTTTCTTTGTTTTGACACATACTTCCTACTGACTGAGACGGTAAAGAGTTTAAAATTAGACTAAAGAAAGTACCAAACATAATAGATTATATTAAATACAAGAATCATAATTTTAATTTGAAATAGTAAAATAACGATTAATATTGTTAACCTCTTCCCGTGAGCAGCGTACATATCTCTAATTGTAAATAGAAAATATGTCAGAACTGATGTGGGATGCATTTAAATAGCTTGGAGTAAGATTTATTCCTGTATTTCGGGAACATTTATATAACATACTCTAACGGAATGAGAATGTAAGTTTCCCACACCTCCTTCTTCCAGACTTGTCTAATTTTGTTTCTAAGATTATAGCGAACTGGTTAACTTCTTGAACGACCTTGGAACACTACATTGATTAACTGATTGATCGATGTTAAAACATTTCGATCAACGATTGATTAATTGATTAAATAATCAACCTTGTCTGATTTATTGTTCGACAGAATTTGATAATTGATCAATATTATGATTTAATGATTGCTCTTTTGTTATTTTACCTGTTAGGGATGACGCAAAGCCTGCTGTTTTGATTGCTGTCATTAAATAGCTAAGTTCCGGTTCCATGAATTCTTCAGGAATGCTTTTCATTGGCATTGGGAACATAACTCGGTCCACCATGTGAATAATACCATTAGTGGCCATCTGATCTGCTTTAATTATAGGACTTCCATTAGCTGTCATAAGCTGCAATAAATGGCATCAGAAACGTGTTTAAATATAGGTAAGTATTGTTAATTTTAGGATGAAAAGGAAATACAAGCAAAAGTATTCCATTAACCACTCTGATAAGGGATTCATCTTTTCTTAAAAATTACATCATAGGCATAACTGATTTATAAAATATGGTCGCAGATTGCTGGAATTTTGACTTCTTCGGGCATTAAATAAGTGATTTGACGAGTTAGGATCGCTGATACATATATTTCGTGACGTCTTAACAAAACCGAAGTATACATAAATAAATTGCAAGCATTTAAATTACAGTGTAATTTATCCTTCTCTAGTCTTTAATGCCTTACCACGATTCCAGTGCTCTGGGGGGAAAAGATTACGTAAACTAATCCGCAGAAACGTCGGTAAATAACGTTAACGCACAGACCAAATTGTATATGTTTCCTTCGTGTTCAGATGCGATTTAGGCCATCGTCGCGTTTCATTTTAACGACATAAACTTGCAAAATTTTACTTATAACACTGGATTTGCTGATTCAAGCATTACAAATTAAATTTGTTTTTGATTTTACTTCTACTTATTTGCTTGCTTTCTTTTTTATGCTTTGTTTATTTTTTTTGTTCTTGTTTTGCTTTGTTACAATTCTTTTGAAGGTGAGATAAAAATAAGAATACACGTTTCTGCGATGATGTTTTCAAGAAAAACGATAACACTCATTATGGATAAGCTTAAACTTTACACTTTTGAATTAGACTAAATAACATATTTTGATACATGGTACCATTTTGTACCGTCTCATATACACAAGGTTGACTTCATGGACTTGTCATTGGTCATTATTCCTTTTAAAATATACAACAGAGAAAGGAATATTTTGTTTTTGTTCAGTCATTCATTCATGTAAATGTGGTACATTTAAAGCGCAAAAACACGTTGAAGAAACGTAGTCCAGTACTTTACATTATGAAATTGTTTTCATTCCATGTCATTCCCTTAACGTTAACTAAATGACTGATACAAGGAGAGATAATGAAATTAACATAACTTCAAAAGAAAATATAGGTCAGGATTTCTTGAAGCCATGCATAACTGTCATATTTGCTTTTATGTTAACCGCATTACGCTGACATAAAACTTCATATCAATACTACATTTGCTTTCATAAGGCGTTTTGCAGAAATATAAAATCACAGACAGACAATTGTACGGTTTTGTTTTGTAAATCAGAGACCTAAAGTTCATTGCATCAATAAATTTGAAGATATGAGCCAAGAAAAAGATACTTAAAAATTTCCGGATTTACAAATAATTCAGTGAAAAAATGCAGAGTACCAATAGAAATATAAGGAAAACTCCTTACCATTCCGTGCATGTACATATTCATACGGATACCAACAGGCATGCCGTCCATCATCATCATGCTGTCAACCATCATTTCGTTTGTTAAATGAGACGACATCATCATGCCGCTGGTTAGATGGTACTTCATCATATCCATTAGCATTTGTTTATCTGTCTTCATTCTTTCCATGACATCTCCAGGAAGATTTTCAAAAGCCTCATTGGTTGGGCAAAATATTGTGAACGGTCCTATATGAGAAAAAGTTCACATTATATGAGTATTATACTATTTTTGCAGTAATTGCATTACTTGAAATAGCTGTAATTAAAAAAGGTGAATGGAAATCTAGAATATGCTTCATTTATAAATATCTCCATGCTAGTTTTCGTTTTGCAACGAAGTCATCCAATTTAAAAACATTATTGATATTGAGTACTCATCAATCATGCTGAATTGCTTCAGAGAAAATATCTTCACAGGCCAAGATTCCGATATGATAACACTACCTACACCTTGTCTAATCGAACAGATATTATCGGTGCTTTGTCCTAGCGTCTTATATTGGATTTCATGCGTTGGCTCCTTTATTATGTAATGCTAACTAAACAACAGCGTGGTGCAATGTACATCGGATGCAAATGGTGTGTGTGTGGGGGGGGGGGGGGGATGGGCCTAAACAGTATACTATGGAAATTTAACGTCGTAAGTATGAATATGTGCGAGAGGGAAGCCATTCTAGGTGTGTTTGTGCAAACGTGGACGAACACAGGAAAAGTGCGTATTTATCATCCATTCAAGTTGTGTGCTCCCCTGGTCTCGGCCATGTAGGAACAGTGTTGAAATGTGGACAACTTAATATTGATCGGTAGCGTTTTCTTGCTGCCGGATCCAATGAAATTCAGATAACAGAAGCACACAAATTATCTGCTCGATCCGCCAAGGTGGCGATAGGTTTAACACATTGAAACCATGGCTAGAGAAGATGCAGAGTAAACAGAGCATCTAAACCTGGATCTGATACGATTCGTAAAGACTCTGCCGTAACTCTGATTATCTGTAAATTACTCTTTATTCAATAGTTCCGGTTCCGGGATAATCAGCACATTTATATTTAGTTACAAGGAATTATTTTATAATAATTTTATCCGAAATACTAGAAAACAAATTGCCTCTTTGCTAAATGTATCATAGGACTTAATTATAACATGCAAGGATTACGTGAATTCCTGGAAATCTAACAAGCACGAATGTAAAGTATTCGTGCTAGGAATATAAGTATTAGTGAACGAACACGTTTCAAAGTGTTTCGTTGAAGCTGGTCTCTTTGTATCACGAAGCGAATTCACACGGCGATAAAACCCGATCAAATATTATCGATGTTTACGTGCAGTTGTCAGCGAAAACAAAAACAAATTTCTCATTTTTTACCAGCGAAAGAAGAGTGGCAGTGCACAAGGTGCTAAAATTATACAACTGAATAATGTAATAGTTACTTTAACGCTTAAATATTTCCATGTATGGAACAATCCCACATCATAGATTCATATGGTACATCGGAATCCTTTTGCCCTGTGACATAAAGGTCGATATATTATGATACAAGATTTCTTCAGTTACCTTCAGATCTTGTTTCTTCTAATTTCTAATATAACGATCAAACCATACCGTCCATCGATTCGAAGGGCACAGTAACGCAGATCTTAGGGCTATATATCTCGAAATCTGCAAACATGATCAGAGAAATACATTTGTTAATCCTTACCTCCCATTGTTAGTATATCAACCATCCCAGCCTCTGTCGCCAATTCAACAAAGGTGGTTGCGCCGAGACCCTGAGCCAGGTCTGCCAAGTTGTGCTGTTGCCCGAAGGTAACAGATAAAAGACAAAGACAAATACATACGGCCTGCATAGTTAAGCACTTCTGAAGATCCGAATTAGGATATGTAAGGATTTCGAAAAGGAATCTTATATATAGGGCTCAAGCTGTTGTAATCACGTGTAGTAGTCGTGGGACACGTTGCACGTGCTATGACGTGTTATGCAAGATTTTGATAATATTTTGGTGGTTAGAGATAAGTCTCATCATCAACTTTTGACCCTTGTCTAAATTGGGACACCTCAACTGACACATTTCGATGAAATTTGATGGGGCAGGGTAATAAGAAAATATATAACTTCAAACTAGCTTGATTTGCTAGTTGAAATGGTAACACAGCAGATAGGATGCACCCTAATGCTTTCATCTCCTTTTATACAACTCGTACATTATTCATTTGGATCGGTTGTCAGTATATATAACGTTATCTGAAGATATTTTGAGGGTTTTACGTTTACCAATCTTATTTTATTCAAGAACATCTTATGTTTAAATAGAAACGCCGCAATTAAATTGAGGAAAATATTTAAACACCATATTTATGCTATCAATTAGCGATATTAATATCTAACCTCCGAATTGCCAGTACAACTATCCATTTAAGCAGAGATTCTCAACATTTCTTCGCCGACGTTGCGATCACTATCCAAAATAATAAGAGAAACCTTAAGAACAACTAAACATTATTCTTTCAATCTTGGAATGAATTGCAAGAAACATACATAGATTGCATATTAGTAATAATAAAAAAAATCCTATTATTTGGAAATATCAGAATAGATATTTAAAAAAGTTACAACTCAAGTACATGTATATAAAACGCGATTTGTAGCAAGGTACAGTGTTTATGTATTGTATATATTGAATCAATGTGCGGAAATGCATGTTTGATAGTATTACTGACGAAAGACAAATGGAATCGAAAGTTTCAAAGTATAGATTCAGACAAGGTGTTGCATTATGTTTCTTTACCTAGTTACATTACTAATACAATATTTTGTTGATAAAATACCACAAATATTGGAAGAGATTTTTTTGCAGAAGGTCAAAATGCTTGATAATGATGGACGCCAGTTTTGCAAGTTGGAGAAGGGGTTGATTAAACATTTACTATTTGAGAGAAATAATGTAATTCTTTAATGGATTAAGTCCAGAACTTTGTTGAAATACAAATTGAATATAATTTTATTTTTACTAAATCAATAATTCTGATTCTTTAACTCTTGTATACTTTCTATTGATTTAAAACATTTGATCTATATACATTAAACCTGTCGAAATCATCTTTGAATTTTGAAATTCTAGTCCAGGCTTTGCGAAGTACATTAACGATGAGAAAAATATTTCAGACGTCAAACAGCTGAACAAAAATGGTGGTAAAAACGGATAGAGATAAATACGGCTTTAGAGGCTTTTAATACAGAACTCTTGAATAAAATGGCATGACTTGATTAAAACTTTTTTGTTTGCAAACCGCAAATGAACTTTATGATGTATTGTAATTATTTGATACGTTTCATTTACAGATTGCATGATTAGTTTACATGCAAGACCCGTAGTCCAGTACTTTACATTATAAACTGTTTTCATTCCATTTGTAGAAGGATAACCTCACATGCCACATTTGTGACATGCGCGTAAAACCCAAGGCCACGAAATAACATCAGCCAGAAATACAAGAATAGTAGGTTATCGCTCGGTTGGCTAGGTATTATAACCTCGCTCTGTTTGCTTGTTAGTGACCATGCTCTACAAGGCGAATTTCTTTAAATAAGCTGAACACTTATTATATTAATAATTATTGCAAGTGAATTTTTTTAAATCAATGTATTGTATACCAATCTTCTCGTTATTCTTTACAAATAAAAACGTGTGTATGTAAACTGAACATTTATATGTGGACTTGCCCCAGATGTTGAGCTGAGGGCGCTTTTTTGGATGTCCAGCATTTTTGTCGTTTATTTTTACAAGAACGATATAAAATTGACATGACTTATGTTTAACTACCATTCGCCTTCGTATCAAATTAGATTAAAAATGCATAAAAATATAATATTTTGACTTCTTTTAAACTCATGAAGTGCTTTTATGAGCATATGTTTTACTCTAAAGTATTTGAACAAATGTAAACTGCACGTCTTTCTATTCTTGATATTTCTTTCTTAATTGGCAGACGGTACTAGGCGACATGTGTAACGAAAATATTTTTTGTATTACTTTTATCCGAAATTATTTTGATTCAATATCTTTCCGCCTTCAATTAATTCATAACCTATTAGATAGACTGCCTAATTGCTCGACCACCGTCCTGCCAAATGCATTATATATATATATATATATATATATATATATATATATATATATATATATATATATATATATATATATATATATATATATATATATATATATATATATAATTTTTAAAAGCGATTTGTTTTTGTTTTCACGGGAACGAAATCAAATTTACATCCCAAACATTCATTCCTATAATATAAATAACTACAGAAACAATTTCTGACCATATCAAAAGTGACCTCCTTTTATTCCGACAGAAATGGGAAATTAAACTCCTGACGTGAATTCATCATGCCGCCTGTATAGAACGTCTTTATTACGGCAGTTCAGTTATATTTATCTGTCTTTCTGTTTGTCTGTATTCCAGTCACTAACATAACTGCCAGTAGCGGTACTTGTTTTATTAGTATTCCTAGTATTTGCAATACTAGTAGAAGTACTTCTACATAGCAATGCAACAATTTATGCCATAGCTTATATAAACAGGAATAGCTTTTAATTCGGAGAGAGAGAGAGAGAGAGAGAGAGAGAGAGAGAGAGAGAGAGAGAGAGAGAGAGAGAGAGAGAGAGATTGGTAAGAGGATATATTATTGATACAATCAAGTAATTAAATGTAGAAAACTATAGCAGTTTATACAATTAGCTAAACAATCAACAGTTGCAACATAACGTCCAAAAACGGACAAATACATGACGAAACCGGATTGACAGACAGACGGAATAACGAGCAAAGGAATGAGCACAAAGATTCCAATTCTTCTATGAGCATGTGTCAAACTGGCTTATAGTTGGTATCACTAACAAGCAAACCCACAAACTTTCCAGAGGGTCCTTATTTCACCCCTTGACCTTTACCCTACAGAGACCCTTCGGTACACTTCAGATAATCACGTTCCTATTGATTTACCTGTCATGGCCATTCCGTAATCAGACACATGCTTACCGCGTATATGGATAAAAGTAACTTTGGTCTTCCCTTTGAGCTTTTAAACCATCAATGCAAGATAGATTTACACAGTAAGCGTCCTAATTAGATATACGAATGTATTAAGCTTTGATTGTATATGTCATACAGTAATAATAAGTTATTTAAGAAGAAAAATATTATATCGCTAGTGGCGTTACAACTTTCATCGTCGTAGTGGCGATATCGCTTTTGGAAATAATTCAGATCAATATTTACATACTCTCTCTCTCTCTCTCTCTCTCTCTTTCTCTCTCTCTCTCTCTCTCTCTCTCTCTCTCTCTCTCTCTCTCTCTCTCTCTCTCTCTCTCTCTCTCTCTCTCTCTCTCTCTGCTTCATTACTTCTGCGGAACATTTTATATTCTAAAATGTATTCTTGCCAATAAAATAAACTTAATGGAAGTTTATAGTGATGTTTAGCATTCGTGCATCATGCCGCAGACATGTATCATGATGTCTCAGCCAGTCATAATATCCTAACACCAAGCCGAACATGTCCTAACACTAACCTCTTATTGTTGAGCACCAAGCGAGGCAGCTGTAAGTACCATTTTTATAAGTCTTTGGTATGACTCGACCGGGCTTCGAACTCGCAACGTCCCGCATCCGCGGCAGACGCACTAAACACTGAGGCCACCGGGGTGGTCTAATAATAACAGACAAAAGAAGTTTCTAATGAGTGTCAAGAACCATTATGACCTAAATTGTGCTATGAGATTCAAAGGTCACCAATTCTCATGGGCAAGGTATTCATAACATGTGATCAAAGGTTAAAGGTACCTATATTTCAGGAGTAAGCTTGTGATCGGGGTCAAAGGTCAACCTACCTAACATAATCATCTGGAAACTAAATGATTCCTTTGTTTTTATTGGAGAATCTGTACTTCGCTATATTTATTCTGTCAAGCATTACTACATGGATAATATTTTTTGTGAACGAAAAAGTCACTGTAAAATAAAAATTTGTAAAATACAGAGAGTAGCAAGGTTCTTTCTCTCTCCATCGTTCATTTTCTTTCGTTTTTCAGACTTGAAGGTGCATCAGTAGTAGCTATACTTTAAAACGCAAACAGAATGTATCATACCATACCACATGATTTGTCAAAAGGTATAGAAACTCAAAGAGTGAGTCAGTCATGAACATTTTGGTTATATATATATATATATATCAATATCAAAACAGTGAACGAGTGCATTAAGTTTTAGTCTTATTTCTTGTTAAATTATTTTGTTTCACAGACTTTCAGTCTTAGCAACATATTTAGCAACACTAAAGAGATTGTTGGCAACATGTTTAGCAACACTAAAGAAATAGTTGGCAACATGTTTAGCAACACTAAAGAGATTGTTGGCAACATGTTTAGCATCACTAAAGAAATAGTTGGCAACATGTTTAGCAACACTAAAGAGATTGTTGGCAACATGTTTAGCATCACTAAAGAGATTTTGTTGGCAACATGTTTAGCAACATCTAAAGATATAGTTTTCAACATGCTTAGCAACACTAAAGAAATAGACGAAATACAGTCGACGTGATTTTGAAAGGTCAAGCATTTTGGAAGAGGTAATATTTGTATTAATAAATGACGTAAACTTTATACGGACTCATGAGGTTAGAAAGGTTCTTTATCTAGCATTTAGAAAGAGGACATGTTTTCTATTGATTCTGACGAAAATTGTTTTCCGAACTCATGCCATACATTTTATAAGACTGGACAGTGTCATCAAAACAATTATATTTACATGAAACAATTATGAACACACTCTCACCACAATACAATTCCTCAAGTTTCCACGCTAGATATTTTCCCGGTACACCTTAGTTATAAAAAGAACCGACACTATAGAACAATCATCAATCCATTAACAATTTATTTTCGGTGCATCTGAACGCTTTAATTGGGCAGGTCGGTTTCTAACAGTGAATGAACAATGGGAAGGATGAATTGACTTATGTGTTCCATTCGATATCAAGTCAGGTCGATATTGTTCTATATAATGGAATGAAGAAACCTACAAGGAAAGATAATTGCGGACACATTTATGACTTGTTTGTATGTGCGAATGTTTCACAATGCGTTTTTTAATATTAGCAGCCTAGCAGCAGTATTATTATTGTTGTTGTTGTTGTTGTTGTTGTTGTTGTAGGGTTTAACGCCGTTTTTCAGCAAACGATGGCCCATACATGGCGGCCAGTATTAATGTTGAAGGAAGAACCCTGGAAAATCCCCCAGAAAGAAACACCGACCCACGAGAAGCTACCGGCAAGCTCTCTCACATACCCACATTGGCCGAATCTGAGACTCGTACCCACGCAGACAGAGTTGATATGGCAGTGATCCGTAACGGAGAGCGCTTTAGACCACTCGGCCACTCGGGGTGCGAACAGCAGCATTATATTGCCACACTCGGTCTGCTTCTAGCACATGCAAGATCAATCGGAACATTATCGACTCTTTCTGGTGAGACCTAAATAACTTCGAAAGCAACTCAGAAGCAATCACTTCCCAAACTTTTAAATTACATCATTATTTCTACTGCAATCATAGGTTGAAATTACGTTATATGTTTGCTTCAGGTTCAAGATGATGATGTGTATATATTTATTAAATCGAACTAAATGGATGAACCATATCACCATCTGCTTTTTTATATAAATTGATGTAACCGTAAATTATATCACGAATAGTAATCCTTTTAATAGGAATTATAGGCGAGTGAGTGACAAATGAGTAAAAAGAAGAAAAAAATATTTAAATTTAAATGTATTAGCTACAAAAACTGATTTTGAGGTTAATTTTCAGCAATAATGTTTTTGTTTTAGTTAATTTATATCCATCAAATACCGATCAATTGCCACGGTTAATATTGTATCATGTGGTACAAGAAATAGTGTTAGGATATTGAGTAGTTCATAGTAAAAATTTTATTTCGCTGACCATGTTTTTAAAACACCAAATCACATGCTACATTTGGGTGTCTTATTAAAGACTGTTAAGGGTATACAAAACGATTTAGCTGAACAAAGCGTGAAATTGCAAGTAGAATTATTTGAACGTCGAAGATTATGATGTGTTTGTTCAGACACGGAGGGAAGAGTAATTCTATAAGACAGTCCAGGATTGGCAATTTGCAAGTTTACATAGTGTCAATAATTTTTTCTTATTCGTCTAGACTGAAAGGCATTACTGTTTTAAAGTATAGTGCTTACACATTATTGTAGAAGTCCTTTCAATATTTATGCTGCTTCTAAGTGCATTTGTGCAAGTAATTCTGCAATGAACACGTTTAATTGCTTTATGTTTGCAAAGATTCAGTTCAATTAGTATTTTTCTTTAAACAGTGGTGTGACTACGAATGAATTCATGTTGATATTTGTTAAAGCGACCGTTTTATAAAAATAAAAAAAGAAAGAAAACAAAACAAAATTTTACACGTGTTTCATTCAGAATGCGTTTTTCTACACTGCATAGCTACTTAGAGATATAGGTGCATAATTAGAAACTTTATGTAAATCACATTTTTTTGTGTTAAGATTGGGATGCAAATGTGTCGATGTCCACCCATCTTAATATTGTATTCCCGGTAACCACATTAAAGGTAATCCTATTTCTGGTCTTGCGTCTTTGAACATTCTGTGATTTAAACAATCAGACTCAGTACCTTTACTAACAGAAATTTATTTAATAATTAATATATGTTTAAGAATATCAGAAATTGTAATTTCATTTAAGAAATTACAACATCTTTTGTTTGGAAAATTGGTAAAGAAACATTAGAATCATCAATGGTTGAAACTGAAGTAAGATTCTTATTTAGTAAGTAATTCTTTTCTTTTATTTTATAAATGCCTTAACAAACATTATTACTTATAACTTTGAAATTGAAATATAATTTAAAGAATTTGTGTTTTTCAAAGCGAAATTTTTAAAAATGTGTTGGAACTTTTTTTCTTAGAATTAGAATGGTACGCATGAAGATTGTCTGAATATTGCTTATTGCATGCTTTTACATGTTATTTACTTTATTCCTGTTTTGTCGGTATTTAGTCCAGTAGCTTTGGCTAACTATGACTGACGGCAACTTTGCGTCTTCTCGTCCTTGTTTGACTACGATTGACTTCGATTTATCAGTTGGTAGACATGTTGCAGTTGAAATTAGATTTGCTGTTTTCCACACATAGCCCTTGTAGGCCACTAACACCCATTACTATGTTAGAAGCATCGCGGTCTCTAATTTCTATATCTATTAACATATATATTCTAAGTGAGATATAGACACCTTATAAATGATATGACATTAGAAGTTAGTATTAGACCAAGAAACGGATAAGTACAAATGTAAAAGACCCACTAAGGAAGGTTTGAGAATTATACATTAATTTCAGTTTAACGAAGATTGCCAGTCTTTACTTGGCAAATAACAAATCATGCGAAATTCGCTAGATTAGATTCTTTCTATACATAATAATAATAATAATAATAATAATAATAATAATAATAATAATAATAATAATAATAATAATAGTGAGAAAATAATAATAATAATAATAATAATAATAATAATAATAATAATAATAATAATAATAATAATAATGATAATAATAATAATAATACACACATACATATACATACATAAATGCAGGTTCTACTATTTAACATGTAATTGCAGCAGGTATTTTTTTCTCCTTCTTAATCTGGTTATATAGTTATAGCCCGAAAAGTCTTTGTGAAGGGACGCTTCCGCTTTCCCCTTTCCCCTTCGATGTCATTGTTTAATGTTTACGCAATGTTTACGCAATTTTAATTTTCACGTATTTTTCTTATTGGTATAGTATTGGTATAATCAAATTGCTTTATACCAACACTTTAAATGACATTTTTTTTATAGTATATATATATATATATATATATATATATATATATATATATATATATATATATATATATATATATATATATATATATATATATATATATAATATTAATCAACATATAATAAACATACATTATCGAAGAGTTAGTCTTCGACATATCGTTTGATGTATTTCAAAGGATATTTAAGATATAAATCGGAACAGCCAGGGAATGATGGCTTGATCAAGAAATAATTTTAGATCAGAATTGTATTTTGTTCCTTTTCCATCTGTAATCGCAATTCTGAGTAATTAAAGAAGTTTTAATTGTGTCAGCTGTTCGCAAAACTAGTTTACAAATGTAATGATCAATACAATTTGTGAGCGATCAAATTAATATGTTTACAGATGCTTCATTTGACTTCACCTATGTAGTAGGTAAAATTCTTGTAATATTCATATTAATTAATGTTACATATACGTATGTAAAATACGACAAGCGCGTGTATACAGTGTTTGGTGAGTTTAAATACGCTTTTGATTTTTTTTTCGAAATGGATTACAGTACAACATTAAAAATGTTTAACAGGCACAATTTGCGAAACATTCAATCAGTTATTTATTTTCTAAAATCAAATCTTATGTGTTGCATATATGGTATTTCACAGCGTAATTTTGACTCTGAAGATGGTGGAATTATTACCAGTTTTCATTTGAAACCATATTTTGAAATCTCACAACGTACAAAGCTCTTATGATATCAGGTAAAAAGATAATGAACAATGTTTATGTATTGCTGCTTGTGTGTAAAAAGACAAGTAATGCTGATTAAATTCCATTAAACACCCACCACCACCACCATTTCGTGTAGCTGCTGGCGGAGTATCTGTGTGGCACGACCAGCATGTTCGGCGTGCAGAATAGGCAATGTATGTTCAGTATATGCATGTAACCTCTCATCAAGAGATTATCAACAGGTGGGAAATATATGGCCCTTAGCTACCTATCTTCCACCAGCATTGATCTATGCTAAGGTAATTACACCTAGAAATACTTTAGGTTTTATTAATAAAATCGTAATATATATTTATTGACATAACGCAAGTCTAAGAATTTTTAATATAATTTATTATCAGCAAAGAAACGGGCATCATTACTACAATACTGTGGGTCAAGTTAATTTAATTTAATCCAATATAATTCAATTCATTGATGTCGATCCTCGCCTAACTGAATATTAACAGTTCCAGGCAGCATTAAATTGCAGCACAACATCACACACAAAATTTAAAGTTTTCTTTTGAAAGAATACATACGTCATCCATGTCATCTTGTCCATTATTACAGTTTAATCTTGTATTTTATTATTTTTGGGTGGTGGTGGTGGGAATCATGGATATAATTTACTGCATCTTTGAAAAAGGTACGGAAATTCAAAGATGCGGTCTAAACTAGCGTTTTGATGAAGACGCCACTATTACGCGAACGATTTCATTGAATAATGTCATGAGTCTATCGTCTTAAACTAAATAACACAAAAACCAAACCACCACGTTTTGTAAAATTCAACATGTAATTTAATTGTTGTGTGTACAGCAGCAGAGAGGGTGCGCCGGACAACATTTTTAGACAAGTTTTCACTGAAATCACGCTTAAAAACAATGAAACCAATGACATCAGGCCCCAATGTGTGTGTGAATCTGATATCGTTTCATGGATTAGGATCAAATCAAAAAAACAACATTTTCACTGAAATCACGCTTAAAATCAATGAAATCAATGAAATCCTGAACTTTTCCTCCTAGGTACGGGGGGTGAGCCGGACAACATTTTTAGACAAGTTTTCACTGAAATCAGGCTTAAAAACAATGAAACCAATGACATCAAGCCCCAATGTGTGTGTGAATCATGGATTAGGTCCAAAAAAAATATGAAAAAATCAATGAAATTAATGAAATCCTCCATCGATTTTTTTGGGAAAAGGGGACTACAACGTCGTTGTCACTTACCCTCTGCTGCTGCTAGAACTTTCAGTTGGGGTTAACCGAATATTTGATCCAGTCCGATACGATATCGTGTTCGAGGGTCATGTAAATCACTACGACGAAAATCACTACGACTTTACAAATAGACTAATTTGTAAAACCTCCTCTTGTAAATCAATCAGATTATTAGACTGGTCAGTGAGTTTGAAATTAATTCTGGTTAATGAATTATTATGACATCGCATATAGACTGGATTCACCGGGGACTCAATTATTAAAAACCCTGGAGGAGCTGTTGGTGCAAATGAATACAAAATATATCCCTGCTGAGCTTGATTTGATCGTTCTAAATTTATTTGATAGCTTCCTTCGATCACATCACATACTAAATTGAGCGCAATCACCGCGTTGAAATATTCACATTGAACGGAGCAATATGCCTGCCACCACCGTCTGGGTCATTATTGTGTGTCAGGATAGTTGTTTCCGGTGATGTTGTTTTTTTCCACGTATCATGAATTATTTTAAAACCGACATCGATGGCATCACTGAGATATTTTTGTAGTTCTAAGAGATTATATCCTGGTAGATGGAATTCGGAAATATTTTCTACGCTTATATGATATTTTGTCGTAAATTCTATTTTCGTGTTAGGGTGTCTGGCAAGGGCTACCTCTCGTATAATTAGTGAATGAAATATATAAATGTCACTGAGGATTCTGTTACATGTTTCTATGACGCTGATAAATTCATCTCGGGTGAGAGAGCCGGATTTAAGAGATATTAACAACAACGAAATATCGTTATTCATTGCTGTGAAGTTTTCAGTGATTTTATCCTGTCGAGTTATGTAGTATTTCTCCCCTCCCTTATCTATCTTTTCAGTGAAAAAATTTAATTTGTCATAATCGCTATAGCTTTTTACTGGATTGTCAAGTTTTGTCCTGTCGGTGATATAATCAGTTTTTTGTGGTTCTGGTAATTTAACGGTTTTTCCACCGGGTGGTAATTCAGGCCATCCTAGTACGGTTCTAATAGAACTTTGATAGATATCTACGACGTATCCTTCTGTGCTTATTTCAATGGCAGATGATAGTGTCGGCACATGAACTGTTATAGCGATTTTTGATTCTGCTCCAGTAATCGATTTTATTCTACGCGCGAATTCATCATTGATTTGTTCAATTTGGTATGATCCGGTTGGTATGGAAACAACATTCCAGTCTGGGGTACCGTCGGGTTTATTCTTATTTGCAAATACCAGTGAATTATTGGGTTGTTGACCACCAAATGATTTTGATCTGATATTAGGCCAACTGTGGTATACTCGTAATTTTGCTAGCGCTATCTCCTTCACTGGGACCGGAGAGGGGAAATTCACACTGAATTCTGGATTCGTTGAGGTTATTGAGATCATGCTTGTTTGTACTGGGTTTGTGTTCTACACTATTTGTTGAAGTAATTCCATCTGTGTTGTCATTGTTATTATACTCATGTTTTTGTATTTCTAATTTTGACATCGCAGAATCATATATATCTACCATCGCTGAAAACTCACTCTCTGATATAATTGTATCATCGAGCGATGACGATATCAATGAGGATAATTGCGAGTATGCAGTGGACACAACATGAAATTGAATTATGTAGTCTTGTAGTTTTCGTTGGCTGCATGAGGATATTTTTTTTGTGATTATTGAAATAATTCCAGCGATTGTTGTTGCCGCAGAAATGCAAATTGGAACAGCTATCGGGGCCATCATTGTCACTGAAGACAGTATAATACCGGCTCCGGTGATTACACCACTCACTGAATACACAGTAACATCAATTGCGGTAATTCTCCTGCGATATTTTTTAATTTTCATTGCATACTCCTCAGACAGGGTTTTGAGTCTAGTTTGATATTCTCTGACCTGATCATAGCGATATTGCGATGATGAAATCATTTTTTATTTTAACAACGCTAGCGTCTTCAATTGTGAAATCCTTTCAATTTATTTACTTAAATCCGCTACGAATTCCACATACCATGATACCGAATTTCCAGCCAATTTTTTATCAGAAGCTGTTATAGTGAACTTTTCAGTTGTACCCTTGTCGATGATCGTTGAAATCGTATTATTGACCCCGGATGAACTCGACGATGATATATTAAATTGAGCCGTTGTCACCAGTGTTAATCGATAAATACCCTTAACGGTTGCAGTGATATCTAATTTATTGTCTGCAGGTGTCCACACAAATGATCCGTGTTGGATTGTATATACTACGTTATTGGTTTTCTCATGAGGAATTTTTGTTTTTTCAATGATTGTTATCATCCTCGAAAAATCACCTTTGACGGCTTCGATGAAGTTTTTCGTCTCATCGATGGATTTTTTAATATCAGGGAGTTTTAGTTCAATTTTATCGAATGTAGTTCCAATAAATTTATCAATGATATTTCTACGAAATGCGGTAAACTGTTTTATGTGTTCTTCAATTCTAGATTCAAGTGTTGTTAGTACAACCACAGAATTGTTTAACTCATCGTTGAGAATTTTTAATCGATCTGTAATCGTCGAAACGAGTACACCCGGTTTGAGTTTACCCTGATCGGAAAATAACGCAACGGTGTTCTCGATTGCTTTTTGTTGTTTAACTAAAATATCATCCAGAGAGATATTACTGGTTTTCAATTTACCCTGATCGGAAAATAACGCAACGGTGTTCTCGATTGCGTTTTGTTGTTTAACTAAAATATCATCCAATGACACATTACTAGATTTCAATTTGCCCTGGCGATCTTGAAATACAACTATTTCATTGGGTTCAACACTTTCTAAATTCAACGTCTCAGCTATTTCATCTTTAATTTTTTTTGTTATATCCTTGATAGAATCAGGGGTTGCAGTGCCATCGGGTTTGGGTTTCAAAGATCTCCCCCAAATATCAATCATGTTATTGTAAAACTCTTTCTCTCTCTAAAAAGCGATTGCTGGTGTAGTCATTTACGACAATATGAGGTGGTTTTCTAGATGCTGAAATAGCATCAAGGACATTTAATACTTCACTGCCGCATATTGGTGGGTCATTGATTTGTTGTGTTGGTAGCGTAGAATACCAAGTCTTCATTGGAAATTGTTTTATGTAACGCATAAATTCTTTTGGTGGGGCTAATCCATATGAATCAAAATAGACAATCCCACGTGGATCAATAGCGTATGCAACCCAGTGAGTTCCAGGTCCGGTGCTGTTATCGAGATTAATAATACCTGTTTCAGTTTTGTTTGGTTGATGTGGTAATTGATCTTTCATAAAAACACCTCTGAAATTTTTAATCACTAGTTTTTTAGCCGCATCCATTAAATCAAAATTGGACATGGGAACCATAGACTCCTCAATTAATAAACCGTTCCTGGTAGTCTCAGGCCTGATCCGTGAACGGTTCTCCCGCTGTACCATGAATACGGGGTCCCTGGTAGTCTTAGACCCTTTCCGCTGTACCACGAATACGGGGTTCCTGGTAGTCTTAGACCCAATCCGTGAACGGATCGTCCCTTTTTTTTATATCCCTTCCCAGTTGCCTTCTTAAGTGCCATTCCTGCTGCAGTACCAACGGCTCCTAACGCTGCTGCTTTAGCCACCGCTGGGGCTGCTGCTGAAATCAATGCTGGTATTGCAGCTAACAATGGAAATATACCGCCTGTTTTAATCATATTTTTGATAGCAGCCGCAGAGAGAGTAATCTGAACCCCTTTTTTATCCTTGAAAGCATCATTGAAATGTTTCACCTGACGAGTTGTCAGCGATAATTTATTTTCACCACCAGTCATTTGATTAGGTTTCAACGTGATTGTGGTTCCACATTTTTAGCCGATTCTGATTGCAATTTTTTGATTTGACCAGGAGTTAACGCAACACTAATAACATTATACATAATAGATTGATTCTAATGGAAAAATCCTTCGGATTTTCAATTACATGTTTTCTACTGGGGCATCGACCACTCTCATTCTTCCTCCAACACCTTCAAGTATCATTGATTTATCACTGAGAATGACAGCAACCGCTCTATAATTCGGGATAAGGATAGGAGGTACCCCACCAACTGGTGGACCAGTCGGACGGGTTACACGGGCTCTAAAGTGTATATCAACAACTGACTGTCTTGTCAAATCGAGATGTTCCAGTGAGAAGTAATAGATCGGATACAGACTTTTAAAATCATATTGTGATATTTGCAAACCGGTATCCACATTTAGATCACGTGCCATAAATGACAACAGGTTATGATAGACACGTGCAATATGATTCTGACCGTAATCAAGTTGTATATCCTCGGATGGTTCCTGCTGTCCGTTTATTCTCAGCGAGACTTCATTAACACCTAACTGATCAAATATCATATGACTTCGTTCTTGATTACCAACTCGCGCAGCATTCTGTAACGCTACGAATATATGACGTGGAGCTGAAACACCTTGTTTTGATGCCAGGTGCCATGTGAATGTACCATCAACACTGTCTTGTTTAATATCCGTGGTCACTGATAACCAACTTAACAACGACTTTCCTCCTTGGTCCATAAATGATAGATGTCGTTGTTCTTCGGTGATTGATGGAGTTAACACTGGCATCCATAATGATAGTTTTGTTAAAATAACTTTACCGGCAGCAACCCCAGCATTACGCCAGATTGCATCATCATCAGTACCCTTTCTCACGAGTGCTATTGTGTGTTTGGCTCCATAAATAACTTTTCGGACGTTTCTACAGAATCCAAATATGTGATGTAGTGGAATCGCACATGAAAATCGTCGACGCTGCCCATGCAACATTGCTACGCGTGTTGCAAATCCTAAATTGAGATTACCATCAACGCCTCCGAGAATATCAAACTCAGCTCCGGGTCTAGTTCGACGTTCTGGATTAGCTGCTTCCCCTTGATTAGCAACTGAAGTGACTTGCGGTGTTAACACTTTAATGAATTGAAGGTGATCAGCTATATCAGAGGTATCCTTTGCAAACATCATTGATCGACCCGCTGATCTTGTATAATCATCAGAATATCTCGCTAACCCTATGATTGTTGTGGCCATATCAACTTCACGGTCAATGGATTCAATTTCTTTTCCATCAATGAGATATCTAGCGCTTTCAAATAACGCCATGATACCGTTATTAACAAAACCAACTCGGACATTTGAGTTAATGTCATATGGTGGATCATTATGTGCAGCATCATTTGTTACAAGTTCTCCTTCTACTTCAATAAACGCTTCACAAGGCAAAAAGTATTTACTGGTATCATGAACTTGAAGTTCAATTCGTGATCGGAGATCGGGTTGTATTGCATGATAAGAATAAAATTGAAAATCGCGTACAGAATCATCTTTACGCACTGGGGCATCCATATCAAATGCTGGATCAGATGACCTTTTGAACATTTTATTCTATTTATCGGAGTCTAAATCGTGATTTTCATCGTGAAAAACGCTAGCGTGAAAATCCATAGGATTTCATCGACGTGGTTTTTTAAAGCCACTTCCCGCTATCATGTTTGCAATATTGCTTTGGTCCCCTTGATTTACCATCGACGCTAGTTTTTCATCTACTGCGTTATTTATAATTTTACTAACACTTGCAGGCATTTCTTCTGTAGACGGTAACGGTTTCTTTTTTCGTGATTTTACTAATGATGTTATTTTATCCTTCGCAGTTGAAAACGCTTTCCCGGCAAGATCTCCAACAGTACTAATACCCTTATCACGAATAACATCAATGGCTTTCATTGATAACTGTTTAGCTAACGGCATCACTTTTGGGGCCATTCTTGAAAAGAATCCTAAAATGGTATTGCCGAGGCCATCTCCATAGTATGCCTTATAAACTGGAAACCGTGAATTAACTACATAGACGAGGGTTGGTTTATCATGATTGTAGTGTACGATCATTATTATAAAAACAATAGTGTTTTCAATTGTTATTTAACCGCTATGATACCCATTTGCTAACTCTTCAATGAAATCTCGATATGTTTTGATATCCATGATACCGCCGGCAAATAACCGTCTACAGATATCAGCTGCTTCATTAATTATTTCTGGAGAGTTATTTCCAGCTCGGAATCCTCCGATGAGAACATCTAATCGTGATATATCATTGATAACACTATCAGGACAAGTGTTTCCAATCCTTGGATTTTGCAGTCCACTTCCGCTATAACCAGCTGCTTCATCTAGTTTTTCTAAAACCGTTTCTTGTAAATAATCATCATTAGGTTCTTCTTGTTTTTTTTGTCTTTGTGTTGGTGTTTGACGTCGTTCTTCTAAATCATCATCATCATCAGGTGGTAGTTGTTGTTTTTTTTTTGTCTTCTTGTTTGTCTCCGTGTTGGTGTTTGACGTCGTTCTTCTAATTCTCGTTGTCGCTCTTCTATTTGTTCTCTTTTATAATAACTAATTCCCCTTTGAAATTCCTTGTATCCTATCTCATCCTTATTCAAACGACCAATCCCTTTATTTAGTTTATACATATAATCGAACCAATCATTACTTGATATTCTATCATTTTTATACTCGTCCTTTAAAAAATCTTTTTTTGAATTATAGCTTTGAGCAGTAAAATTACCAAAGGCTTGATAATCCTTTGATTTCAATAAAATAGGTTTTTTTATTAATATTTTAGCATGATCAGTAAATTTATTCAACAGAGAAACAGTCGTTTTTTTCGGATCAGTTTTTTCAGTTTGTTCAGTTTTCGCTGCTAGTTTTTCAAGTTCACCAATAACAGATTTTCCCGTCTCGGGACCATCTCCCAGTAAAGCACGCTCTACCCCTTTCGTTGCTGTGGTTACTGGTTTAAACAACTCTTCAGACCCCAGAGCAAAATCAGTTTGTAAACTCTGTCGTTGTTGCAGTTTATTTCTTACAGAGTCACGAATTGGTACAAATCTCTTAATTGCACCTAATCGTTCACGAGCCAATCGGGTTGTTAATGCCTCATTGACCATTATTTGAAATCGCAAACTATTTTTCAATTGCAAAACACTTGACATGTCGGATGATTTTTAACACAGTCATGGAAGTGTTATTTCATCGTGAGACACCTTCTATCACTGATGGAGAAAGTGTGGAAATTGTATATAAAATAATTAATACCACAGTTTCTCCACTTTTTTGACATGTCGGATGATTTTTGATACGGTCATGGAAGTGTTATTTCATCCTATAACAGCTTCTATCAATGATGGAGCAAGTCACATAATTGTATATAAAATAAATAATACTGTGAGTTGCTCCATTCTATTTTTGATCAATCTGACATATCGTCCATCGATTTTTGACATCCCCTTGAGGGTCGGCTAAAAAAAATGAGGGTCGATGATAAAATGGTTGGGCAATCAATGGTCGGGCAATCAAAATTGTTCATTTTCTTGAATTAATGCTCGTAGGTTTCTAATTTTAGAGTTGACTTCTTTTTTCAATTCGTATTCGTACCCCAATTCTTTTCGTATTCCCTCTACGATAGTATACAACGGAACGAACACACTGATGTCACTGGAAAATGAAAGAGAGTCTTTAATAGAATTCTGAATTCTTTTGATGAGTGCATATTTCTTTGGTAGCATATATTTATTGTTGTTAACTCCGTATTCTATATCCTGAAAATCAGACACAATTTGATCAGGATTTAATCCATCTGATAGTTTGATATCCTGATTTTTCAATTTTGCTATTTCAACTATGATGCTATTCATGTTTTCAGAATTCATTATTCTATAAGAATGACATATCTCTAATTGGAAATTATGACGCATTAGACATAACTAAATTGAACTTTTTGCCCCGTCTTTTTTGAAATAGCCGATCGACAAACCCCCTCTGCAACGAATCGTACTGAGGCTCTACAAATATTGAAATACTTGCCGGCTTCATATATTGATTTAAATATTTTATCTTCGTTAGTTGTTGTATTAAAAGATTTTACTGGTTTCGTTTTTTTTGAAAAAGTGCCAGTCCTTCCTCGTTTGGAATTCTCACTCTGTGTGATAGCTTGCAGATTTGATAAAGAATTGTTCCTTGGATTAGAATCAATGTGATCGATAACAAAACCATCTTTGATCAATCCATTAAAACATTCAAATATGAAACGATGATTGTAATATTTCTTCTTTCCAACAGTAAAGAACAAATACCCCATACCATTATCCCTCCCAACTGGGTTCTTCAGTCTACAGTGTCTTACAACACCATCACTTGATGCTTCATAATTTGTACTCACAGGGTGCTGTCTGAATTCTTGGGTCATTCGTATACTATACTATTTGTCTAATTCAGTGACTGATCCATTGCAGTGAATCATTATACATAAATCTTTCATTTAGACACTTGTTTTTAGTATAGCATGAAGGAGTTCAAGAGATTGACTTCGAAAAATGCTAAAATCAATACCGATAGAGAGTTCAAGAGATTATTGAAAATCAATCCTAGATTTAATCTCGATAGACCAAAAAAAACGTAACAAACGTCCAAGAGACGGAAACATGAAAGAGTTTAAGAGATTATTAAAAATTAACCCTAAATTTAATCTCGATAGACCAAAAAAACGTAACAAACGTCCAAGAGACGGAAACATGAAAGAGTTTAAGAGATTATTAAAAATCAATCCTAGATTTAATCGCGATAGACCCAAAAAACGTAACAAACGTCCAAAAGACGGAAACATGAAAGAGTTTAAGAGATTATTGAAAATCAATCCTAGATTTAATCGCGATAGACCCAAAAAACGTAACAAACGTCCAAAAGACGGAAACATGAGATCACCATGGAAGGATGCTCAATTCAATCTTGATATAGTTTCTAATACACCCAAGAATAAAATTCTTGATAAACCCATCAGAGACTGTTTTAATGAATTCAAGCGTGATGGAGCATCTTATTGTTGGTCAACATTTCGAATTGATGGTGTTGTTGACGCTACCATGAATGATGAAAAAGCAGCAGTGATCATTTCACGTATTGGGGAAAAAAGTCATTTTTTCCGAATCAAATTCATTATCCGTGAGGATGGCAAATGGATTATTAGGGATAAATTTGAACCCATTCTCAGGGGCAAAAAAACTGTCACCGTGAATCAGGATTCCAAACCAGGAATTTTGACTGGAATTGATAAACCCTACTACGAAAGATCTTATCCTGTCACAGCAGTTGTTTACGGGATCTATCCGCTCAATGAAAAACCTGATATTTCAAAACTAGCACCCATGAAATATTCGACAGGCCTCAATTGTGTAGCAGAACGAATAATAGAACACTTCACAAATGCATCCCGGGGAAATAAACTCACTGATCTAAGACGAAAAAAAATAACCGAGTGGGAGTTCATGGTAAAAGAGCATGGGGCAACAATTCAGGATATAACCAAATTAGAAACATCATTGAGATTTCCAATATCGGTAAGGACAATCACCGGTGAAGTATTAAAAGAACCGAAATATCAATCAAAAAAAGGAACCCCCATTGAAATTATTGATCATAATGAACACGCGTGGTCATCTGCAGTAACAATATTCCCACGGGATAGAACCGTAAAATATCTATCCCAAACTCTGTTTGGAACCGAAGAGTTTTTTCCAGAGCAGAAATTATTTGATGCTATTTACCATTTGAGTAAAAACGATCCTGTGTCAGTGTGGCTATTTCATAGTAATTCAGACGAAGAATGCAAATTTGATCAGTTTGTAAGGCCTAACGGAGAATTATACCGTACTGAAGAGCTGCAGAATCAAATGAAACAACTAGCTAGTGAGTTTTCTGGGGACGGAGAAGAAGACGATCAATTATTAGCAAACTGTTTCACAGTACCATCCATTGCAGCACATTTTGCTAGAAAGAAAAACGCGTGGAAACCAACACGAAGTGAGTTCTTATCAGATGTCAAATTGTCCTGTCTTGAATACAGCCACGGCGGATTATGGAACACAAAATACACCGCTGATACAGTTATTTCCGTTGATATGATTGCGTGCTATCCAGGAAGTTTTCTTGGGTATGAGAATGCGAGAAATATTTCAAACGATTTGGACACCCTACACACGAAATGACCCGTGTTGCTATTAATGGACCACTTCCTGATTTTGATTTAACCGGATTCGCTTGTGTAGTATCATTTGAAATGGCTGAAGGACTTCATCCGTGTAGTTATCTTTGGATTGGTAAACGCATGTCTGAAAAACACTGGATGCCAATAGTGTTATTACGGTATATGCTTGATTGTAAGATGTTAAAATCATTAATTGTCAGTGAAGCAATTATATCTTATCGAGCACAGAAATCAGTCTGGCTACCCCAACCTGATCTAGAAAAAATAATTAGCGAAGAGCGAAAACTGTTTCCTGATTTTAATGAACAACAAATCATGGATTGGTCCCAACAGTTATTTGAAATCAGAAACAATGAAGCAAAAAATCTTGGACGAAGAATAATCGGTAAATTTACCCAAGGTGGCAAAGATGATAATACGAAATATTCTTCACGATTGATTATAGACAACGCTGAATACGATTTTGTAATCGCGGATCTAACGAATAAGGGCCTATATGTCAATCGTAAGGACGCATTTCTGTCCGATGGAACCAAATTGGGTACAATTGTTACCTACAATGATGGATACCATCCGCAGTACACACATTTGAGAGCTTCTATGCTCGGTTATGCTTCTATTAATCTGTTTTCAATGATCAATAGATTTCCTACCACCGCAGTTAGAGTTGCTACTGACTCATTTTACATAAATAGCAAAATGGCTGATTTTAAGGCTACTGGCAACGAGAAATGGGGAACATGGAGAATTAAGAAAGAAATGATTCATGATTATATTCAATCAGCAGATGTTACCATTGAAAATAATTACTTAGAAAGCAATCAGTGTTCAGAATTTTCTAATGCACCACCGATTTCTGATCCAATATGCCTGTATAAAACAGTTTATTTAAACGGTTGTGGCGGGTCAGGAAAAACAACCCGGGCAATTGAGTTATTTCGTGGGAAAAATCCTACGGATTTCACAAAAATGATTGTGCTAACATCAACTCATAGACTTGCAAGAGAAATGATACAGAGAGGGGTAAATGCCTGCACTTATCACAGCTTTTTCCGATGGAAGGGAGATAAATGGACTCCTGAGCGCATGGGAGAGAAATTTATTCCTGAAATTATCATTTGGGATGAAATAGACACAGTGTCAGAAGATGTCTTAAAAATATTTCTTGAGTGGTTGTTATTGAAGAATACAAAAGTCGTCATCTGCGGTGATCACGGGCAACCACCACCATTTGTCGGTGCATCCCCCCATGAATGGCTAAAGGGTTTTGTAGACTATTATGAAGAAATTGATACTGATCATAGATCACTTGATAATGAATTAAAAGAATTGAAGAAACTAATTAGATTACAACCGGATAGAATCCAGTGTGAAATAACCCGTGAAATAATTTCGGAAACTCCCATGAATGAGTTTTGGGAAGCGTGGAGACCAAATGATTTAATCATTGCAAGTAGAAAAATAGTCAGGGACACACTTCAGATGAAGTTATTTGAATTGCATAAACAAAAATTTGCAACACTTCCAGTACCGTTATGTTATAGGCCATCGGATACACGAAAACAGAACATCGAAGTTGATATTCCAGGCCTGACAGAGTCAGGGCGTGAAAAGCAGATTCTCGTATTAAATGATATTGTGCTGGTTGATAACAATGTTGCTGAAGATGCATTGCGTGCTAATAAATCCCCATGACGCTAGGTTATGCAGCAACAATACACTCTTCACAGGGATTGACTATATCGGATACAATTGTTTGGATGGTAGATAATCGCATAGAATGGTCGAATTTAGTCTATCTCGCAGTGTCTAGAGTACGAAAAATAAATCAACTTCGAAGAATTGTCCTGACAGAGTCAGGCGATGATGAAATCATTGGTGGCGATCATGAAATCATTGGCGATGATAATGATATTATTGATAAAAAAACTCTCCGGTTACAAACAACAGGACAAAAAAAAACAACGAAAATTTGATATTGATGCTGAATTAATAATTACTCTGAAGCAACAACAGAATAATCACTGCGCGAGTTGCAATTGTATAATGCGTTGGCAGTATTCGGATAAGGACCCTCGCCAATTCACCGTAGACAGAAAAAATAACAATCTCGGTCATGTCAGAAATAATGTGATGTTGACTTGTCTTGAGTGCAATAGACGCCGGGGTGCCAGCACCCTTGGTGCTAGTTAAGACCATGCGGTGGTAATTGAGTATCGTCAGGAATTACTTGTAGTTGTTGTCTAGTAAAACCCCGTTGAGGGGCAGTTGAATCCAGTTTATAGATTGGAGGTCTACCCGTAGATCGTGTTATACTAGATATCTTGTGTGCAGTAACACTCCAAATAGGATCAGTAGCCCTTTTTGTGCCACCCTCAAGCTCTCCTGGTTCGTATAAGTACCTCACAATGACATTACTACCAAGAATTGGTTGGGAAATGCTAAAATCCTTTTGTGGTTTTTCAGGTATCGACTTCTTTTTAATCGCGTTGATAGGTTTCATGTTGATGGTTCTAGTAATCTCGTTATTCAGTGCGGTAACTACACCTGGTAATCTCTTAACCCATTCACGGGATCTTTTTTCTTGGATGAATTCTTTTGCATATTGATATCCAAATAACCGCTCAGCAAGAATCCGATTAAATCGTTCTACAATGGCCTGATCACGATGCAGTGCAGTATGCCCTCGTCTGATAGCGACATTGTGATATTTCATTGTAGATAACACTGCACCCTGAAATTCCTTGCCCGGATCAACTTGTAACAGATTTGGCCAGTGCAGAGGACTCCTTCGATAAATCTTTTCAAATGCAGAAGCCACTTCAGTGGCTGATTTTGTTTTTAACGGTTCTGCTTCTTTGTATCGACTTGCAATATCAACTACAGTTAACGCATATTTGTAACCACGATCATGTGGCAGAAATAATATATCAGCCTGATGAACTTCATTGGGTCCGGTTACATCAAAATGCGAGAATTAAATTTGTTTAGGCGGTGGTAGATAAATTTGCCATAGTGCCTGTTTGGATAACCAATGAGCCGCAGTGGTTTTTTTTCACTTTTGCGGCGCTAGCGAGTTTACTGATTGCAGCGTTACCCCTCCAGTATCCTCTTGGGGAATAATAAATAGATTCCATGTTGCTATTAATTACCAGCACCTAACATCAATTTACTTTTCATTGCCGATTTTATCAAAAATGAAGCCAATTTTTCTTTGAAGGATTTATCAGTGATAGAATTCAACGCATGAATTAATTTCACATCTGCTAGATGCCTGTGTTGCAAATTGCTACTTTTATAAGCAACATCATGAAGGTGACAGGCCTTATCAATAGCGTTTATTGGTTCCTCACCGGGTCGGGGCTGATTTTGATCATTGAGTCTGATATCAAGTCTTGTTCCCGGTCCACAATAACTATACCCTGGAAGGTGTTTTTCTCCGGGGTATTTTGCCCATGGGGTTCCAGGGAGTTTTGCTAATTTGGCAGCGATATCACCTCCTCGTTTTTTTTTAAAGGTTCCTTGGGTTCCTTGGGTTCCTTGGGTTTAGAAACAAATCTAAATTTCTTTGTACTACACTGTACGCATTTACCAGAAAGCGCTGATCGGTTATTTTTAGTTGTAATCGTCGTCAAGTCATCTGTGCCAGTACGCGCCTTACACTTCACGCAATATAGATCCATAATTTATGTATAGAGATATGAATATAATTGATTTTTCAGCGACTAAAACAAGACAACCAGTGAAGCATCATGCAGCGCTACCAAACTCTATCCGCGCAATTATAATCGGGCCATCTGGATCCGGTAAAACGCAATTGTTGCTCAATTTAATAATGAGATGGATGAAGTGGGATAAGTTGTATTTAATTGCCCCTAGCGTAGATGATCAACGATGCTATGAAGTGCTAAAAGATTTTAATGAAAACGCTTCAGAGATTGCTGGCGAGGATGTTATTGAATTTATAACCGATATTGACGAGGCGCCATCCGTGAATGACCTCGATGGAAGTATCAACAATTTAGTTGTATACGATGATGTCATGTTAGATAAACAAAAAATCCTGCTAGAATATTTTCCCGAGGCAGGCATAAAAACACTGATGTGATCTATGTCACTCAACGCTACACTCAGATTCCAAAAGTGATTAGAGATAACTGTAATATGCTTGCTGTATTCAACGGCGTTGATACACATACGCTACGAAATATTTGGCAGACATGGTGTTCTGATATGGACTTCAATCAATTTAGAAATTTCTTTAGTCATGCTCAGTCTGCCCCACACGGATTTGTAACAATAAATTTACATGACCCTCGAACACGATATCGTATCGGACTGGATCAAATATTCGGTTAACCCCAACTGAAAGTTCTAGCAGCAGCAGAGGGTAAGTGACAACGACGTTGTAGTCCCCTTTTCCCAAAAAAATCGATGGAGGATTTCATTAATTTCATTGATTTTTTCATATTTTTTTTGGACCTAATCCATGATTCACACACACATTGGGGCCTGATGTCATTGGTTTCATTGTTTTTAAGCCTGATTTCAGTGAAAACTTGTCTAAAAATGTTGTCCGGCTCACCCTCCGTACCTAGGAGGAAAAGTTCAGGATTTCATTGATTTCATTGATTTTAAGCGTGATTTCAGTGAAAATGTTGTTTTTTTTATTTGATCCTAATACATGAAACGATATCAGATTCACACACACATTGGGGCCTGATGTCATTGGTTTCATTGTTTTTAAGCGTGATTTCAGTGAAAACTTGTCTAAAAATGTTGTCCGGCTCACCCTCTCTGCTGCTTGTACAAAGTGAAAATTTATGAGGAACTCACTGTATTGTAGATAAATTCCATAATAATCCTTTATATTGTATCACAATTCCAAAAGGATATAATTTTTCGAATTAATTCAACGAAGTTTGGATGTGCTGATGTGCCTACAGTCTTGAAGAGGTTCAGATACTAACAGTCTTAATGTATCACAATGATATAATCCAGAATGTCTTTTAATGAATTCACAATAATCCCAAAATAGTGTTATATTCCAAAAGTTAACGAACTCTTTGTAATTTCAATGATTAATTGAAATAAATGGTTCCTCTCTAATTATAACTGAACATAACTAAAAGCTATTCTACAAAGACTGCTGTTAAGATAGGAAAAAAAGACTTAGTTTACAACCCAAACTTCATATTTATAAAATAAAACAATCTCGAACACAATAAGATAGCTTGGATGTGGATCATTTGCCCAAGATATTCGCAATTTAGCGCAGGCCTTGAACGGAAATTTAAGTAAATACCATGATAAAAGTTAGGCAGAAAAAAAAACATTTCAAGGTGAAAAGACAAAGTCCTGATCTCAGATCAGAGAAAACATCTTGTTTATATATAGTCATTATCTTAAAGTAAAACCAACAATCATATATATGTAATACGTTGTTTACGAATGACCGTTACAATCTACAATCATGAAGAGAAGTAAGACTCACAATGTAGATACAAATAACACCAACAAATTAGGATACGGAAATTTCAACAGTTAACGGTCTATGATAAACGCTTGCCAATTTCCACATCACCTGCAGTTATTCACTGTCAGCTTAACGTCGTAACGATGCGACATTTTCATACATTTTTACAAGATGGTTGTTGTTGTTTTAGTAGTAGGGTTTAATGCCATTAGAAGTACACAAACGTTTGCCTGAATGCATAGTCTTACATACGAATATTCGATTCCAGGGGAAACAATCATGGTATATTTATATTTACTTGCAGATGTTGCCGACTCGGCCTAAAACATGAGAGACATTACTAAATTTGAAAAACGACTGAATTTTTTAAACGAAGTTGAATTAACATGTATTGGTGCATGCATGACTTTCATATGTTCTTTTTATTCTTATTTTTTCTCCAAACAATACCTATCAGCCGTCAAATATGGCCTTTATTAATAAAAATAACAAAAGTCAAACAGCTTTGCAGCCAAGGCAGAGGGTAATTTGACCTGCCATTAAATACGTACAAAACGATGCAAATCTCCTGTCAAATATGAGTGCTGTTAACAAAAGAAGGGTCAAAAACAGTAAAGGTTATTCGAAATATAAATCAAAACATTTAATTGAATTCTTCTTCCGAATATATTCCATGTTTGACAAAAATATTCCGAAAAAGAATTTTCTCGTTTGCACAAAGGATGCCAATCTGTCATCCATTACAACCGTTTTATTTCCAAAGAATAAAAAGCTTTTCTATGGCAGAGTTATTGATCATAAAGTTGGGGTGGAGTTGATGTCACTTTGCTGATCACTCTCTGTCTCACTTGAGCCTCTTGTCTTTTGTTCTATATAAAACGTGAGCTAATTATGCACAACATCAATAGCACGACAATGAATTTCAATTGTCTTAAATATTCATAAATTTCTACCATTACATAACAAGTTTAATCTGATTCATTCAAGCTTACCGCAAAAAAAGCCTAATTTGGAGATAGAAAAATTCGTATACAGAGAGAGGGTTGAACCTAACATATTTGGCCTTGAACTTCTGACATCTCGCGTGAAGGGTGAATGGCAATTGGTCAGCTCTCATCTGGCTTAAAATTTATATCATGCATTGTATCTGAGGCATATTCGGAACTGACATGTGATCGGACATGACTTGGTGCTTTAGAGGTATAATGGCTGTCGTTATAATATTTAAGTAGTGTATCTATTATATATTGATAATAACGATATAACCATTACATCTCCTTCAATGACTTGTTGACTAACTCATTTAATCTTACAAAGAAAACTTCAAATTATATTACGCGAAAACTATCTATGTAATATATAGACGAACAGACGCAGACGAACAGATGGACATAGACCACAATTAATTTTACTATATGTTCTCTACATATATTTCTCAGTACTGACCTTTCCACAGTGTGACAATCAATACAAATCATATGTTAATCTAAAATACCTCCAAAGATGACTTCACGGTGAAATTCTTGTCAAGGGTTGATCGGCATTTTTTTGAGCTGCTGCACTGTAAACAGAGCAGCATGTAAACAGAACACATATTTCACTTCCGGATCATCACCAAGGCCTTATTACTCCATGTGCACTGTCGCCAAATTACACACTGACAACCACTCTCTCTGCTCATATTCTCAAGAATAAACAATTACCTTTAAATCCATACCAAATATGCATCAATATAACTCTTCTACCACCACCAAAATGAGAGAGGAAAAAATGTTCTAAAAATAGACTGGAACTACATTCGTGGGTACTGAACTGGAAGTATTAATTGTGGTGTGATTCCTGACAGGCCCAACTTTTTGGGGCAAATTTTAGTAAAACTTTTATATTTGAATGCCACACCTATTTGAACTTTATACATGAAGTCTTTTTGAATTTCCTTGCATACAAGTCATGTGACACCTGCTGGAAAGTGTGTAGTGCTGGTGTTATACAGGGTGCATGTGCTGATCCATGTGTTCTTAAGAAACCAAAACTAAATTTGCTATATCTTCCTTATTTATAGGACTTTTTCAATGCTGTAAAATCCTAATTGTACTACAAGATGAGGCCTGTCTGAAAATATGTTTAAAGTTTATACATTTGGATTATTTAAAATTTTTATGGAAATTTAAATAAACATTTAAATTTATAAACTAAATTTTATTGAAAAATTAAATTTTCATAAAAGTTTGAAAACAGATTTTGTCAAAGTTTATACAGAAAAGTTGATCAATCAATGGTCTTTAAAATAAATGGTGGTTTGGGTCTGTGTAACTGGGAACAATTTTCCCAGGGGTAATGAAGTAGCATGACTCATAGTGATTTTGGCAACAAACCGCAATATGCCTGTCAAGGTGCATATGGGTGTACACACTAAAGAAGCAACAATAAGTGCTATGTTCCATATTTATTGTGTCAGGTATATAGGCAGTTATTTGAACAACTAATAGTGCACTCAGATTTAAACATCTGATGGGACCACTTCCATGTTTTATAGGAAAATTGCATTATATTTCAGTGTCGATAACTACAAAAAGCGACTATAAGATAGGAAAATACAGTTTTTAGGCAGGCTTTACCTTACTGAACAATGGTGCTAATCTCTCTCATGAAGATCTAAGCCATATCCTTGAGGTGCTTTATATTAGTGTTGTGATATCATGATCACTTATGGCAGTACACTGCATATGTCCTTATGAAACCTTGCTATCACCACCTGACTACTGGAGAGCTTCCAAGCTGATCCACCACTAACACTTTGTTCCAGATACCAGCCTAGACCTGAAAAGATATAAAATGTTTCACTTATATCTAGAAAACAGTAAGATGTATGCAAATGAAGTTAAAATGTGTTAGATATAGTGATTTACAAATAACATTCAGGCTGCAAGCATAGGAAATAAATATTAAACTTGACAGAGTGACACTCAGAAATGTGAAGTAATAGTCATGTATTAAAGTAATAAATTCATCCTAAAAGTATATGAAGTTTCTATAAGCATATCTGGTCATGCACAGGTGAAATAACTAATCAGGTAGACTATGCATCACAAACTTTAAGGAAATGCGGGGACGGTGAGGTTTGATCATTGGTGGAAACATTAGTACATGCCAGTATACAGGAAAGTCAAGCGACAATGTAGTAAAAAAGAATATATTACTATAAGCAATCTTATTCATGAGGGAAATAATAATTCTGGATATTGCAAGAGAATACAGCCAAATGTGGCCACACATATCAACTACAGGTACCAATACATCCTATATCATAAACTAAATGTGAAATTCTGATCCCCAAAACTTGTAAACAAGAATGGAAATTTGCATATGTGGGACATATACAATGTAATTGTTATGATCAAATGTGCAAAAATAATTCCAATGATCTGTTTGAACATTTAAAGTGTATTTTTAAGGGTGTTTGATACCAATTATTAACCTCAATGGTTCAATAGAATCAGATATCAGCTGATAATGCAATACCGCACTCTATCCAAGTACTGAATTAAACTATGTTACCATACATGGGCATATTAATGAAAAAAATAACATTTTGGGATACATTTAGTGCACACAGCCAAAAATGTGTCTTACAGATTCATTGTAGGTACAATGTCAGCCTATATGATATACTGAATGTGAACTTTGGATCCCAAACATTGTAAAATATGTGGATATTTGTTCATGTGGGATATGTAACCATGCTAAGATCAGTTGTACACAGTTAAACTCAAAATATCTGTTTGAATATATCTTATGCAATCTTTAGAGTGTCAGTTAGCAAATATTATTAGCAATTAACAATGCATAAATTAAGATACATCATTAGAATTCACATAACAACATACAGGCCACAATGCCGCGCTTCACTAATCAATATCTTAACCAAACTGAACAATAAAATTGAATGCATTTTGTGTTCACCTTACATCATTTTGCTGTTTTCTTACATCCAAGGGTAAATATACATGTGGGAAGTATATTTTATCCCTTCAGCCTGCATTTCATTCTCAGAAAGTTTAAACTGATTTAGTAGAGAACTTGAGTAGGTTCTAGTATGAAGTTTTCATCACTGTCCTCTCACTAAACACCCTGTAACTATATTTGTTAACAATTACTAAAGGCTATATAAGCATATATGTGTTACTCAGGAAGTCACCCCATCATAAACACATAAATTATCTGATTGGACCCCTAATAAATAGTTTGAAAGATCAATACAAAATGGAATCTGTCTTTCATACATTTTAAATGTATGTCTCATTTTGACTTACAAAGATATTTTCTCTGACAAAATTTGACAAATATCCATCATTGTAGCTTGTATATGGTGTAGAAGTATAAACATGCTGATATCATTTGATATAATTTCCAAAAATATTATCTATGTGCATTTTTAGGGGCAAATTTTAATTTTTTAATTTTTAAAAAAAAAATTATTAAAATTATTAAAATTTTAAAAAATAAAATTAATTTTTAAATTCTAATGCCATTTTTCTATTTTAAATGTTAATATATATAACACCTACAAATTTCATGTGTTTATCATTAATATTAAAAATTTTATAGCATATTAAAGTTTCATCAATATTGCCTGTACAGGACATAGACCACAATTAATTTTACTATATGTTCTCTACATATATTTCTCAGTACTGACCTTTCCACAGTGTGACAATCAATACAAATCATATGTTAATCTAAAATACCTCCAAAGATGACTTCACGGTGAAATTCTTGTCAAGGGTTGATCGGCATTTTTTTGAGCTGCTGCACTGTAAACAGAGCAGCATGTAAACAGAACACATATTTCACTTCCGGATCATCACCAAGGCCTTATTACTCCATGTGCACTGTCGCCAAATTACACACTGACAACCACTCTCTCTGCTCATATTCTCAAGAATAAACAATTACCTTTAAATCCATACCAAATATGCATCAATATAACTCTTCTACCACCACCAAAATGAGAGAGGAAAAAATGTTCTAAAAATAGACTGGGTACTGAACTGGAAGTATTAATTGTGGTGTGATTCCAGATGAACAAATATACCAATAGAGAAATAGCTATGAAGACTATAAAGCTGACATTTACACTCTTCTGTTATCAAACAACTGAAGTGCGAATCACCGGCCAAACTTGTATGTGTTGACATAAACGAATGTTTACTTAAAATATCCAAAAGGTAACTTCAATTTATTTGATAAAAAGCAGCAAAAAAGCAACGAGGCTCACAGCAATGATATCACTACATATATGAAAAAAAAGACATAACAATGGTATTAACTGCTGCCTCGCTAGGGACTTGGCATTAAAGGTTAGTGTTAGGATCTGTCGGCCTGGTGTCAGGGTAATGTGACTGGGTGGGACATCCTTCTACATGTCGACGGCGATTTATAGTGATGTAGTCACTATAAATAGCCACACTGCAGACATCGAAGCGATATATAGTGAAAATTGTTTAAGCTATGTAAAAGTAAAAATCACACACGCACGCACGCACACGCATACGTGGACAATAACATTTATCCTACCTATTCATAAATATAGTTTAGCCAATAAATCGCACATATAAGGAAACCGACCCAAATGTTGTTATCATGCATTGGTACCGTTATTTTAAAACAGTTGGTAATCGTAGTTGCCGTGTTTTATAGCTGTCCACAAATTATAGAGTTGGCAAATAAATTGTTTCAAATTATTGCTTGACAATTTTACCGTTTCATATGCTTATCAATTGAAATGTTGACATGTTTAGACCAATAAGACAGTACTTAAAGATTTTCGTCAGATGGAACTAGAAGCTATTAAGAATCACAATCACCAAAACGTTTGGAATCGAAGAAACGCATTGATCTCCAAATTAAGGGGGTTCTTTTTTCAATACGAAAGTGAACTAGTGACGCCAGGATAGCTAATAAAAAGGCAATCCTTTTGAATCGTGGTTTATGCGTATTATTCACAAATGTTGATGCAATTTCCAGTTTATTTCTTGTTTATTTTCACAGAAACGCTTACATTACACACAAAATAAAATTGTTTGCTCAAAAACATATTTGTTTTAATTAACTGGCACAAACTGTATTACCTAGTTAGTTTTACCGGGAGAGCAAACGATGAAAAATGTTCGTTAACGAAGACCAGCTTCTGATATGCTGTGATAATTTCACGGCTTCTTTTGGCAGCTGCGACATTATTCTGCAGCCTTCGAATAAATTATATGCCTCTGTTTGATATAATCAAAACGACTGGTTTAAAAGTAAGAATAAAACTCATTCATATCTACACATAATGTATATTTTTAAATTCTGTTTTACTCTAAGACTCTATCAACCGTTAACTCAATTTTGAACGAAGCACGGAATTGTGTGTCTTTATAAAGAAAAACATAAAGATTTACACATCAGGCAAAACGTAATTAGTTTCAACAAATTAAACCCGGATCTTTCGAAGTTTTAAAGAAGAAATGAAGTGAACCTGCACAGAAACTTTCGGAACCTTGATAATTCAGCGACCGGGTCCTGAACCTTTGACCCCTTACTACGAGGTGACAGTTGGTCCCCGGTGTTATGTTTGGAAATTTCTGTCATATCACGTACCGGACACAATGGGCCGATATGTTATCGAAACTGAATTAGTGTGTAATAGTTAAAATACAGTCTTTCTTAGATTTAAATATTTTCTGACTCTACAACTGTTGAAACAGACGGTATGGCCATTATCCTATAATGTAATGGCTGATGGACTGACTCCTGAAATATAATTACAAAATGATTTCCCGTTACGCCTATTACTTTAATTTAATATGTATAGATTGTGTACTATTCTAGCACAACACGTGCCTGACCTAGACCCATCTTACCAAATAACAGCGTATTCAGGAAGCCAAACAATAACCATATATATACAATCGGCTAAAAAAGCGCGAATTGCAAGAGTGCTACGTCACCACTGGGTAGTATGTCAGATCTTATTATCGTAGCAAGCTCTATGTGTGTGTGGGGGGGGGGGGGGGGTCATGTCTGTGTGTGTCTGTGTGTGGGGGGGGGGGATGGTGCGTGTGTGCACGTGTCTGTGTGTTTGATATGGATTTTTAACGTAGCTATATCAATTTTCCAGTTATATCGCCACGATGTCTGCAGTGTGGCAGTTATAATGATGTCTCGCACTGGAACATGATGCTGCAGACATGTAACATCATGTCCCACCCATTCACAATATCTTGACACCAGGCAGACCAAACCCAACACTAACCTCTTAATGCTGAGCGAAAAAAGACAGTTGCTAGTACCATTGTTTTAATACGTATTTAGCATGACTCGGCCAGGGTTTGAACCCATGACCTTCCGCATCCGAGGATAACACTCTATCCACTAAGACCATCATAACTAAATGCGTATTATTAAACTTTAAGCGTATTCTCACAACCTTTTAAGTGCAAAAAGCAAGTTTAAGCTCAAGGTCGCAGCATATAATGTCTGTATTTGAACAGAAATTGGTTGCAGTTATAGAACTTTGGGGATTTAAAAAATGAATCTCTTTTTAATGTCTGCATCGTTTATAATTGTACAGGCTTCAGCTCCATTTCGAATTTCATGCTAAAAAATGATACCCTACTAAAGTAGTTAATAATTTCCAAAGTTAGCGGAACAAGAAGTTTTATCGGCGCTTTAAGATCTACATTATGTGGGAGATTAAGATTTTACTACGATTAAAACATTTTTACATCATTTATATGCAACAAGGCAGATTCAATTAAAAAGCATACAAAGTTGTCTCAGACTTGTCTCAGCAGTACAAATTGTCTCAGCAGTACAAATTGTCACAGCAGTACAAATTCGCGCAATTCTTGCTTTACGGTTTGGTGCAGCGCAGACACGTCAAAGACTGCTTGATGAAAAGCACATTATATCAGGACTCTAACGAACAGTATATTATAACAGATTGCCTTTCTGAACCATGAATATCGGCCTTAGTTCGAGGGTCAGATATGGAGTTGAGTTTGTGAGTTACTTTTTTTTTTTTGGAGGGTGCTCTTTCCGCTGATCTTCGCAGACCATTTATGGAAAGGCCCTCCTGTTTTTATGGTAAAATGTGTGCTATAGTATTTTTTGATTTAGTTATGTTTTATTTCCTCGTAAATATTTGAAGATAAATATGTGTATATATATATATATATATATATATATATATATATATATATATATATATATATATATATATATATATATATATATATATATATATATATATATTATATTATTCTAACTCCTCATCGTGGTGTAGGGCTTCTTCCGCCATTAGTATGTCTTCTTCCCTTCGTCTTTAACAACCCTCCTTGTTCTAAAATGCTTTTGTGAGTTACTTACCTTGTCTTTTGCATAGTTTAATACACAGGATCCATTGTTAGAATGGGCCGTAGGATTAATTTGAAGTAATTCTGTCACAATAATTAATTTGTTTTCTCCTTTAGATTATGTTTTTTATCGACATTAAACTCGCGTCATACACCTGTGTGCGGATCAAACCAAAACCAGCAAGTTAATAGAGAAATATAATTTGCATGACCTCATCTGGCAAACTTAATTACATGTTTCTTTATTACATTTTGTAGACTATCTGATAATATCTGACCACAGTGAGTCTGATTCAGCGATGCATCACGGCGGGTTTATCATTGTTGTCAATGATGTGAAGGGAAATAACTCTACAGAGAAGTGAACGACATTGAGGGAGATCTCTTCAGCAAAATATAATTTCCATGTTTGAAATGTAATACAGTTTATTTATATTTAGTGATGTGAATATATGTTAAAGCTCACACATTTATTAATGTTGTAGCTTACAAAGTGCTCGTTTTTGTTGCTGCGGGTACATCCAAGCTTTGGCATTGCGTGATCACACTTCAGATAATAAAGACGGAGATGTTGGACCCGGTATATTTAAAAATCTATTTTATCGACTTTCTAGAGAATGCCACCTAGTAGAATTGTTCATTGTTTGTACTGAACTTTATTCATAACATAAAATAATAGTGAAGAAGAAGATATATGATACATGTATCAGAGATGTATTATTTATAATAATGATGATAATAATGATAGAGAGAAAATAACAATATGAAGATGAGAAAAGCTGATACTTTATACCACTGATTACCACTGATTAAACATTGACGATGATGGTTAGGCGTGTGTGTGTGAGAGAGAGAGAGAGAGAGAGAGAGAGAGAGAGAGAGAGAGAGAGAGAGAGAGAGAGAGAGAGAGAGAGTTGTGACGGATAATCAATTCGCAATGCGATAAATTACCATTAATGACGATGCGAGAGAGAACAAAATGATTACCAATGATGAGAGAGAGAGCAAAGAAAGATGACGAATGAAAAAATTGCTTATATTTAGCATTTTTGGTAATACTAACGTTAAAGAGGTACAAATTATACTTTACTTGATAATTATACCCTTTATGGTGATAAGTTCAAAAATTTTGTTGTGGTGAAGGATACAAAATGGACTGTGAATGACGTTGCGAAAGAAGAAACACTTGTGAATACAGCATTGTTTACTAGAGATTTACCATCGTTAATAATGACGACGACAGTGAAGAAGGCTAGAGAAGAGAAATATGTTTCACTGTTTAATACCTTGTTCAGCAGCAGAGAGGGTGAATCCTACAACGTTTTTAGACAAAATTTGATTGAAATCCTAAAACGAGCCGTCTTATAATCTTATTTTAACCAAAAAAAGGTGAACCCTACAACGTTTTCAGACAAAAAATTGATTGAAATCTCCCTACGAAATCATTTTAACTAAAAAAATGAAAACGATTTTTTAATTAATTTTGGTCGCAACTTGTTGTCATCCACCCTCTCTGCTGCTTAGTGATTTCATCACTGGGTTAATAATTCTTTTACGATTTTAACCGAATATTTGATCAAGTCCGATACGATATCGTGTCCGAGGATCATGTAGATTTATTGTTGCGAATCCGTGTGGTTTTGACTGAGCATGACTAAAGAAATCTCTAAATTGATTGAAGTCCATATCAGAACACCATGTCTGCCAAATATTTCGTAGCGTATGAGTATCAACTCCGTTGAATACAGACAATAAATTGCAGTTATCTCTGATGACTTTTGGAACCTGAGTGTAGCGTTGAGTGACATATATCACGTCAGTGTTTTTGTGACGCCCACGGGAAAATATTCTAGCAGGATTCTTTTGTTTATCCAACATTATATCGTCGTATACGACTAAATTGTTAATATCTCCATCAATATCATCAATACTCGGTGCTTCATCGATATCGGTTATAAAATCAATGGCGTTCTCACCCTTAATTTCTGATGCATTCTCGTTAAAATCCTTTAACACTTCATAACATCGTTGATCATCTACGCTAGGGGCAATTAAATACAACTTATCCCACTTCATCCATCTCATTATTAAATTGAGCAACAATTGCGTTTTACCGGATCCAGATGGCCCGATTATAATCATCCGGATAGAGTTTGGTAGCGCTGCATGATGCTTAATTGGTTCTCTTGTTTTAGTCGCTGAAAAATCAATTATATCCATATTTCTATACATAAATTATGGATCTATATTGTGTGAAGTGTAAAACGCGTACTGGCACAGATGATGTGACGACGGTTACAACTAAAAATAACCGATCAGCGCTTTCTGGTAAATGCGTGCAATGTGGTACAAAGAAATTTAGATTTGTGTCTATGAAATCTGATTTAAAAAAAAACGAGGAGGTGATATCGCAGCCAAATTGGCCAAGCTCCCTGGAACCCCATGGGCAAAGTACCCCGGAGAAAAGCACCTTCCAGGATATAGCTACTGTGGACCGGGAACCAGACTTGATATCAGACTCAATAATCAAAATCAACCCAACCCCGGTGAAGAACCAATAAACGCCATTGATAAGGCCTGTCACCTTCATGATGTTGCTTATAAAAGCAGCAATCTGCAACACAGGCATCTAGCAGATGTGAAATTAATTCATGCGTTAAATGCTATTCCTGATAAATCCTTCAAAGAAAAATTGTCTTAATTTTTGATAAAATCGGCTATGAAAAGTAAATTGATGTTAGGTGCTGGTAATTAATAATATGGAATCAATTTATTATTCTCCGAGGGGATACTTGAGGGGTAACGCTGCAATCAATAAACTCGCTAGAGCTGCAAAAGTGAAAAAAACCACTGCGGCTAATTGGTTATCCAAACAGGCACTATGGCAAATTTATCTACCACCGCCTAAACAAATTCAATTCTCGCATTTTGATGTGACCGCTCCTAATGAAGTTCATCAGGCTGATATATTATTTCTGCCACATGATCGTGGTTACAAATATGCGTTAACCGTAGTTGATATTGCAAGTCGATACAAAGAAGCAGAACCGTTAAAAACAAAATCAGCCACTGAAGTCGCTTCTGCATTTGAAAGGATTTATCGACGAGGTCCTCTGCGTTGGCCAAATCTATTGCAGGTTGATCCTGGCAAGGAATTTCAGGGTGCAGTGTTATCTACAATGAAACATCATAATGTCACCATACGACGAGGGCATACTGCGCTACATCGCGATCAGGCCATTGTAGAACGATTTAATCGGACGATTGCTGAGCGGTTATTTGGATATCAATACGCAAAAGAATTCATTCAAGAAAAGCGATCCAGTGAATGGGTTAAAAGATTACCATCTGTGATTACTGCACTGAATAACGAGATTACTAGAACAATCAACATGAAACCTATCAACGCGATTAAAAAGAAGTCAATACCCGTACAACCACAAAAAGATTTCCCTAGAAACGCTAGCGTTTCCCAACCAATTCTTGGTAGTAGTGTCATTGTGAGGTACTTATACGAACCAGGAGAGCTTGAAGGGGGTAGAAAAAGGGCTACTGATCCTATTTGGAGCGTCACTACGCATAAGATATCTAGTATAACACGATCAACTGGTAGACCTCCAGTCTATAAACTGGATTCAACTGCCCCTCAGCGGGGTTTTACTCGACAACAACTACAAGTGATTCCCGAGGATACTCAATTGCCACCGCATGGTCTTAACTAGCACCGTTGCGTCTATTGCACTCAAGACAAGTCAACATCACATTATTTCTGACATGACCGAGATTGTTAATTTTTCTGTCTACGGTGAATTGGCGAGGATCCTTATCCGAATACTGCCAACGCATTATACAATTGCAACTCGCGCAGTGATTATTCTGTTGTTTCTTCAAAGTGATTATTAATTCAGCATCAATATCAAATTCTCGTTGTTTTTTTTTGTCCTGTTGTTTGTAACCGGAGATTTTTTTATTAATGATGCTAACATCAATATCATCCATTGTTGTGTCATTATCATCACCAATGATTTCATCATCGAGGACAACTCTTCGAAGTTGATTTATGTTTCGTACTCTGGATACTGCGAGATAGACTAAATTCGACCATTCGATGTGATTATCCACCATCCAAACAATTGTATTCGATATAGTCAATCCCTGTGAAGAGTGTATTGTTGCTGCGTATCCTAGCGTCCACGGGGATTTATTAGCACGCAATGCATCTTCAACGACATTGATATCAACCAGCACAATATCATTTAATACTAGAATTTGTTTTTCATTCTGTCCTGGAATATCAACTTCAATATTCTGTTTTCGTGTATCCGATGGCCTATAACAAAGGGGTACTGGAAGCGTTGCAAATTTTTCTTTATGCAATTCAAATAACTTCATTTGAAGTGTGTCCCTGACTATTTTTCTACTTGCAATGATCAAATCGTTTGGTCTCCATGTTTCCCAGAAATCATTCATTGGGGTTTCTGAAATCACTTCACGCGCTATTTCGCATTGGATTCTATCCGGTTGTAATCTAATTAGCGCTTTGAACTCGCGTAATCGTTCATCAAGTGATCTATAATCAGTGGTGATTTCTTCATAGTAGTCTACAAAACCCTTTAGTCATTCATGTGGAGATGCACCGACAAATGGTGGTGGTTGGCCGTGATCACCGCACATGACGACTTTTGTGTTTTTGGTTAACAACCACTCAAGAAATGTTTTTAATACATCTAATGACACTGTGCATATTTCATCCCAGATTATGATTTCAGGAATGAATTTATCACCCATTCGATCAGGAGTCCATTTGTCACCCTTCCATCGAAAGAAGCTGTGATAAGTGCAAGCATTTACCCCTCGCTGTATCATCTCTCTGGCGAGTCTATGAGTCGGTGTTAGCACAATCATGTTAGAAACGCTAGCGTTTCCACGACGAAATAATTCAATTGCACGAGTTGTCTTTCCTGACCCACCACAGCCGTTTAAATAAACTGTCTTGTATCTACAGATTGGATCAGATACCGGTGGTGCATTAGAAAGTTCTGATTGAATTTCAATACGGTTACAACAAATATATTTATCATCCATGGCAACGTCTGCGGATTCACAATACTCATGTAGCATCTCCTTTTTAAATCGCCAACGCCCCCACGCTTCCTCCGGATCTGTGAATGCCGCTACAGCTGATTTGTACTTATTGTGTATATACATCGAATCAGTGGCTACTCTAACCGCGGTATTAGGAAATCTATTTGTCATCGAAAATAGATTAATAGAAGCATAGGCTAGCATTGAACTTCTCAAATGTGTGTACTGGGAATTATATCCATCACAGTAGGTAACAACCGTACCTAATTTCTCACCATTGGATAGAAAAGCATCCTTACGGGATACAAGTTTTCCCTGTTTCATTAAATCCGCTACAATAAAATCGTATTCAGCGACATCTATGATCAACCGCGAAGAATATTTTGCGTTATCGTATCTTCCACCCTGGGTAAATTTACCGATTATTCTTCTTCCGAGATCTTTTGCTTGTTCTTTTTTAATTTCAAATAACTTCTTAGACCAATTTATGATTTCTTCTTCACTGAAATCTGGAAACTGTTTTCGTAGTTCGTTGATTATTCTATCTAGATTGGGTTGTGGTAGCCAAACTTCTTTCTGAGCTCGATAGCATATAATAGCATCGGAAACAATCAACGATATTAGCATACCACAATCAATCATATATCTCAATAGCACTATTGGCATCCAGTGTTTTTCAGAAAGGTGTCTACCGAGCCAAACATAACTACACGGATGTAACCCTGTAGCTAATTCGAATGATATCACACGAGCGAATCCGGTTAAATCAAAATCAGGCAATGGTCCATTAATCGCAACACGAGTCATTTCATGCGTGGGGTGTCCAAATCGTTTGAAGTACTCAGCGCATTCCCCATACCCGAGAAAACTTCCGGGATAACACGCGGCTATATCAATTGAAATCATACCATCACGTGAGTATTTCGTATTCCACAGTCCTCCATGACCAAATTCGACGCAACTCAATTTAACATCCTCGAGAAAATCATTTCGTGTTGGACGCCATGAGTTTTTTTCTCTTGCGAAGTGAGCTACCACTGATGGAATAGTAAAACTATCCGTGAGTAGTTTTTCATGGGAATTCTCCGGTGAAAAATCACTAGCGATTTTTCTCATTCTGTTATCTAATTCTTCAACGCGATATAATTCACCATTTGGTTTTACAAATTGATCGAATTCTTCATCACTTCTAAGTAACCACACTGACACAGGATCATCTTTACACAACGCATGAATAGCATCGAATAATCTCTCTTCATAGAAAACATCCCCGACGAACTCCTTAGGGATATATTTCACGGTTCGTTCTCGTGGAAATATTGTTACCGCAGGTGTCCACGCGTGTTTGTTATGATCAATAATCTGTATTGGCGCTCCATTTTTGTTATATTTCGGTTCGTATAAAACCTCTCCGGTTATCGTCATAACGGTTATTGGGAATCGTAATGATGTTTCTAATTTAGCTATATCAGAAATCTTTGCACCATGCTGTTTCACTGTCAGTTCCCACTCGGTTATTTTCCTACGTCGCAGATCAGTTAGTTTATTTCCTCGGGATGCATTTGTGAAGTGTTCTATTATTCGTTCTGCTACACAATTAAGCCCTGACGAATATTTCATAGGAGCTAGTTTTGCGATATCGGGTTTATCATTTAACGGATATATCCCATAAACCATTACTGTTACGGGATAAGATCTTTCGTAGTATGGTTTGTCAATGCCGGTTAGAATCCCTGGTTTGGAATCTCTACTCACAATGACAGCTTTTTTATTCTTGAGGATTGGTTCAAATTTATCCTTAATAATCCATTTGCCATCGACTTCGATAATGAATTTGATTCGGAAAAAATGTCTTTTTTCCCCAACACGTGAAATTATCACTGCTGCTTTTTCATCATTCATGGTAGCATCAACAACACCATCAATTCGAAATGTTGACCAACAATAAGATGCTCCATCACGCTTGAATTCATTAAAACAGTCTCTGATTTTACTAATCATGGCTTTATCAAGAATTGTATTCTTTGGTGTATTAGAAACTATATCGAGATTGAATTGAGCATCTTTCCAGGGGTAATCTCTCTTGGACGTTTTTTTTGGTTTATCGAGATTAAATCTAGGATTGATTTTCAATAATCTCTTAAACTCTTTCATGTTTCCGTCTATTGGACGTTTTTTTGGTTTATCGAGATTAAATCTAGGATTGATTTTGTTACGTTTTTTTGGTTTATCGAGATTAAATCTAGGATTGATTTTTAATAATCTCTTAAACTCTTTCATGTTTCCGTCTATTGGACGTTTGTTACGTTTTTTGGGTTTATCGAGATTAAATCTAGGATTGATTTTTAATAATCTCTTAAACTCTTTCATGTTTCCGTCTCTTGGACGTTTGTTACGTTTTTTGGGTTTATCGAGATTAAATCTAGGATTGATTTTTAATAATCTCTTAAACTCTTTCATGTTTCCGTCTATTGGACGTTTGTTACGTTTTTTGGGTTTATCGAGATTAAATCTAGGATTGATTTTTAATAATCTCTTAAACTCCTTATCAGCATTTTTCGAAGGCGTTCTCCCTAATTCCTTCATGCTATAATTAAAACAAGCATTTAAATGAAAGATTTTTATATATGAATCACTGCAAGTGGCTTATGATTGGATCAGTAATCCCGTGTAACAAATCATGCAGAAATGAGTTCTGTGGGTATCATATGCAAAGCTTTCGTCGTGGAAGCCTTGGTCCGTTACCGTGCATACGATGTGGAGTTGGGGTTAGGGGAAAATCTCAGTTGTGTTTGAATTGCGGTGGTAAGCGATACAGGGAGTTGAAGCGATATTATGATAAAAGAATAAAAAATGGACAATCAATCAGAAATTTTAACCCTGACGCTGACAAAGTCAGTATTCTTGACGCTGACAAAGTCAGTATTCTTGACGCTGACAAAGTCAGTATCAAGGATAAAATCATAAGAACTCCTCAAGACTACATCGAAAGATTTATCATTAAACCAAACGATGAATTAGACAAACAATAGTATTATGTATACGAATGAACCAAGAATTCAGACAACACCCTGTGATCACAAATTATGAAGCATCCAGTGATGGTGTTGTAAGAAACCGCAAACTGAAGAAACCAGTTGGTTCTGTGAATAATCAAGGGTACTTGATGTTTACTGTTAGGGAGGGAAAAGAAACGAAAACTTATCTCAATCATCGTTTCGCATTTGAGTGTTTTTATGGATTGATCGAGGATGATTTTGTTATTGATCATATCGATTCTAATCCAAAGAACAATTCTTTATCAAATCTGCAGGCTATCACACAAAGTGAGAATACCAAACGAGGGGGGACTGGAAAATACTCGAAAAAAGCGAGACCTGTGAAATCTTTGAATACGATAACTAACGAAGAAAAAATATTTCAATCAATAACCAGCGCCGGTAGGCACTTCGATATTTGTAGACCCTCAGTACGAAGAGTTGCAGAGGGGATTTATCGATCTGCGATTTCAAAGGGGACTGGACAGAAAATTCGATTTAGTTACGTCTAATGCGTCATATTTTTCATTTAGAAATATATCATTATTATAGAATAATGAATTCTGAAAACATGAATAGCATTTTATCCGAGATTTCAAAATTGAAAGGTTGGAATATTGAACTATCAGATGGGTTAATTCCTGATCAAATCATGTCTGATTTTCAGGATATAGAATACGGAGTTAACAACAATAAATACATGCTACCAAAGAAGTATGCGCTCATCAAAAGAATTCAGAATTCTATTAAGGACTCTCTCGCATTTTCCAGTGACGTAAGTGTGTTCGCTCCGTTGTATACCATCGTAGAACGAATGCGAAAAGAATTGGGGTACGAATACGAATTGAAAAAGGAGGTTAATTCTAAAGTTAGAAACCTACGGGCGTTAATTCAAGAAAATGAACAATTTTGATTGACCAACCATTTATCATTATTTGATTGACCAACCATTTATCATTATTTGATTGTGACTAGTGTTATTAGTGTTACGTTAACTCCCGGTCAATTAAAAAAATTGCAATCGGAATCGGCTAAGCGATGTGGAACCACAATCACGTTGAAACCCAACCAAATGACTGGTGGTGCAAATAAACTATCGCTGACAACTCGTCAGGTGAAACATTTCAATGATGCACTTACAGCCAAAAAAGGTGTTCAGATCACTCTCTCTGCGGCTGCTATCAAAAATATGATTAAAACAGGCGGTATATTTCCGTTGTTAGCTGCGATTCCAGCATTAATTGCAGCAGCAGCCCCAGCGGTGGCTAAAGCGGCAGCGTTAGGAGCCGTTGGTACTGCAGCAGGAATGGCACTAAAGAAGGCAACTGGGAAAGGATATAAAAAAAAGGGACGATCCGTTCACGGATTGGGTCTAAGACTTCCAGGAACCCCGTATTCATGGTACAGCGGAAAGGGTCTAAGACTTCCAGGAACCCCGTATTCGTGGTACAGCGGAAAGGGTCTAAGACTACCAGGAACGATTTATTAATTCAGGAATCGAAGATTCCTATGTCCAATTTTGATTTAATGGATGCGGCTAAAAAACTAGTGATTAAAAATTTCAGAGGTGTTTTTATGAAAGATCAATTACCACATCAACCAAACAAAACTGAAACAGGTATTATTAATCTCGATAACAGCACCGGACCTGGAACTCACTGGGTTGCATACGCTATTGATCCACGTGGGATTGTTTATTTCGATTCATATGGATTAGCCCCACCAAAAGAGTTTATGCGGTATATAAAAACCCTTCCAATGAAGACTTGGTATTCTACGCTACCAACACAAACGATGATTGACCCACCAATATGTGGCAGTGAAGTATTAAATGTCCTTGACGCTATTTCAGCATCTAGAAAACCACCTCATATTGTCGTAAATGACTACACCAGCAATCGCTGGAAATCGAAACGATTTTAGAGAGAGAAAGAGTTTTACAATAACATGATTGATATTTGGGGGAGATCTTTGAAACCCAAACCCGATGGCACTGCAACCCCTGATTCTATCAAGGATATAACAAAAAAAATTAAAGATGAAATAGCTGAGACGTTGAATTTAGAAAGTGTTGAACCCAATGAAATAGTTGTATTTCAGGACAAACAGGGTAAATTGAAATCTAGTAATATTTCTCTGGATGATATTTTAGTTAAACAACAAAACGCAATCGAGAACACCGTTGCGTTATTTTCCGATCAGGGTAAATTGAAAACCAGTAATATTTCTCTGGATGATATTTTAGTTAAACAACAAAACGCAATCGAGGATACTATCGCGTTATTTTCCGATCAGGGTAAATTGAAAACCAGTAATATTTCTCTGGATGATATTTTAGTTAAACAACAAAACGCAATCGAGGATACTATCGCGTTATTTTCCGATCAGGGTAAACTCAAACCGGGTGTACTCGTTTCGACGATTACAGATCGATTAAAAACTCTCAACGATGAGTTAAAAAATTTTGTGGTTGTACTGGCAACGCTTGAATCTAAAATTGAAGATAACGGAAAACAGTTTTCAGTTTTTCGTAGAAATATCATTGATAAATTTATTGGAACCCAGTTGGATAAAATTGAAATAAAACTCCCTGATATTAAAAAATCCATCGATGAGACGAAAAACTTCATCGAAGCCGTCAAAGGTGATTTTTCGAGGATGATAACAATCATTGAAAAAACAAAAATTCCTCATGAGAAAACCAATAACGTAGTATATACAATCCAACACGGATCATTTGAGTGGACACCTACAAACAACAAATTAGATATCACTGCAACCGTTAAAGGTATTTATCGATTAACACTAGTAACACCATTAACTCAATTTAATATATCATCGTCGAGTTCATCCGGGGTCAACAATACGATTTCAACGATCATCGACAAGGATAAAACTGAAAAGTTCACTATAACATATACTGATAAAAGTTTGATTGGGGTTTCAATAACGTGGTATGTGGAATTCGTAGCGGATTTAAGTAAATAACTAAATCGTTCGGATTTCACAATTGAAAACGCTAGTGTTTTTAAAATAAAAATGATTTCATCAACGCAATGTCGCTATGATCAGGTCAGAGAATTTCAAAATAGACTCAAAACCCTCACTGAGGAATATCAAATAAAAATAAAAAAATACCGACGAAGAATCACCACAATTGATGTTATTATATACTCGGTGTCAAGCGTTCTCACTGGTGCCGGAATAATACTTGCATCGGTTACAATGATTGCCCCGGTCGTAGTTCCAATTTGCATTTCTGCGGTGGCTACAATCGGGGGTATATTAACCGGGATAGCAAAAAAGATATCATCATGCAGCCAGAGTAAACTGCAGAATTACTTACTTCAATTTCATATTGCATCAACCGCATATTCGCAATTATCATTGATGATATCGTCGTCACTCGATAATACGATTATATCAGATAGTGAATTCTCAGCGATGGTCAGTATTTTTGATTCCGCGATATCGAAATTAGAGCGACAACATGAATATAATAACAATGACAACACCGATGGAATCAGAAAACACGAACCCAAAAAACAAAATGATCTCAATAATATCAACATTACCAGATTGTGAGTTCTCAGTGATGGTCAGTATTTATGATTCCTCGATACCAAAATTAGAAACAAATCATGAGTATAATGACAACACCGCAGGAATTACTTCAACGAATAGTGGAGAACACGAACCCAGTACAAACGAGTATGATATCAATAACATCAACGAATCCAGAATTCAGTGTGAATTTCCCCTCTCCTGTCCCAGTGAAGGAGATAGCGCTTGCAAAACTACGAGTGTATCACAGTTGGCCTAATATCAGATCAAAATCATTTGGTGGTCAACAACCCAATAATTCTTTAGTGTTTGCAAATAAGAATAAACCCGACGGAACCCCAGACTGGAACGTCGTTTCAATACCAACAGGGTCATACCAAATCGAACAAATCAATAATGAATTCGCGCGTAGAATAAAATCGATTACTGGAGTAGAGTCAAAAATCGCTATAACAGTTCATGAACCAACACTATCATCCGCCATTGAGATAAGCACAGAAGGATACGTAGTAGATATCTATCAGAGTTCTATTAGAACCGTACTAGGATGGCCTGAAAAGCCACCAGGGGGAAAAACCGTTGATTTACCAGAACCACAAAAAAATGATTATGTCACCGACGTGATAAAAAATCATGATCCAATAGGGAGTAGTTATAGAGATTACCAATTCATTACAGATTTTTTTGATTTAATTTACCAACCAACTGGAAGAGAGAAGCCAGGGGAGAAAATAGAGGGGGATTATTTTGTTAACAAACCTAAAATCACTGGTATGATTTATGCAATAAACAACGATTTATCACTGTTGTTAATACCCCTTAAATCCGGCTCTCTCACCCGAGATGAATTTATCAGCGTCGTAGAAACATGTAACAAAATTATCGACGATATGGAAAAATTTAATTCACAAATTATTCGATTTATACTCGATGATAAAAAACCCATATCGAGAATAAGATTTGCAACAGACTATAAAATCCGCGTTGAAGATATCCCAACATTCAAACTACCAGGATATAACGTACCAGAACTAAAAAAACTTCTCAATGATGCCATCGATGTTGGTTTCAAAATAATTCATGATACGTGGAAAAAAACAGCATCACCGGAAATAAAAATCCTCAAACATAATAATGACCCAGACGGTGGCGGTAGGCATATCGCTCCGTTCAACGTGAATATTTCATCGGTGATTGCGCTCAATTTAGTGTGTGATGTTATCGAAGGAAGCTATCAAATTAATCTCGAACGATCAAATCAAGCTCAGCAGGGATATATTCTTTATTCATTTGCACCAACAGCTCCTCCAGGATTCCTAATTATTGAAAACCCAATTAATCCTGTCTATATGCGATGCCATAATAATTCATTAACCAGAATTAATTTCAAACTCACCGACCAGTCAAATAATCTGATTGATTTACAAGAAGAGGTGTTAGCGATTAGTCTGTTTGTAAAATCATAAATGATTTTCATCCTAAAGACTCGATCAAATTATTTATTATTTTTGTTAACCCAGAACTGAAAACTTTAGCAGCAGAGAGGGTGGATGACAACAAGTTGCGACCAAAATTAATTAAAAAATCGTTTTCATTTTTTTAGTTAAAATGATTTCGTAGGGAGATTTCAATCAATTTTTTGTCTGAAAACGTTGTAGGGTTCGCCTTTTTTTGGTTAAAATAAGATTATAAGACGGCTCGTTTTAGGATTTCAATCAAATTTTGTCTTAAAACGTTGTAGGATTCACCCTCTCTGCTGCTTGTTCGTGCCAGTAATATAAAGATGTGTACCGATAGCAGAGGCACTTACTCAGCGGCAATGGAGCATGATTGAATTCGTGTCAGGAATTGTGTGTAATTTTTTGAATGCGCTTTCTTCATAGACGTATATCACGTGACCTTTCCTTGCTTCCATTCAGGTGTTAATTCTGTCACTTTCAGCAAGCAGGAGTGCTGTGTGGTCCAGTCGATCATATGTGACGCATAACGATGTCAGTCTTGACAGGTCAAAGGAATACAATGAATAAATTAGACGATTATTATCCCTACATGCCTTTTTAAATGTCGCTGGAATTCGATAACATTATTTGTTGCGGTTTGTTTTAATCCATTGTTTGAGACGCGCCTAAAGATCTCTGTTTACTTATATGATAACGCACCTTTTCTTTGTTTCACTAAATTTACTTGTTATTGTTTACACCAAATTATACACAACCAGCGGGTTCTTTTTTTCATTATCAGGGTTCTTCCACCACCAG